>CM026391.1:64284742-64319984 GCA_014843695.1 Archivesica marissinica
CTCACAGCTTCAGAATTTCCCCACAAGCCGTGAGAATTGAAAGTCACCTCAGAAAATGCATAATACCGAGCTACTATTAGTAAATTTAGACTTGGCATAATGTTTTCATGCTGGTCAGGTGAGATAGATATCTCACCACTTCATATGATGCCTGTGGGTCACTTTAGAAAGGTCCCTGACTGGAACTTTCAATTCTCACAGCTTCAGAATTTTCCCCCAAGCCGTGAGAATTGAAAGTCACCTCAGAAAATGCATAATACTGAGCTAATATTAGTAAATTTAGACTTGGCATAATGTTTTCATGCTGGTCAGGTGAGATAGATATCTCACCACTTCATATGATGCCTGTGGGTCACTTTAGAAAGGT
Source organism: Archivesica marissinica (assembly GCA_014843695.1). NCBI lineage: Eukaryota > Metazoa > Mollusca > Bivalvia > Venerida > Vesicomyidae > Archivesica > Archivesica marissinica. The sequence continues at coordinate 64,285,110 of CM026391.1, forward strand.
CCCTGACTGGAACTTTCAATTCTCACAGCTTCAGAATTTTCCCCCAAGCCGTGAGAATTGAAAGTCACCTCAGAAAATGCATAATACTGAGCTAATATTGGTAAATTTAGACTTGGCATAATGTTTTCATGCTGGTCAGGTGAGATAGATATCTCACCACTTCATATGATGCCTGTGGGTCACTTTAGAAAGGTCCCTGACTGGAACTTTCAATTCTCACAGCTTCAGCATTTTTCTCCAAGCCGTGAGAATTGAAAGTTCACTCAGAAAATGCATAATACTGAGCTAATATTAGTAAATTTAGACTTGACATAATGTTTCACGTCATGAGATAGATATCTAACCACTTCATATGATGCCTGTGCATCACTTTAGATAGGTCCCTGACGGGAACTTTCAATTCTCACAGCTTCAGAATTTTCCCCCAAGCCGTGAGAATTGAAAGTCACCTCAGAAAATGCATAATACCGAGCTAATATTAGCAAATTTAGACTTGACATAATGTTTTCATGCTGGTCAGGTGAGATAGATATCTAACCACTTCATATGATGCCTGTGCATCACTTTAGATAGGTCCCTGATGGGAACTTTCAATTCTCACAGCTTCAGAATTTCCCCCAAGCCGTGAGAATTGAAAGTCACCTCAGAAAATGCGTAATACCGAGCTAATATTAGCAAATTTAGACTTGGCATAATGTTTTCATGCTGGTCAGGTGAGATAGATATCTCACCACTTCATATGATGCCTGTGGGTCACTTTAGAAAGGTCCCTGACTGGAACTTTCAATTCTCACAGCTTCAGAATTTTCCCCCAAGCCGTGAGAATTGAAAGTCACCTCAGAAAATGCATAATACCGAGCTAATATTGGTAAATTTAGACTTGGCATAATGTTTTCATGCTGGTCAGGTGAGATAGATATCTCACCACTTCATATGATGCCTGTGGGTCACTTTAGAAAGGTCCCTGACTGGAACTTTCAATTCTCACAGCTTCAGCATTTTTCTCCAAGCCGTGAGAATTGAAAGTCACCTCAGAAAATGCATAATACCGAGCTAATATTAGTAAATTTAGACTTGACATAATGTTTTCATGCTGGTCAGGTGAGATGGATATCTCACCACTTCATTTGATGCCTGTGGGTCACTTTATATACGTCCCTAACTTTTAATTCTCATCAACAATTTCCCAAGCACTGAGAATTGAAAGGCTCATCCGAAAATGCATACCGGTAATTAATACTAAAAATGTTAGTCAATTTAGACTTCACATATATGATTTCATGCTGGTCTGTTGATATACAGTCAAACCTGTCTTAAGCAGCCAGTCAAAGGAGTCAGAGAAAGTGGCTGCTTAATAGAGGTAAACTATATAATAAAACAACCGATTGGGAATCTGGAAACTTGCTGCTTAATACAGGTTTGGCTGCTTAATGGAGATGACCACTAACACAGGTTTGACTGTAGATATCTCACCACTTCATATGTTGCCTGTGGGTCACTTTGATAGGTCTCTCATTGGAACTTTCAATTATCACAGGATTAACATTTTCAGAAAATATATATCGGAATATATATATATATATCATAAATTATGATTAATACTCATTCTTTCATGTATGTATGCGAAATGAGCGAATAAAAGGTTTTTGACTTTGACTTGAATATGTCATAAAAGAAGTGTTTATGTGTGTATTATTTCAGACCACCAGAACTGTGTTGACGACACCAAGCATTCTACTGAGATGCAGAAGTGCAGAGAAAGCTCACATTCAAAAAGCGAAGCTGCAATTACTGCTGCCCTGACCAATGTCTACTTCGCAGCAAAATTGAACCTGGCAAATGCAGTCGTGCCCGAGCTTAACTCCCTCTGCTTGAATCAAGTATGTATTAATGGAATGTGATCTGGCTGTAGGCCTACATTACCTCGACCGATGCAAAGGAAATATAGTTCCATCCAAGTGCTGTTATGCTAATATGTTTGAGGGAAACAGGGGGATGGGCGATTTAAAGATAATTTGTGAAGATAATTATGTTTAAATATATGATAGACATCAGATATCATACTAGACACATTAACATCATTTATTTGATCTTGTTAAATTTATAGATTTCTGCATTTGCACATATTTATTTTTCAGATGTTCCTGTGTTGCATTTTATTATTTTAATTTCAGATTTTGAGTTAAATTCTTTTCATTTACAGGGGGTCACAGCACTGAATAATTTAAAGGTGGACAAGCACACCTCATATGAACATCATACAAGTATCAACGAGTTTCAACAAAGTCTGGCTGATGTACTGCGAGAGGACCTGTTTGCCAAGTTGTCATTGTCAAAGAAATATAGCTTAATGTTTGATGAGTCGACTGATATATCTGTTCAGCAGAATCTGATTCTATATATTAGATATTTGGACTATAACGTAACTGGTGGTTGTAGTAGCGAAACCAATTTTTTGTCCATTATAGGTTTACAGAGGGCTAATGCGCATGCTATTTACGACAAAGTTCTTGATATTTTGCGGGCCAAGGGTCTAGATTTATCAAACCTCTCTGGTTTGTGTACGGACGGTGCAGCGGTGATGGTGGGTAGCAAGTCTGGAGTAGTAACCCGTCTGAAGCAAGCAGTGCCTGGTGTCCTTGCTACCCACTGCATCGCACACCGTCTTGCACTCAGCTGCAGCAGTGGTGCTGACTCTATACCTTACCTTCTCAAGTTTCAGGAGACTCTCAACTCTATTTACAAATTCTTCAACAACTCTCCTAAAAACATGTCTACCCTTTCAGCTATTCAGTCTGTCTTGAACTCTCATTCTACCAGGTTCCAGGAGGTATTTCACACCAGATGGCTGTCATTTGAGGGTGCAGTTGCAGCTCTTGTTTGCAATTATTCCAGTCTTCTCTCTGTCTTTCTTGAGGAAAAGTCTGCCAGGTCACTGTCTTTACACAAACCTGTCAGCACATATAAGTTTCTGTATGTTGCCTACTTTCTCTCAGATGCTCTTAAACCTTTGGCAATCCTCTCCAAGATGTACCAGACGAAGGACCTGAACTATGCAGATGTTGAACCGCAGCTGACTTCTACAACTCTTCCCTTGAATCCCTAAAGGAGAAGAAGGATGGCTCCTACATTTCTACATATCTCTCTGCCTGTCCTTCTGAACCTGATGCTGATGGCCTTTACACCTTCGAGTTTGATGGCCACACCATCAGAGATTCTACAGAGCAGAGACGAGTAGCAGTGTCGGTGTGTGATCAGTTTATCACCAAGATGGTAGCCAGCCTTAATGCTAGGTTTTCGGACAATGAAGATGGATCTGTCATGAGGGCACTAAGCAATCTCTTCAATCCTTCTCTTTCTGTGTCTCAGGTATCCGAGGACCTTGAGATTGTTTCTGACTTTCTTGGCACTGTTGGTGTTTAGGGAAGCCGAAACGAACTGAGTCTATTTGTACGATTTTCGAGGGAATATGGCAGTGTAAACCAGTCTGTCACGGACCATCTTTCTTGTGCCAACCTAGCCATCCGCCGCAAGGAGATGTACCCAGCAACAGCAGAAGCAGCAGAGAGATTTTTGATCCTACCAGTATCTTCTGCAGATTGTGAGAGGGGCTTTTCTAAGCAAAATCTGATAAAGACCACACTCAGGAACTCGCTTTCCAACTCTTGTCTTGATACCTTGTTGGTTCTCTCCATTAATGGTCCTCCTCTCTCTTCTTTCCCTTTCAAACGATCTTTCAAGCTCTGGGCCGCCAGCAGAAATCGTAGAATATTTATGTAAATAGCATCCATACCGTCTGTACTACCCATACTACACAAGGGCATTGTAAATACTGTATATATGTTTGTGTTATTTATGAGCATTTTAATCAAAGTATTAAATAGACAAAAAATGAAAAGAAATACTTGTTATGTTATACTTCAAGATGTATCAAATTTGATATATGCAATATCATTTGAAATGCACTCCACCATCAGCTTACACATTTAATAAACTGGTGCAGGAATGCATTTTAAAATGATTTTAGTAACTGGAATCGTCATTGGTTTAATTCAAATTGACCATACACTGTGGACTGACCCCTTCATATGCCACCACTTTGTGTACGCTACTCTGCTGTACCACACTAATTCCCCATTTAGAGTTAACCTGCACACAAGTTCAAACCCCGTGAACTCGAATCGGTGACATATTGTCTACAAAACTAAAATGGATTAAATCGAAAGCTTATAGCTTATTGAGATTATCTCCATTAAATATATAAATGTGTGCACTATCGGCGATTAAGACTAAGAGATAAACGTATTATGTAGTAATAGCAAAATATATAATACGTGTATGAAAATATAGTTTTATATCAAGTGAAATACTAACAAAATGGGGATTGGGTGGGGATTGAAAGCGATGAAATAACAAAACAATTCTCAAAGTGAATCACTCTGCCAATGCATTAGTCCCTCAAAGACTATTGAATGGGTCTTTCTGCCTGTATCATTGCACTATCCTCCAAAATCTAAAATGACTTCAGGTGTCGCTCACTTATGCAACCTGAGTAGCGACGATTACAAACAGTAATGCATGTTAGTATTTATAAACATATGACACAGCGAAAGACACTGGACCCGCTACACTCTCTAACATGGTAGCTTGGGCAGGAGCTCGGATTTTATTCATATTCCTGTCTTGCCTCTATACCGTGCAATCGTGGGACAAGCCGTCCGTGTGTCGAGTACCTAGTCAGTATGTATTTATGTACACAGTCATGCACAAAACCACACCCACAGGCAGGCACACACACAATCGTATCTTTATATAAGATCATTATTCAAACTTAAAGCGAGTCGGGTGGGGGGGTGTACGTTTATATATCGTCGTTACCGGTTGCCCATATGAGCGACGCCTGCTGAAGAGATTAGTCATTATATATTTTTGGAGGATAGTGCAATGATACCCATTCCAGAGTCTCTTCTGATTGTTTTACGTGCACGGTTTAAAGTCCCATCTGAAAGACGGTTAATTTTATTAGTGTCAGACAGGGGATCGAACTTGCAATCCCTGGATTACCAGTCCAGCGTGTTAACCGCTAGACTACATATCCGTCTGTAAAAGCGAGTTTCTAGTGGCCTTGTTTATCTTTTATATTTAAAACATTGATCTCGTGGCATTGACATTGTGGAAGTCGTGATAGTGCAGTTGTAGCGCATTCGCTTCAGGTACGAAAGGACCCGAGTTCGCGCCCAGCTGTAGCTGTTATGATTGTGTCCCTTAGCAAGGGTCTTAAATTGCTTCTTCTCTCCTTTATCGAGATGGATTCTACCAGAAATGAGGCCTCGAGGACGATTAATATAATGTAGTAAACACTTGTTCTGCAATCTAGTTAAGTTAAATTTGCATAAACTAAACTACAAAAATCTATCTTGATTTATCTAACTTTAAATTATTTATGACAGTCAAAAGGGTCATAAACAATATACAGATACGATTTTGCCCAATAATGTTATGTCCGTTGGTAGAATTGTGTGAATTATTAATATATTCACATTGTAATAGAACATGTAGGGGTGTCGCATCAACAGCTTAGGTCATAAGACTCCAGACTTTCATACAAATATTACGACAACACACTATTTCTACTTAGTAGTTGTGGCCTAACTAATACAGTTTCGGTAATGACAATCATATAATTATTGTATGATAAAATCTAGATTATTAATCCATAATCGATTTCATGGTTGCATTTAAATTAGCTGGCTAATCTTACAATCAACTTAAAACTGCAGTATTGGGATACACAAGCTTACTTGAGGATGTGTGAAATATCGATAGCTGATTGAATTATCCATTATAGTTTGATTGACAGGTGTCGTGATCAATACCAATAAGCTGTTCCATCAATTGACCGCGTATTCTGTAAGTCATGGTTATACACAAACACGAGCCTTTTTAAACCTCATACACTGGAAATTGGAGTCTCATTATTATCCTTTATCTACTATCATTTATCTCTATAAATAATTGAGAAATAAAATCTTTAAACTAAAGTGGAGGAAAGATATTGTTATTGACATTCAATTCTCACAACTTACGTTTCTTATACCCGTAGCGTGAGCCCCGTAAGCCGCAACTGGCGAACTTACGATCCTCACGGACTTACGGGGCTCACGCTACACCGGCAAGCTACCCGAAGCTATTTCATTGAACACATTAGTTTAACCTGTATCGGCTAGCTCTATATAGATACATGTAATGTGGTTTCCAAACTATATTTTCTGAAAACGGTGTAGTGTATATTATATTAAGTGAACTTGTATAGTATAAACACAATGCGATACCTATTTCATTGTTAGTTAAACCTGTATTGGCTAGCTATATATAGATATATCTATAATATGGTTTCTGAAAACTGTGCAGTATATGTATATATTAAAGTGGCATTGAATAATAGATGATTATATAGTACAGTGTGTCGGGTCTTAAACTTTGATGTTCTCATTTTGGTGGAATTCCAAAACTTACAGCATTGTATTACACCATTCTATTAGTTCGTGTTTATTGGTCTAGTAGGCCTAATTATATAATGTATGGAGCTTTATAAATGACGACTAATGAAAAAAAGATTTGTTCAACTGATTAGTTTATTTTAGCTCGATTGAGAAACAAGTTCTTACAACTTATATTAATCACTCTCGAGACCTCATTCATGGTGGAATACGTCGCCACAAGGGAGGGAGAAATGGGCAATGCGTAATTTAAATGCCTTGCCTAAGGGCACAATCGTAACGGGGCTTGAACTCCGGACAGCTACAGCTGGACTCGAACTCGGGGACCTTTCACACATACTAACACCACCTCAGTAAAACAGCGGTGATGAAGAGTGTGTCCCTTGTTGCACCCAGAAAATCCCAGAATCCTACGCAGCTGCTGCGAGATGTGCCCCGACCAGCGACGTGCACTCCGTGGGGAGATCGGCGGTGAGAAATTATGAAATAACCAATTGATAGTGTTAGTCTGACACCAAAATAAGTGATCGGTGTTGGCCAAATAACGTTAGGGCATCGAGTCATAGGCAGGCGCGCGTAGCTAGGCTTACGCACGTGCGTAAGAATTATTCAGTTCCTGAATATGAAAATTAAATAAATGCGGAAAATGCAATAAAAACCGGATCGTAAGGGGGTAATTTTTAGTTTAATCATATTTTATTGCTATATACATGTACATAATAACTTCAAAGACATATATAATAAGAGCAAAAGCAAATGGGTTGGGCCACAAGTTCTGAACAACATTAGTAATTGGCCCTTCCCATGAGAGTATGTTGAACTTAGTGCAATACTGGCGAATATGTAACTTATGACATGTATATTTGAAGTATAATGAGATATTATTTATCAAGTCGAAAGGCAATTGAAACAGTGTTTGAATGATAAAAATAAAAAAAACTCAACTTTTACTAACGCTGTTGCTAGGTTCCGTTCCCCAGGTGAGAGATCCCATGGTGCGCTCGATCGGAAGTAATATCATAGCGAATGTTGTGTTGCTAACGTGATCATAAATTAGAAACGCTTTGATTGTTTAATATACTTTTGAACTGCTGCAAATATAATTATATTTTCGTTCACATTTAGTGTTTCGCGGCCATGTAAAAGCAGGTTGACACTAAGGGGATGAAACGCTCTAGTTTCATTGAATAGAGTAATTCTTTGAACAGTAAATGTATTACATTGAAAGAAAAAATGTTCTGAGTCTTCGATTTGGGAGTCAAAGTCACAGTGTGGATTTACTCGTATGTAATTATTGAACAGGTCATTGTTTAGATTGCTGCACGTGTTTCGTAGTCGGGCATGAAGTACAGAGGGTGATCGTTCGCCATATAAAAAGTGTTTAGGTACGATGGGTGCTTTGAACATTTCTCTTAGTCTCGATTTAAATATATTTAGTGATTCGGCATTTCGGATACTTGCGTCAAGTGAATTCCATAGAGCTGTTGAGGATGGTATGAACGAGTTATTAAAGACTTGTGTTCGCCTTGCGATTGTTGTATAGTTGTCATTATTACGTAATGAGTAGTCTGTAGTTTCAGATACGATATTAGGGAAAATGTTTCTAAGGTAACTCGGTATAAGACCTTGTTTTGCTTTATAAACAGTGATAAGTTTTTGAATTTTACGTCTATCAGATAACGGTACCCAACCAATTTCTTTCGTTAATAAATGGATTGATACGGACCTTGTGAGTCCTGTTACTACACGTGCCGCTTCGAATTGTAATAGTTCTAAATATCTCTTTTCGTACTCGGTACACCCATCCCATACGACAGAAGCGTATTCCAGAATGGGCCTCATATATGATATATAAATTTGGTTAATAGTATTTCTCTTTAGTTTATATTTCACCGCTCTCATTGAACTCATAAGGGGGTAACGCACCTGATAGGTCAAATGTTTTATATGTGGTGCTTTTTAAGCCGAACATTCGAATGTAGAGAAAACCACATATATATTACAAGTTGCCTGTTAGGAACAATCAACATAAAACGTATGTTTTAGTTCATAAAAATGGATGTTATAAATAATGTTATAAGATTATGGAAAATGTTGCAATAAATCGTGATTTTTCATCGTGGTACAGTTGTGAGAGGAGCATCGTGGTACAGTTGTGAGAGGAACATCGTGGTACAGTTGTGAAAGGAACATCGTGGTACAGTTGTGAGAGGAACATCGTGGTACAGTTGTGAGGGGAACATCGTGGTACAGTTGTGAGAGAGGAACATCGTGGTACAGTTGTGAGAGGAACCTCGTGGTACAGTTGTGAGAGGAACATCGTGGTACAGTTGTGAGAGGAACATCGTGGTACAGTTGTGAGAGGAACATCGTGGTACAGTTGTGAGGGGAACATCGTGGTACAGTTGTGAGAGAGGAACATCGTGGTACAGTTGTGAGAGGAACATCGTGGTACAGTTGTGAGAGGGTACATCGTGGTACAGTTGTGAGAGGAACATCGTGGTACAGTTGTGAGAGAAACATCGTGGTACAGTTGTGAGAGGAACATCGTGGTACATTTGTGAGAGGAACATCGTGGTACAGTTGTGAGAGGAACATCGTGGTACAGTTGTGAGAGGAACATCGTGGTACAGTTGTGAGAGGAACATCGTGGTACAGTTGTGAGAGGAACATCGTGGTACAGTTGTGAGAGGAACATCGTGGTACAGTTGTGAGGGGAACATCGTGGTACAGTTGTGAGAGAGGAACATCGTGGTACAGTTGTGAGAGAGGAACATCGTGGTACAGTTGTGAGGGGTACATCGTGGTACAGTTGTGAGAGGAGCATCGTTGTACAGTTGTGAGAGAGGAACATCGTGATACATTTGTGAGAGGAACATCGTGGTACAGTTGTGAGAGGAACATCGTGGTACAGTTGTGAGAGGAACATCGTGGTACAGTTGTGAGAGGAACATGGTGATACAGTTGTGAGAGGAACATCGTGATACAGTTGTGAGAGGAGCATCGTGGTACAGTTGTGAGAGGAACATCGTGGTTCATTTGTGAGAGGAGCATCGTGGTACATTGTGAAAACATCGTGGTACAGTTGTGAGAGGAACATCGTGGTACAGTTGTGAGAGGAACATCGTGATACTGTTGTGAGAGGAAAATCGTGGTACAGTTGTGGAGAGGAACATCGTGATACAGTTGTGAGAGAGGAACATCGTGTACAGTTGTGAGAGGAACATCGTGGTACAGTTGTGAGAGGAACATCGTGGTACAGTTGTGAGAGGAACATCGTGGTACAGTTGTGAGAGGAACATCGTGATACAGTTGTGAGAGAGGAACATCGTGCTACAGTTGTGAGAGAGGAACATCGTGATACAGTTGTGAGAGGAGCATCGTGGTACAGTTGTGAGAGAGGAACATCGTGATACAGTTGTGAGAGGAACATCGTGGTACAGTTGTGTGAGAGGAACATCGTGGTACAGTTGTGAGAGAGGAACATCGTGATACAGTTGTGAGAGGAAAATCGTGGTACAGTTGTGAGAGGAATATCGTGATACAGTTGTGAGAGGAGCATCGTGGTACAGTTGTGAGAGAGGAACATCGTGGTACAGTTGTGAGGGGTACATCGTTGTACAGTTGTGAGAGGAACATCGTGGTACAGTTGTGAGAGGAGCATCGTTGTACAGTTGTGAGAGAGGATCATCGTGATACATTTGTGAGAGGAACATCGTGGTACAGTTGTGAGAGGAACATCGTGGTACAGTTGTGAGAGAAACATCGTGGTACAGTTATGAGAGGAACATGGTGATACAGTTGTGAGAGGAACATCGTGATACAGTTGTGAGAGGAACATCGTGGTACAGTTGTGAGAGGAACATCGTGGTACAGTTGTGAGAGGAACATCGTTATACAGTTGTGAGAGAGGAACATCGTGCTACAGTTGTGAGAGAGGAACATCGTGATACAGTTGTGAGAGGAACATCGTGGTACAGTTGTGAAAGGAACATCGTGGTACAGTTGTGAGAGAGGAACATCGTGCTACAGTTGTGAGAGAGGAACATCGTGATACAGTTGTTAGAGGAACATCGTGGTACAGTTGTGTGAGAGGAACATCGTGGTACAGTTGTGAGAGAGGAACATCGTGATACAGTTGTGAGAGGAAAATCGTGGTACAGTTGTGAGAGGAACATCGTGATACAGTTGTGAGAGGAGCATCGTGGTACAGTTGTGTGAGAGGAACATCGTGGTACAGTTGTGAGAGAGGAACATCGTGATACATTTGTGAGAGGAACATCGTGGTACAGTTGTGTGAGAGGAACATCGTGGTACAGTTGTGAGAGAGGAACATCGTGATACAGTTGTGAGAGGAACATCGTGGTACAGTTGTGTGAGAGGAACATCGTGGTACCGTTGTGAGAAGAACATCGTGGTACAGTTGTGAGAGGAACATCGTGATACAGTTGTGAGAGGAACATCGTGATACAGTTGTGAGAGAGGAACATCTTGGTACAGTTGAGAGAGGAACATCGTGGTACAGTTGTGAGAGGAACATCGTAGTACAGTTGTGAGAGGTACACCGTGGTACAGTTGTGTGAGAGGAGCATCGTGGTACAGTTGTGAGAGGCACTGGGGGAAACATGGCTTTAGTTTTATTTGTAAACGTTTAAAGCAGCACTATATCGTAATAAAGGATGTTTTTGGTAAAATATAAATACTAATCTATGTGTGTTTACAAAAATCGAAATAGTCGTTCAGAAACGATAAAAATCTAATAAATATACGTGAATTATTTATCAATAAACGAAATGTAAACACGCACAACGCGCATGCGTGAAACAACAGCGGATGTTGAAAACCACGTTGGAATGTCATCATATTTTGAACATGAAAGACTATCTATCTATCTTCCTCTAATGTCGAATATCTCGCGAGGATGTAGACATGTCCCTAAAAGACTTAGATAACAGAGGTATGAATCGACACCTCAATGAATTCAATTGGACAAATGGGGACGATGCATTCCGAATGTAAACAAGTGCGGACGATGCGTTCCGGTTGTAAACAAGTGCGTGACCGACCGACTCGGAAAGTCCTACTTTCGGTTTCGAGTTTGTTTTATCGCAACAAAACACTGCTTACTAATTGAACATAATTATGCAAATTATAATGTACGAATGCGTAGCAGCATTGTTACCTACGTTCAATTTGAATATTTCAAATATCTTTTATTTCATACGATATATGGCTGCTTTAAAACTATTTAAACAATAGTATAAATCGTGTATAATGTGAATTGTTTAGTAATTCCAAGATTATAATTGCGACTAGATTCCAGCATATTGACCCCACTCTGATATAGACCGTGTGCATTACGTCAAACCATAGCAACTGTACAGCCTCTCCATTATAATATTTACATCATTCGATGAACTTTTGTGCCCTGATTGTATACATTTTTCACCCAACTAATGATATGCAGCTGACATGCCCACTCGAAGTTTAGGGCATGCGCATTCGCAGTGTTAGGCGCGAGAAAAGGCGTGTCTTACACAGTTTACGCTGTTCCAAGGATGATATATTTACCAGTTCCGGTGTAGCGTGAGCCCCGTAAGTCCGTGAGGATTGTAAGTTCGCTAGTTGCGGCTTACGGGGCTCACGCTACGGGTATAAGAAACGTAAGTTGTGAGAATTGAAAGTCAATAACAATATCTTTCCTCCATTTTAGTTTAAAGATTTTATTTCTCAATTAGTTATAGAGATAAATGATAGTAGATAAAGGCTAATAATGAGACTCCAATTTCCAGTGTATGAGGTTTAAAAACGCTCGTGTTTGTGTATAACCATGACTTACATAATACGCGGTCAATTGATGGAACAGCTTATTGGTATCGATACGACACCTGTCAATCAAACAATAATGGATAATCCAATCAGCTAACGATATTTCACACATCCTCAAGTAAGCTTGTGTGTCCCAAAACTGCAGTTTTAAGTTGATTGTAAGATTAGCCAGCTAATTTAAATGCAAATATGAAATCGATTATGGACTAATAATCTAGATTTTATCATACAATATGACTGCCGTTGTCATTACCGAAACTGTATTAGTTAGGCCACAACTACTAAGTAGAAATAGTGTGTTGTCGTAATATTTGTATGAAAGTCTGGAGTCTTATGACCTAAGCTGTTGATGCGACACCCCTACATGTTCTATTACAATGTGAATATATTAATAATTCACACAATTCTACCAACGGACATAAAATTATTGGGCAAAATCGTATCTGTATATTGTTTATGACCCTTTTGACTGTCATAAATAATTCAAAGTTAGATAAATCAAGATAGATTTTTGTAGTTTAGTTTATACAAATTTAACTTAACTAGATTGCAGAACAAGTGTTTACTACATTATATTAATCGTCCTCGAGGCCTCATTTCTGGTAGAATCCATCTCGATAAAGGAGAGAAGAAGCAATGTAAGTCCCTTGCTAACAGCTACAGCTGGGCGCGAACTCGGGTCCTTTCGTACCTGAAGCGAATGCGCTACAACTGCACTATCACGACTTCCACAATGTCAATGCCACGATATCAATATTTTAAATATAAAAGATAAACAAGGCCACTAGAAACTCGCTTTTACAGACGGATATGTAGTCTAGCGGTTAACACGCTGGACTGGTAATCCAGGGATCGCAAGTTCGATCCCCTGTCTGACACTAATAAAATTAACCGTCTTTCAGATGGGACTTTAAACCGTGCACGTAAAACAACCAGAAGAGATTCTGGAATGGGTATCATTGCACTATCCTCCAAAAATATATAATGACTAATCTCTTCAGCAGGCGTCGCTCATATGGGCAACCGGTAACGACGATATATAAACGTACACCCCCCCCCCACCCGACTCGCTTTAAGTTTGAATAATGATCTTATATAAAGATACGATTGTGTGTGTGCCTGCCTGTGGGTGTGGTTTTGTGCATGACTGTGTACATAAATACATACTGACTAGGTACTCGACACACGGACGGCTTGTCCCACGATTGCACGGTATAGAGGCAAGACAGGAATATGAATAAAATCCGAGCTCCTGCCCAAGCTACCATGTTAGAGAGTGTAGCGGGTCCAGTGTCTTTCGCTGTGTCATATGTTTATAAATACTAACATGCATTACTTTTTGTAATCGTCGCTACTCAGGTTGCATAAGTGAGCGACACCTGAAGTCATTTTAGATTTTGGAGGATAGTGCAATGATACAGGCAGAGAGACCCATTCAATAGTCTTTGAGGGAGAGTGATTCACTTTGAGAATTGTTTTGTTATTTCATCGCTTTCAATCCCCACCCAATCCCCATTTTGTTAGTTTTTCACTTGATATAAAACTATATTTTCATACACGTATTATATATTTTGGTATTACTACATAATACATTTATCTCTTAGTCTTAATCGCTGATAGTGCACACATTTATATATTTAATGGAGATAATCTCAATAAGCTATAAGCTTTCGATTTAATCCATTTTCGTTTTGTAGACAATATGTCACCGATTCGAGTTCACGGGGTTTGAACTTGTGTGCAGGTTAACTAACTCTAAATGGGGAATTAGTGTGGTACAGCAGAGTAGCGTACACAAAGTGGTGGCATATGAAGGGGTCAGTCCATGGTGTATGGTCAATTTGAATTAAACCAATGACGATTCCAGTTACTAAAATCATTTTAAAATGCATTCCTGCACCAGTTTATTAAATGTGTAAGCTGATGGTGGAGTGCATTTCAAATGATAGTGCATATATCAAATTTGATACATCTTGAAGTATAACATAACAAGTATTTCTTTTCATTTTTTGTCTATTTAATACTTTGATTAAAATGCTCATAAATAACACAAACATATATACAGTATTTACAATGCCCTTGTGTAGTATGGGTAGTACAGACGGTATGGATGCTATTTACATCAATATTCTACGATTTCTGCTGGCGGCCCAGAGCTTGAAAGATCGTTTGAAAGGGAAAGAAGAGAGAGGAGGACCATCAATGGAGAGAACCAACAAGGTATCAAGACAAGAGTTGGAAAGCGAGTTCCTGAGTGTGGTCTTTATCAGATTTTGCTTAGAAAAGCCCCTCTCACAATCTGCAAAAGATACTGGTAGGATCAAAAATCTCTCTGCTGCTGCTGGGTACATCTCCTTGCGGCGGATGGCTAGGTTGGCACAAGAAAGATGGTCCGTGACAGACTGGTTTACACTGCCATATTCCCTCGAAAATCGTACAAAAAGACTCCGTTTCCCTCCACACCAACAGTGCCAAGAAAGTCAGAAACAATCTCAAGGTCCTCGGATACCTGAGACACAGAAAGAGAAGGATTGAAGAGATTGCTTAGTGCCCTCATGACAGATCCATCTTCATTGTCCGAAAACCTAGCATTAAGGCTGGCTACCATCTTGGTGATAAACTGATCACACACCGACACTGCTACTCGTCTCTGCTCTGTAGAATCTCTGATGGTGTGGCCATCAAACTCGAAGGTGTAAAGGCCATCAGCATCAGGTTCAGAAGGACAGGCAGAGAGAAATGTAGGAGCCATCCTTCTTCTCCTTTAGGGATTCAAGGGAAAAGATTGTAGAAGTCAGCTGCGGTTCAACATCTGCATAGTTCAGGTCCTTCGTCTGGTACATCTTGGAGAGGATTGCCAAAGGTTTAAGAGCATCTGAGAGAAAGTGGGCAACATACAGAAACTTATATGTGTTGACAGGTTTGTGTAAAGACAGTGACCTGGCAGACTTTTCTTCAAGAAAGACAGAGAGAAGACTGGAATAATTGCAAACAAGAGCTGCAACTGCACCCTCAAATGACAGCCATCTGGTGTGAAATACCTCCTGGAACCTGGTAGAATGAGAGTTCAAGACAGACTGAATAGCTGAAAGGGTAGACATGTTTTTAGGAGAGTTGTTGAAGAATTTGTAAATAGAGTTGAGAGTCTCCTGAAACTTGAGAAGGTAAGGTATAGAGTCAGCACCACTGCTGCAGCTGAGTGCAAGACGGTGTGCGATGCAGTGGGTAGCAAGGACACCAGGCACTGCTTGCTTCAGATGGGTTACTACTCCAGACTTGCTACCCACCATCACCGCTGCACCGTCCGTACACAAACCAGAGAGGTTTGATAAATCTAGACCCTTGGCCCGCAAAATATCAAGAACTTTGTCGTAAATAGCATGCGCATTAGCTCTCTGTAAACCTATAATGGACAAAAAATTGGTTTCGCTACTACAACCACCAGTTACGTTATAGTCCAAATATCTAATATATAGAATCAGATTCTGCTGAACAGATATATCAGTCGACTCATCAAACATTAAGCTATATTTCTTTGACAATGACAACTTGGCAAACAGGTCCTCTCGCAGTACATCAGCCAGACTTTGTTGAAACTCGTTGATACTTGTATGATGTTCATATGAGGTGTGCTTGTCCACCTTTAAATGATTCAGTGCTGTGACCCCCTGTAAATGAAAAGAATTTAACTCAAAATCTGAAATTAAAATAATAAAATGCAACACAGGAACATCTAAAAAATAAATATGTGCAAATGCAGAAATCTATAAATTTAACAAGATCAAATAAATGATGTTAATGTGTCTAGTATGATATCTGATGTCTATCATATATTTAAACATAATTATCTTCACAAATTATCTTTAAATCGCCCATCCCCCTGTTTCCCTCAAACATATTAGCATAACAGCACTTGGATGGAACTATATTTCCTTTGCATCGGTCGAGGTAATGTAGGCCTACAGCCAGATCACATTCCATTAATACATACTTGATTCAAGCAGAGGGAGTTAAGCTCGGGCACGACTGCATTTGCCAGGTTCAATTTTGCTGCGAAGTAGACATTGGTCAGGGCAGCAGTAATGGCAGCTTCGCTTTTTGAATGTGAGCTTTCTCTGCACTTCTGCATCTCAGTAGAATGCTTGGTGTCGTCAACACAGTTCTGGTGGTCTGAAATAATACACACATAAACACTTTTTTATGACATATTCAAGTCAAAGTCAAAAACCTTTTATTCGCTCATTTCGCATACATACATGAAAGAATGAGTATTAATAATAATTTATGATATATATATATATATATATTCCGATACATATTTTCTGAAAATGTTAATCCTGTGATAATTGAAAGTTCCAATGAGAGACCTATCAAAGTGACCCACAGGCAACATATGAAGTGGTGAGATATCTACAGTCAAACCTGTGTTAGTGGTCATCTCCATTAAGCAGCCAAACCTGTATTAAGCAGCAAGTTTCCAGATTCCCAATCGGTTGTTTTATTATATAGTTTACCTCTATTAAGCAGCCACCTGTGTTAAGCAGCCACTTTCTCTGACTCCTTTGACTGGCTGCTTAAGACAGGTTTGACTATATCAACAGACCAGCATGAAATCATATATGTGAAATCTAAATTGACTAATATTAGATTGGTATTAATTACCGGTATGCATTTTCGGATGAGACTTTCAATTCTCAGTGCTTGGGAAAAAATTGTTGAACAAGTGAGAATTAAAAGTTCCGGAGAGGAACGTATATAAAGTGACCCACAGGCATCATATGAAGTGGTGAGATATCTATCTCACCTGACCAGCATGAAAACAGTATGCCAAATCTAAATTTACCAATATTAGCTCAGTATTATGCATTTTCTGAGGTGACTTTCAATTTTCACGGCTTGGAGAAAAATGCTGAAGCTGTGAGAATTGAAAGTTCCAGTCAGGGATCTTTCTAAAGTGACCCACAGGCATCATATGAAGTGGTTAGATATCTATCTGACCTGACCAGCATGAAAACATTATGCCAAGTCTAAATTTACCAATATTAGCTCAGTATTATGCATTTTCTGAGGTGACTTTCAATTCTCACGGCATAGGGGAAAATTCTGAAGCTGTGAGAATTGAAAGTTCCAGTCAGGGACCTTTCTAAACTGACCCACAGGCATCATATGAAGTGGTGAGATATCTATCTCACCTGACCAGCATGAAAACATTATGTCAAGTCTAAATTTACTAATATTAGCTCGGTATTATGCATTTTCTGAGGTGACTTTCAATTCTCACGGCTTGGGGGGAAATTCTGAAGCTGTGAGAATTGAAAGTTCCCGTCAGGGACCTTTCTAAACTGACCCACAGGCATCATATGAAGTGGTGAGATATCTATCTCACCTGACCAGCATGAAAACATTATGCCAAGTCTAAATTTACTAATAGTAGCTCGGTATTATACATTTTCTGAGGTGACTTTCAATTCTCACGGCTTAGGGGAAAATTCTGAAGCTGTGAGAATTGAAAGTTCCAGTCAGGGACCTTTCTAAACTGACCCACAGGCATCATATGAAGTGGTGAGATATCTATATCACCTGACCAGCATGAAAACATTATGCCAAGTCTAAATTTACTAATAGTAGCTCAGTATTATCCATTTTCTGAGGTGACTTTCAATTCTCACGGCTTGGAGAAAAATGCTGAAGCTGTGAGAATTGAAAGTTCCAGTCAGGGACCTTTCTAAAGTGACACACAGGCATCATATGAAGTGGTTAGATATCTATCTCACCTGACCAGCATGAAAACATTATGCCAAGTCTAAATTTACAAATATTAGCTCAGTATTATGCATTTTCTGAGGTGACTTTCAATTCTCACGGCTTGGAGAAAAATGCTGAAGCTGTGAGAATTGAAAGTTCCAGTCAGGGACCTTTCTAAAGTGACACACAGGCATCATATGAAGTGGTTAGATATCTATCTCACCTGACCAGCATGAACACATTATGCCAAGTCTAAATTTACAAATATTAGCTCAGTATTATGCATTTTCTGAGGTGACTTTCAATTCTCACGGCTTGGGGGAAAATTCTGAAGCTGTGAGAATTGAAAGTTCCCGTCAGGGACCTATCTAAAGTGATACACAGGCATCATATGAAGAGGTGAGATATCTATCTCACCTGACCAGCATGAAAACATTATGCCAAGTCTAAATTTACCAATATTAGCTCAGTATTATGCATTTTCTGAGGTGACTTTCAATTCTCACGGCTTGGGGGAAAATTCTGAAGCTGTGAGAATTGAAAGTTCCAGTCAGGGACCTTTCTAAACTGACCCACAGGCATCATATGAAGTGGTGAGATATCTATCTCACCTGACCAGCATGAAAACATTATGTCAAGTCTAAATTTACTAATATTAGCTCGGTATTATGCATTTTCTGAGGTGACTTTCAATTCTCACGGCTTGGGGGAAAATTCTGAAGCTGTGAGAATTGAAAGTTCCCGTCAGGGACCTTTCTAAAGTGACCCACAGGCATCATATGAAGTGGTGAGATATCTATCTCACCTGACCAGCATGAAAACATTATGCCAAGTCTAAATTTACTAATAGTAGCTCGGTATTATGCATTTTCTGAGGTGACTTTCAATTCTCACGGCTTGGGGAAAAATTCTGAAGCTGTGAGAATTGAAAGTTCCAGTCAGGGACCTTTCTAAAGTGACCCACAGGCATCATATGAAGTGGTGAGATATCTATCTCACCTGACCAGCATGAAAACATTATGTCAAGTCTAAATTTACTAATATTAGCTCGGTATTATGCATTTTCTGAGGTGACTTTCAATTCTCACGGCTTGGGGGAAAATTCTGAAGCTGTGAGAATTGAAAGTTCCAGTCAGGGACCTTTCTAAACTGACCCACAGGCATCATATGAAGTGGTGAGATATCTATATCACCTGACCAGCATGAAAACATTATGCCAAGTCTAAATTTACTAATAGTAGCTCGGTATTATCCATTTTCTGAGGTGACTTTCAATTCTCACGGCTTGGAGAAAAATGCTGAAGCTGTGAGAATTGAAAGTTCCAATCAGGGACCTTTCTAAAGTGACACACAGGCATCATATGAAGTGGTTAGATATCTATCTCACCTGACCAACATGAACACATTATGCCAAGTCTAAATTTACAAATATTAGCTCAGTATTATGCATTTTCTGAGGTGACTTTCAATTCTCACGGCTTGGGGGAAATTCTGAAGCTGTGAGAATTGAAAGTTCCCGTCAGGGACCTATCTAAAGTGATACACAGGCATCATATGAAGAGGTGAGATATCTATCTCACCTGACCAGCATGAAAACATTATGCCAAGTCTAAATTTACCAATATTGGCTCAGTATTATGCATTTTCTGAGGTGACTTTTCAATTCTCACGGCTTGGGGGAAAATCTGAAGCTGTGAGAATTGAAAGTTCCAGTCAGGGCCCTTTCTAAACTGACCCACAGGCATCATATGAAGTGGTGAGATATCTATCTCACCTGACCAGCATGAAAACATTATGCCAAGTCTAAATTTGCTAATATTAGCTCGGTATTACGCATTTTCTGAGGTGACTTTCAATTCTCACGGCTTGGGGGGAAATTCTGAAGCTGTGAGAATTGAAAGTTCCCGTCAGGGACCTTTCTAAACTGACCCACAGGCATCATATGAAGTGGTGAGATATATATATCACCTGACCAGCATGAAAACATTATGCCAAATCTAAATTTACTAATAGTAGCTCAGTATTATACATATTCTGAGGTGACTCAATTCTCACGGCTTAGGGGGAAATTCTGAAGCTGTGAGAATTGAAAGTTCCAGTCAGGGACCTTTCTAAACTGACCCACAGGCATCATATGAAGTGGTGAGATATCTATCTCACCTGACCAGCATGAAAACATTATGCCAAGTCTAAATTTACAAATATTAGCTCAGTATTATGCATTTTCTGAGGTGACTTTCAATTCTCACGGCTTGGAGAAAAATGCTGAAGCTGTGAGAATTGAAAGTTCCAGTCAGGGACCTTTCTAAAGTGACCCACAGGCATCATATGAAGTGGTGAGATATCTATCTCACCTGACCAGCATGAAAACATTATGCCAAGTCTAAATTTACCAATATTAGCTCAGTATTATGCATTTTCTGAGGTGACTTTCAATTCTCACGGCTTGGAGAAAAATGCTGAAGCTGTGAGAATTGAAAGTTCCAGTCAGGGACCTTTCTAAAGTGACCCACAGGCATCATATGAAGTGGTTAGATATCTATCTCACCTGACCAGCATGAAAACATTATGCCAAGTCTAAATTTACAAATATTAGCTCAGTATTATGCATTTTCTGAGGTGACTTTCAATTCTCACGGCTTGGGGGAAAATTCTGAAGCTGTGAGAATTGAAAGTTCCCGTCAGGGACCTATCTAAAGTGATACACAGGCATCATATGAAGAGGTGAGATATCTATCTCACCTGACCAGCATGAAAACATTATGCCAAGTCTAAATTTACAAATATTAGCTCAGTATTATGCATTTTCTGAGGTGACTTTCAATTCTCACGGCCTGGAGAAAAATGCTGAAGCTGTGAGAATTGAAAGTTCCAGTCAGGGACCTTTCTAAAGTGACCCACAGGCATCATATGAAGTGGTGAGATATCTATCTCACCTGACCAGCATGAAAACATTATGCCAAGTCTAAATTTACCAATATTAGCTCAGTATTATACATTTTCTGAGGTGACTTTCAATTCTCACGGCTTGGGGGAAAATTCTGAAGCTGTGAGAATTGAAAGTTCCAGTCAGGGACCTTTCTAAACTGACCCACAGGCATCATATGAAGTGGTGAGATATCTATCTCACCTGACCAGCATGAAAACATTATGTCAAGTCTAAATTTACTAATATTAGCTCGGTATTATGCATTTTCTGAGGTGACTTTCAATTCTCACGGCTTGGGGGAAAATTCTGAAGCTGTGAGAATTGAAAGTTCCAGTCAGGGACCTTTCTAAAGTGACCCACAGGCATCATATGAAGTGGTGAGATATCTATCTCACCTGACCAGCATGAAAACATTATGCCAAGTCTAAATTTACTAATAGTAGCTCGGTATTATGCATTTTCTGAGGTGACTTTCAATTCTCACGGCTTGGAGAAAAATGCTGAAGCTGTGAGAATTGAAAGTTCCAGTCAGGGACCTTTCTAAAGTGACCCACAGGCATCATATGAAGTGGTGAGATATCTATCTCACCTGACCAGCATGAAAACATTATGCCAAGTCTAAATTTACAAATATTAGCTCAGTATTATGCATTTTCTGAGGTGACTTTCAATTCTCACGGCTTGGAGAAAAATGCTGAAGCTGTGAGAATTGAAAGTTCCAGTCAGGGACCTTTCTAAAGTGACCCACAGGCATCATATGAAGTGGTTAGATATCTATCTCACCTGACCAGCATGAAAACATTATGCCAAGTCTAAATTTACAAATATTAGCTCAGTATTATGCATTTTCTGAGGTGACTTTCAATTCTCACGGCTTGGGGGAAATTCTGAAGCTGTGAGAATTGAAAGTTCCCGTCAGGGACCTATCTAAAGTGATACACAGGCATCATATGAAGTGGTGAGATATCTATCTCACCTGACCAGCATGAAAACATTATGCCAAGTCTAAATTTACTAATATTAGCTCGGTATTATGCATTTTCTGAGGTGACTTTCAATTCTCACGGCTTGGAGAAAAATGCTGAAGCTGTGAGAATTGAAAGTTCCAGTCAGGGACCTTTCTAAAGTGACACACAGGCATCATATGAAGTGGTTAGATATCTATCTCACCTGACCAGCATGAACACATTATGCCAAGTCTAAATTTATAAATATTAGCTCAGTATTATGCATTTTCTGAGGTGACTTTCAATTCTCATGGCTTGGGGGAAATTCTGGAGCTGTGAGAATTGAAAGTTCCCGTCAGGGACCTATCTAAAGTGATACACAGGCATCATATGAAGAGGTGAGATATCTATCTCACCTGACCAGCATGAAAACATTATGCCAAGTCTAAATTTACCAATATTAGCTCAGTATTATGCATTTTCTGAGGTGACTTTTCAATTCTCACGGCTTGGGGGAAAATTCTGAAGCTGTGAGAATTGAAAGTTCCAGTCAGGGACCTTTCTAAACTGACCCACAGGCATCATATGAAGTGGTGAGATATCTATCTCACCTGACCAGCATGAAAACATTATGTCAAGTCTAAATTTGCTAATATTAGCTCGGTATTACGCATTTTCTAAGGTGACTTTCAATTCTCACGGCTTGGGGGGAAATTCTGAAGCTGTGAGAATTGAAAGTCCCGGTAAGGGACCTATCTAAACTGACCCACAGGCATCATATGAAGTGGTGAGATATCTATATCACCTGGCCAGCAAGAAAACATTATGTCAAGTCTAAATTTAGTAATAGTAGCTCGGTATTATGCATTTTCGGATTGAACTTTCAATTCTCACGGCTTGGAGAAAAATGTTGAAGCTGTGAGAATTGAAAGTTCCGGTCAGGGACTTATCTAAAGTGACCCACAGGCATCATATGAAGTGGTGAGATATCTATCTCACCTGACCAGCATGAAAACATTATGTCAAGTCTAAATTTACTAATAGTAGTTCGGTATTATGCATTTTCTGAGGTGACTTTCAATTCTCACGGCCTGGGTAAAAATGTTGAAGCTGTGAGAATTGAAAGTCCCGGTAAGGGACCTATCTAAAGTGACCCACAGGCATCATATGAAGTGGTGAGATATCTATCTCCATTGGCCCACAGGAAAACATTATGTATAGTCTATATATATTAATATAAGCTTGGTATTATGCATTTTCTGGTAATTGGGGTGGGGGTCTAATAATTTGGCGCAAGAATAAAAAATTAGGATAAAAATGTAACCTTTTTCAGTTGTCAATATCATTTATTATAATTATATATCAAATTGTTCTAACCTTAGTTGTCTCCTAGTTAAGTTCCGTTTCACACCTGCCAGCAAATCCCATAATCCTGGAAAGGATGTTAATTAGACTACACCTCACTGGTTATTGACCTGGACTATACAAGACAGTAATTCTTGGAGCATTGGCAGGTCATCACAGCTTTACATGGTGGTATTGTTTATGACATATGAGAATAAAGGTTTAGTGTGATATTTGAAATATGACAAATAGTGGTGTTCTAATAATAAGCCGGTCGATCTCCTCACGACGTGCACGTCGTGACCGGTGCACATCCCGCAGCAGCAGCGTAGGATTCTGGGATCGTCTGGTCGTCGATCTTGCGAATAAGATCTAACGAGTGGCTAAGGCACATCAGGACAGATCCACCGCCTCTTCTAGAGTGTTTTTACTACCAGGTTTCCACACTCTTCCCTGGCGTTGTCGATCTTGCGAAGGGGGAATCTCCCCAAGTATGTGGATCCACGGCTATGGCACATCAGGACAGATCTGCCATCTCTTCCAGGTGGTGTTATACTTGAGCACTGGATTTTCGAGCTTTTCGTTTAGAAGAGATGGCGGACCTGAGGGAGCGGCAACGGTCGTGGATCCACGCTTTATACTGAATCTAAACTTGCTTGCGACAATCGACGACCAGATGTCTAACTGTCAGATCCGTATTAATGCTGCTGCGGGGTGACCAACAGTGAGGAGGGTGGCCCTACAAAGGACCACGTACAGACCAGGCCTTGTCACCCTGGCACGGAAAGAAGTAACCACCAGAGGACGTCTCCAGAAGCTTCATAGAAGAAGAATCGCCAGCGACTACAGAAATAATCACCGTAGAATAGGAATAATCATCATAGAAGATGGACATAATCATCGTAGAACACTTAATCATCATAGAATAACTAGCACAGAAGAACGAATCACCTTAGGAGCTAAACAACTTAGAGAATACAGTCGCCCAAATGCATTTATGCGGTGGCGACTATAAATAAAACGAACAACATTCTAATAATAACAGCCAACTGCTGGCACAACGATTTTATGTCACTCATCATATTTTTGGAGAAATGAGAGGCATATTTCACCCATTTCATTCTGGATACATTTAAAGTTTTTGCAAACAACATAGATCTATGTTGTTTGCTACATAGCTAAGTGTCTTAGCAAGATCATCTGAATAGCAAACAGCATAGAACCTGATCCGACGGCATGTTTCGTGGTGGCTGATATGGCTCTATATGCTTTGCATATACTGTTTGAACGGTATCCAGAATCAAATGGGTTAAGAAAAGTTACTCTACAATTGAATAATTCTACAGACGGATATGTAGTCCAGTGGTAACAAGCTGGACTGGTAATCCAGGGATCGCAGGTTAGATCCCCCGTCTGACCCTAATAAAATTAACAGTCTTTCAGATGGGACGTTGAACCGAAGTCTTGTGTCGGTGCTGTACACAGTGCACATAACAGAACCAGAGGAGACTCTGGAATGGGTCTCTGTCTGTCTGTATCATTGCACTATCCTCCACAAATCTAAAATGACTAATCTCTCCAGGAGGCGTCGCTAATAATTTGCATAATAAATTACGGCTTGTCCATTTTCAGAGGGGACAAGCTCTGTGTCTGTCTGTCAAAAATATTTTCCCTGAGTACTGGAATAATTAAATGTTTCATTATTATTAAAAGCTATTTAAAATTGACGTCACTGTTTTCAGTTAATATTTAGGTGATAGATTTGTTTACGTTCATTGTATACCGGTATGTATATTCAGCTTATATTAAATTGCTTCACACCCCTATAACAGTAGAGAAAGATGTGGATATCTTGCATAATAATAACTTATAGTACCTGACCACTATACTAATATTACTGAGTCAATTGCAAACAGATGGCAACAACTGTAATAGAACAGAGAATGGAGCAACACAATAAAATGTAAAAAGAAAACAAAATAAATGGGTTTTTGGGGGATCGGCAGGGGGGGGGTAAAAAGTGGTGGCAATTTGATTTTCTCCAGTGGAAATCTTACAAGACCACTATATATAACCTGTACTAGTTTGTAAACAAATATGCTAATAGCAAATCAGCAGGGTAGCTGCACTTGAACATGGTTGTTGTGTAAGCTAATATATGTATATTGGAGAGAACTTACGTAGTTCTTGACATATTCAGTAAGGCCATACCACCAGTATCATAAGGTGATTGATGATATGGTCTTGGTGACACCACTGTGACCACCCAGTGGGCTGCCATGATACTTCTTTATTTAAGATATTGGTGCGTCTCTCATAAGTCATATTAGGTTCGCAGTATCTCCCTTACATAATACATTGCCTGAAATAAAGAACAAACTGTTGTCAAAATACATAGATAACAAATATAACTGTTAAGTTACAAAATGTGTCAGAGAACACAAATGCCGTTTTGTCAGTAAACAAAAGCAATTTTAGTGAAAGTCATGATAGCGCAATGGTAGCGCGTTCGCTTCAGGTGCGAAAGGCCTGGAGTTCGAGCCCCACTGAAGCCGTTACGATTGTGTCCTTAGGCAAGGCATTTAAATTCCATGTTGCCTCTTCTCTCTCCCTCGTGGCGATGGATTCCATCAGGAATGAGGTCTCGAGAGTGATTAATATAAGTTATAAGAACTTGTTTCGCAATCGAGATAAAATAAATTTGTATAAACTAAAAGTAATTTATGGGTTTAAAGTAGGTCACAGTGCCTGTGTAAGGGTTTGATGCAGTAAGGATGACATAAATGCATTTGGGCGACTGAGTTTTCTAAGAAGATTAAAATACTCATCATCTAAAAGTGATGGTTTTGCCTATTGTAATTATTATAACTAGATGTTTAGTGGGCTATGAGGGCTGCTGTAATCTCAGTGTGTGTTCGGTTTTCATATCTCCGACTGTCGCTCACACAAGAATTTGTGTCAGCGATAGTCGGGGTAGACTGGATGAATAAAATACCCGGTACATGTATACTTCTAAGATGGCTAAGACTGCATATATATACATATATGATTACCATTTCTACTATGATTATGTGACGAGAATACCTTGTTACACATGCAATGTCGCATCATAGTATAATACTGTGATCGACATGCCACAAGACAATAAAGTCTTCCACCCATATCCATCCAGCATCCGACATTTTACATTAAAATTACAAAGTTATGTACCAGGTAATAACGGATCTCCCATATACATGGGAAATGAACATTTTGTTTATATATCACATTCATATTCTCAGCCCACTATGTCGTTTTGACATCTTTTTTAACATATTTAAGAAAGACCAAACTAATATGGGTTACCCTTAAAAACATAAATATATACTAAACCCATATTTCATTGCAGTAAGCTGCAATAAGTGAAAGTTCATTTTTACTTGAAACATAGTATGTTACAGAGGATGTGATTTTGTGTTCCCTCATATTCCCACCCCCCATGTTTTATATTCCCCCGTGTACTGGGATCATTAATTATTATAAGATAACAACTATACCCCTGTGTGACAACATTTATGATCAGTACGTTAAAAAACATTTCCATAGCAATTCCAACGGTCACCTTAATAGAGCCAGTAAAATTGTAATAATGTTTAAAATATACTTAAATATTTACATTAAAGAACAGTCATCCAGGGAATAGCCAAACAAATAATAACCGTAGATACTTGTTGTATCAAAAACCTGTATGGCAGTAATCCGGTTCCGTTGTTTATGTTCGGTTTTTCGGAGATAGACCGACAGCATGCATTGTTCGCAACCATATTATTCCCATGGCTAGGGGGTTTGCTGTCATAATGTTCCTACATGTACTAATTTTACTAAACTAAACTGGACACTTGCATGGATCTTGAAGATTTACATAAAATGGTGACAAGAAATGATATCCGAAATGTCCTCTAATACCCTAGCATAATTCCAGGGATACATTATTGAACATTTTTGCAAGAATCTTGAGACATATGGTGTTCATATTAGCATTCCCGGTCACTAATATTTACACTATTTAGAGAAAGTGACTTATTATGGGAATACATAATGAAGAGAGATAAGTTTGAAATACACAGAAAGTATGAACTTATATGAAGGTTGTTAAAAGGACATGTGTCTGTCGGAGAGATGTTGACAGCTCATAATGTGTTCTTCATATCTCCCAAGATCCTTGTTATTACATTATCAAACTGGGAGAGTACCATGCGCGAGTCCAGATATATATTGTGTAGCAAATGAGCTGGGCAAGTTAGCCCATGTTCATCATCACCACATTTCATATTGTTGTAAATCTACTTAAAATTAAATGATTATGACAGCCCTACCCATCCATGGGTATGTCCAATACAAAGATCTTCTGCATAAGTTTCAGCCAGATAAGTCACTTATATCATTTATGGTATGAGTATTATAGACATACCCCTCATACAAAATTCCAGGTAATAACATAATCACTACATTCAGATTAGGGCCTGCCTTCACTCGGATAATCTACATTAAGGGTGTCATATTCTATGCATGGACCAGTTTCCTGCACATAGGGAGGCACACGTCATAAAACATAATGTTGTCTGTCCTTGCTCATACGATAATAAAATATTACTTATTTACGTTCAATTTATCGTCGCTACCGTTTGCCCATATGAGCGACGCCTCCTGAAGAGATTAGACATTTTAGATTGTTGGAGGATAGTTCAATGATACAGACAGAGACCCATTCCAGCGTCTGCTCTGTTTCTTTTACGTGCACGGTGTAAAACAACGACACGAGACCTCGGTTTATCATCACATCTGAAAGACTGTTAATTTTATTAGGGTCAGATGGGGGATTCAGAACCTGAGAACTTATTATAAATGATATAAAACATGTAACCAGTGTATTGGGAACACAGGAAGTGTCACTGTTGGTTGCAGATCCCTAAAAATAAGGTTTTATTGCTTTTCACACCTGTGGCAAACAGGATAAGGCTTACTTTGGTCCACAATAGTCAGAACTTGTGGTGGCACACGGCCTTAAGGGTGTTCAGGTAGCAGACTTCAGACCGGACCAGCGGACCTGGCACCGCACTGGATGCTACCGGTAGTTACCCGAGATCCAGTGATAGATATTACAATATCGAGCAAAGTGAAGAAATCCGATCTGGGTCACCTCGCAAGATTGGAAGTACAATGTCATATTGAGGAAAACTACAGCAATCACCTCAAAATATAATTATACAGATGGATCAAAATGCCCCGATTCTGACAAAGTAGCTGCAGCTGTAGTCATGCCATCCCTACAATGTGAATATGTAGAAAGTTGCTGGATAGTAGATAATAATTCACCGAAAAATGTGATATTATCTGACTCACTTTCATCACTGGTCTTATTACAATCAAGGAATAGTAAGTCTAGACCAGATCTAATCAAAGACATAGGTAAATTACATAATGAGGGTTTGAACTTGGACCTTCAGGTTACCATAGCATGGTGTGCAGCAGTGCACATATAGGTATCACTGGAAATGAGCTGGCTGACAGGGCAGCCAAGTCGGGCCTGGAGCATACAAATGTAGAAAATAATGTGAAGCTCGCACCCATGGAGATCTACTCATTTATCAGGGCTGAAACAATTACCCGTTGGAGCCAAACTTTATATAATAGGCCTTTTAAACAAACCAATAAGTTGAGCTCTGTGGGGCTCAGTTGACCTGTGCCTAATATTCCCATTCTATAAAAATAGATAAGAGCATTAGTAGACTGAGACTGGGGACAAATCTGTTGCCTGGTAATGATGGACAACATATACTTAAATTGGATCCGGTTTGTCCCACATGTCGGGTGAAGTACACCACCGAACATTTCCCGCTAGACTGTAGTGTGCACGGGACTCATCTAGCTGCTGTTGCAATCTTGAGAATGTCCTCAACCCCAGAAAGGCTGCCCAAACATCAGTATACAAAGCTCTGGAGACCTACATCTTAGACTGTCAGATGTCCGACAAAATATAGAGGACCTGTGCAGTTATGGCTGGCTCAGACACAAGTTCCCATACTTTTGCAGCTTGTTAGTAGATCAATAAACCAGTTAGTAGTGCAGAAATTAGACTCACTAGAGTCCTTTCCGAAAAGCAATTTTATTGCCGGTTTCTCATCATTTGAGTGGGAGATTTTTGACCCCAGGTGAAAGAGTTTACTTAAATTTCATCTTAGGGCTCTTTTAGGGCTACAGTCATCACTATAACTTAAATCAATATAAATTTGGGAAAATCTACAACGACCTGGAAAAAATTAATTTTATATATATATATCAATAGCTAATAGAACCCTTCGGACAGATCCCACGCTTATGCCTCTGTCCACACAGCCACGTTAATATATTATGAAAATAAATAACTACTTATCAGTTAATACAATAGTTTCAGTAATATAAGTAATTACTTATATGACCCCCCTATTTTTGTATTAATATCCACTGTGACCAAATATGTAGGAGACAAACATTTGTTCATCTCTTCATAAAATCTGCCCTAAACTAATAGATTTAATCATATATATGAGCCCCTGGTCCAATCCACCCAGAGTAGTAGGTAAGATAGCACACAGAACAATTGATAAGTACAGCCAGGCTAGGTACCAAACCAATGATCAATTGTATCGGGATGCCAGGGGCTGCGGTTTTCGACCTTCTCATTTGGGCTAGTCCGAGGCGAGGAATACTCTCTACCTATTGGGTGTTCTATGTACCTAATAGGATGGTACACTTAGTGTACCTGTCCCTGGTTATCCTGACCAGATCATGATAATAGAAATTTGAATATCCCTTATCAAAACTGACCAAACATAGAGATTTCTTCAAAAACAAATATTTAGCACAATTTTGAACCCAGTATTTTCTCAAATTATCTGATTTATCCAGATTATTTGTATATTTTTTACATAAGCATTAACATGTTATTGACCCAAACTTATCAATTAAGGTAGCCTGATTATAGTAGGATCATAATTGAGGCCCCTATGCTATGACATATGTGTAATGTTCAGTTGTTGTTCAATTACACAAAAGATTGAAAGTATAAAGGGATAAATAAAATCCCCATGTATACATAATAAAATATTATATACATAATTAAACAAACTAGAGTGAGGTTGGTAAAATTTCCTAGAAAATGCCCTTTGAGATTGTTGCCATATGAAGTGAGAAATCTGATTCATTATACCACATGTGTCATGCATACACAATAACCTAGTTTTTATGATCATTTATCTAATATCACCAGAATGTTTATGCCTTTCTATAAACACCAATATGATATGGACTTCAAACAATTAAATACGGTTACATAACTGTATTATGACCACAGTTGAGGCCCTTATGCTGTGACATATGGGCAATGTTGTCCAATTCTAACTTTTTGGGATTATATGCATACATAACCTAGTTTTTATGATCATTTATCTAATATCCACAGAATGTTTATGCTTTTCTATAAACATCAACATGCTATTGACTTCAAATAATCAAATAAGGATACCTAACTGTATTATTACCACAGTTGAGGCCCTAATGCTATGACATATGTGTAATGTCAAAACGTAGTGTTTTTGTTCAGTTTTTGGTCAATTACACAAAAGATTGAAACATATAAAGGGATAAAAATCCCCATGTATACATAATAAAATACTATATACATAATTAAACAAACTAGAGTGAGGTTGGTAAAATTTCCAAGAAAATGCCCTTTGAGATTTTCTCCATATAAAGTGAGAAATCTGATTTATTATACCACATGTGTCATGCATACATAACCTAGTTTTTATGATCATTTATCTAATATCCACAGAATGTTTATGCCTTTCTATAAACATCAATATGATATTGACTTCAAACAATGAAATACGGTTACATAACTGTATTATTACCACAGTTGAGGCCCTTATGCTGTGACATATATATGGGCATATTGTCCAATTCTGATAATTGAAATTTCCTCGAACACCCTAGTATAATTCCAGGGATAAAGTATCATTTTTGCAAGAATTTTGAGATATATGTTCATATTATCATTCCTCTGCCTCAGTAATGTGTACCGAGTTGACCTTGTTAGCGTGGGGATCAAAATACAGACCAGAAAGGGTTATTTCAGGTGCGGATCTAGGGGGTAAGGGGAAATTATAACAGCTTGCAATAAGTATAGTGTTATATTCTATACATTTTAGGATATTTATCCCAAGAAGCACTCACAGGATAGTTTGACTGAGCACATATAATCCCAATACAAATGCGGGTGACTTTAAATAAACTTATTAGTTAGACATATTAATTAAATTTATTAAAGAAATATACATCAATTTCTGCTGAATAAGCATCCAACTAGCATTTTAACTTGATGTGTGTGTACGTTTTACGTTTATTTATTGTCGCTACAAGTTGCCCATATGAGCGACGTCACCTGAAGAGATTAATCATTTTTGGATAGTGCAATGATACCGACAGAGACCCATTTACATGCACGGTGTAAAGCACCGACACGAGACCTTGGTTTCAAGTCCCATCTGAAAGACTGTTAATTTTATTATGTCAGACGGGGGATCGAACCTGCGATCCCTGGATTACCAGTCCAATAGTTAACCGCTGGACTACAGTCCACCTGTCACCCTAAATCATAGGGTAGTCATTATTCCATGGCATCGAAAAGTGACCCTCTCTCATACATGTATAGTCTACACATAGAGGGGTCATTATTCTATGGCATCGAAAAGTAACCTGCCCTCACTTGTTCAGTGTATACATAGGGGGTGGGGGTCATTGTTATTATTTGTTGTATGCTTGTCTGTGTAAATATTATGCATATACATTATGTGAACCTCCTAGTTATACAGCACCCACCATATCATCGTTAGAAATTGATAGAGACAAATTATCTGTGTACTTATATTTTCATATTCAATATATTTATGTTATTCTGTACATCATTGATTCAAAATAAATGTTGCTAGGCCTTAAACAGTGTTAATTAACATTAAATTATAATAAATTTAATATTTCCCCACTATATATTGCCATTCGCAAGGGGAGTAATTGTTCCGCAAGGGGGTCAATATTCCATGACCGACTAATAACCCGAGAGACATTATTTTGAGGAGGGTCAATATTCTATACACCAGGTTCAATACTCGGTCAGGCCACATATGTAGTGTCATCGAGGTAGGCGTCTCACACACATTGCTTAGTACTATTAACCGCTCAGGTCGGCTAAGACTGCCCAGTCAGGTCGGCTAAGCGTGTCCAGGAAAACAAGCGTAGTTCCTCGCAAGGGGTTTGACATTATTGGCAGATATTAAGTCAATAAGGTGTATTTAGCTTAATAAATAGTTAAACAAATAGTTAAACACAAGCTGCCTCGTTCTTATATTGTTGTTATATATATATTTTCCGGTGTCTTTCGGTATTTCTATATGTTGGAGAACAGTCTATTTCTACAAAAAATGTAAGTGGCATACTTTCCGTCCTAGTTCGATATTTCGGATAAATGTGAAAATATATATGATTTTTAACGTTTCTATTCATTAGATTATTGCTCGATCGAGCTATTATAGCTTGTTCGAGCTATTATAGCTTGTTCTGGACTGTTCTCCAACTTGTTCTAGCAATCTAGGGACCGTGTCATTTGATCATCTTTGTAAACAAAATTAAAATAGTGTGCATTATTCAGTTATGTGTACAAAACAAAACTGAAAATGACATAATGTGTGTTAATTGTCACATTAATTTGGGATAAAACTTTACCTGTACAAAGCTGATGTACATTTGTGTTAAATTGGGTTGAAAAATGAGCCAGTGTGTGGTTTCGGAGTTTCGAAACATTTACAGTCAAATTACAACTGATAACACAGTGACAACCGTTACAAACAAGTCACTAACATCATTACTGAATAATGGAATGTGATAACTGCTTCAATTAATAAAAAAATAAAACCAAACAGTAGATTTCTAATATAATTATTTACCTCATTTAGCTAGATGTCAATAAAGTAGGCTGTTCCATCAATTGACCGCGTGTATTCGTATCCGGTAAGCAAGGATAAAGCATACACCGGAGTAATCTATATAGAAATTGGAAAATCCCCTTCACAGACACACTTTATAAATATCTATAGGTTCATACATGTCACATAATACTGATAATTAGCACAACTATTGAAAATAAAGCGAATGTCTCTCATTCCTCACGGCCACTAAGATGTACCATTATAGACCATTATGCGCATGCGCAACTTTCAGTTCTTACGGGGATGTCAATTCTGTTAAGACACCGGCATACGGTAAGTTGCAAATATAAACAAATAAACCCAGCTTAAATGCAAAGTGTGCTATATTGTCGTTATACATTGAAACGAATAATTAATGTAAAGATAAGTAATGAATGTACCATCTCACATACTGCCCGGTCCGAGGATCGAACCCGGGTTGCATTGGTGAGAAGCGAGCGCGCTAATCACTGCGCCAATCGGACATATCATAAATTTTAACTAAAACAAACATAAACACTTTACATTTCCAAGTGGTAATGAGGCATTCGATCATCTAAAATGGAGATCATTTTTTGAATCTCAAGTTGATAATATAAAGACACAACATATTGACGATATATTGACGACTTGTAAACGAGACAAAATGTGCGGCCATGATAATGTGTATTTTGAGTACACATTTACAGGGGTGATAATTTACGTTCAACTTTCGCCAAATGATTTTCGGACATGATCTTTGTTGGTTTCATACAAATAGAAACGAATCGCGGAACTATTTTGACACTACATAATTAAACGAAATTCTTTCCATGATGAACGTGATTTACGATAACATAAATAGTCAAATCAAAAAGTTATATCTACGGTGTTCCGTTAGGGTCATCGCGGTATATAAAAAATGTAACGCGATGGTACGATGTCGATGGTACGATGGCACGATGGCACGATGTCGATGGTACGATGGCACGATGGTACGATGTCGATGGTACGATGGCACGATGATAATAACACATCGTACCATCGACATCGTACCATCGACATCGTGCCATCGACATCGTACCATCGACATCGTACCATCGTGCCATCATACCATCGACATCGTGCCATCGACATCGTACCATCGACATCGTACCATCGACATCGTACCATCGACATCGTACCATCGACATCGTGCCATCGCCATCGTACCATCGACATCGTACACTACATACGTTTCAAATGTATCTAGTCCAAACACTACATACGTTTCAAATGTGTCTAATCCAAAGCACTACATACTTTCAAATGTGTCTTGTCCAAAGCACTACATAGGTTTCAAATGTGTTTATTCCAAAGCACTACATACGTTTCAAATGTGTCTTGTCGTCCAAAGCACTACATACCTTTCAAATGTGTCTAATCCAAAGCAATACATACGTTTCATATGTGTCTAGTCCAAACACTACATACGTTTCAAATGTGTTTAATCCAAAGCACTACATACGTTTCAAATGTGTCTTGTCCAAAGCACTACATACGTTTCAAATGTATCTAATCCA
>CM026391.1:64320984-64416309 GCA_014843695.1 Archivesica marissinica
CTCACAGCTTCAGAATTTCCCCACAAGCCGTGAGAATTGAAAGTCACCTCAGAAAATGCATAATACCGAGCTACTATTAGTAAATTTAGACTTGGCATAATGTTTTCATGCTGGTCAGGTGAGATAGATATCTCACCACTTCATATGATGCCTGTGGGTCACTTTAGAAAGGTCCCTGACTGGAACTTTCAATTCTCACAGCTTCAGAATTTTCCCCCAAGCCGTGAGAATTGAAAGTCACCTCAGAAAATGCATAATACTGAGCTAATATTAGTAAATTTAGACTTGGCATAATGTTTTCATGCTGGTCAGGTGAGATAGATATCTCACCACTTCATATGATGCCTGTGGGTCACTTTAGAAAGGTCCCTGACTGGAACTTTCAATTCTCACAGCTTCAGAATTTTCCCCCAAGCCGTGAGAATTGAAAGTCACCTCAGAAAATGCATAATACTGAGCTAATATTGGTAAATTTAGACTTGGCATAATGTTTTCATGCTGGTCAGGTGAGATAGATATCTCACCACTTCATATGATGCCTGTGGGTCACTTTAGAAAGGTCCCTGACTGGAACTTTCAATTCTCACAGCTTCAGCATTTTTCTCCAAGCCGTGAGAATTGAAAGTTCACTCAGAAAATGCATAATACTGAGCTAATATTAGTAAATTTAGACTTGACATAATGTTTCACGTCATGAGATAGATATCTAACCACTTCATATGATGCCTGTGCATCACTTTAGATAGGTCCCTGACGGGAACTTTCAATTCTCACAGCTTCAGAATTTTCCCCCAAGCCGTGAGAATTGAAAGTCACCTCAGAAAATGCATAATACCGAGCTAATATTAGCAAATTTAGACTTGACATAATGTTTTCATGCTGGTCAGGTGAGATAGATATCTAACCACTTCATATGATGCCTGTGCATCACTTTAGATAGGTCCCTGATGGGAACTTTCAATTCTCACAGCTTCAGAATTTCCCCCAAGCCGTGAGAATTGAAAGTCACCTCAGAAAATGCGTAATACCGAGCTAATATTAGCAAATTTAGACTTGGCATAATGTTTTCATGCTGGTCAGGTGAGATAGATATCTCACCACTTCATATGATGCCTGTGGGTCACTTTAGAAAGGTCCCTGACTGGAACTTTCAATTCTCACAGCTTCAGAATTTTCCCCCAAGCCGTGAGAATTGAAAGTCACCTCAGAAAATGCATAATACCGAGCTAATATTGGTAAATTTAGACTTGGCATAATGTTTTCATGCTGGTCAGGTGAGATAGATATCTCACCACTTCATATGATGCCTGTGGGTCACTTTAGAAAGGTCCCTGACTGGAACTTTCAATTCTCACAGCTTCAGCATTTTTCTCCAAGCCGTGAGAATTGAAAGTCACCTCAGAAAATGCATAATACCGAGCTAATATTAGTAAATTTAGACTTGACATAATGTTTTCATGCTGGTCAGGTGAGATGGATATCTCACCACTTCATTTGATGCCTGTGGGTCACTTTATATACGTCCCTAACTTTTAATTCTCATCAACAATTTCCCAAGCACTGAGAATTGAAAGGCTCATCCGAAAATGCATACCGGTAATTAATACTAAAAATGTTAGTCAATTTAGACTTCACATATATGATTTCATGCTGGTCTGTTGATATACAGTCAAACCTGTCTTAAGCAGCCAGTCAAAGGAGTCAGAGAAAGTGGCTGCTTAATAGAGGTAAACTATATAATAAAACAACCGATTGGGAATCTGGAAACTTGCTGCTTAATACAGGTTTGGCTGCTTAATGGAGATGACCACTAACACAGGTTTGACTGTAGATATCTCACCACTTCATATGTTGCCTGTGGGTCACTTTGATAGGTCTCTCATTGGAACTTTCAATTATCACAGGATTAACATTTTCAGAAAATATATATCGGAATATATATATATATATCATAAATTATGATTAATACTCATTCTTTCATGTATGTATGCGAAATGAGCGAATAAAAGGTTTTTGACTTTGACTTGAATATGTCATAAAAGAAGTGTTTATGTGTGTATTATTTCAGACCACCAGAACTGTGTTGACGACACCAAGCATTCTACTGAGATGCAGAAGTGCAGAGAAAGCTCACATTCAAAAAGCGAAGCTGCAATTACTGCTGCCCTGACCAATGTCTACTTCGCAGCAAAATTGAACCTGGCAAATGCAGTCGTGCCCGAGCTTAACTCCCTCTGCTTGAATCAAGTATGTATTAATGGAATGTGATCTGGCTGTAGGCCTACATTACCTCGACCGATGCAAAGGAAATATAGTTCCATCCAAGTGCTGTTATGCTAATATGTTTGAGGGAAACAGGGGGATGGGCGATTTAAAGATAATTTGTGAAGATAATTATGTTTAAATATATGATAGACATCAGATATCATACTAGACACATTAACATCATTTATTTGATCTTGTTAAATTTATAGATTTCTGCATTTGCACATATTTATTTTTCAGATGTTCCTGTGTTGCATTTTATTATTTTAATTTCAGATTTTGAGTTAAATTCTTTTCATTTACAGGGGGTCACAGCACTGAATAATTTAAAGGTGGACAAGCACACCTCATATGAACATCATACAAGTATCAACGAGTTTCAACAAAGTCTGGCTGATGTACTGCGAGAGGACCTGTTTGCCAAGTTGTCATTGTCAAAGAAATATAGCTTAATGTTTGATGAGTCGACTGATATATCTGTTCAGCAGAATCTGATTCTATATATTAGATATTTGGACTATAACGTAACTGGTGGTTGTAGTAGCGAAACCAATTTTTTGTCCATTATAGGTTTACAGAGGGCTAATGCGCATGCTATTTACGACAAAGTTCTTGATATTTTGCGGGCCAAGGGTCTAGATTTATCAAACCTCTCTGGTTTGTGTACGGACGGTGCAGCGGTGATGGTGGGTAGCAAGTCTGGAGTAGTAACCCGTCTGAAGCAAGCAGTGCCTGGTGTCCTTGCTACCCACTGCATCGCACACCGTCTTGCACTCAGCTGCAGCAGTGGTGCTGACTCTATACCTTACCTTCTCAAGTTTCAGGAGACTCTCAACTCTAT
This sequence comes from Archivesica marissinica, assembly GCA_014843695.1. Taxonomy (NCBI): domain Eukaryota; kingdom Metazoa; phylum Mollusca; class Bivalvia; order Venerida; family Vesicomyidae; genus Archivesica; species Archivesica marissinica. The sequence goes on from CM026391.1 coordinate 64,324,091, forward strand.
TTACAAATTCTTCAACAACTCTCCTAAAAACATGTCTACCCTTTCAGCTATTCAGTCTGTCTTGAACTCTCATTCTACCAGGTTCCAGGAGGTATTTCACACCAGATGGCTGTCATTTGAGGGTGCAGTTGCAGCTCTTGTTTGCAATTATTCCAGTCTTCTCTCTGTCTTTCTTGAGGAAAAGTCTGCCAGGTCACTGTCTTTACACAAACCTGTCAGCACATATAAGTTTCTGTATGTTGCCTACTTTCTCTCAGATGCTCTTAAACCTTTGGCAATCCTCTCCAAGATGTACCAGACGAAGGACCTGAACTATGCAGATGTTGAACCGCAGCTGACTTCTACAACTCTTCCCTTGAATCCCTAAAGGAGAAGAAGGATGGCTCCTACATTTCTACATATCTCTCTGCCTGTCCTTCTGAACCTGATGCTGATGGCCTTTACACCTTCGAGTTTGATGGCCACACCATCAGAGATTCTACAGAGCAGAGACGAGTAGCAGTGTCGGTGTGTGATCAGTTTATCACCAAGATGGTAGCCAGCCTTAATGCTAGGTTTTCGGACAATGAAGATGGATCTGTCATGAGGGCACTAAGCAATCTCTTCAATCCTTCTCTTTCTGTGTCTCAGGTATCCGAGGACCTTGAGATTGTTTCTGACTTTCTTGGCACTGTTGGTGTTTAGGGAAGCCGAAACGAACTGAGTCTATTTGTACGATTTTCGAGGGAATATGGCAGTGTAAACCAGTCTGTCACGGACCATCTTTCTTGTGCCAACCTAGCCATCCGCCGCAAGGAGATGTACCCAGCAACAGCAGAAGCAGCAGAGAGATTTTTGATCCTACCAGTATCTTCTGCAGATTGTGAGAGGGGCTTTTCTAAGCAAAATCTGATAAAGACCACACTCAGGAACTCGCTTTCCAACTCTTGTCTTGATACCTTGTTGGTTCTCTCCATTAATGGTCCTCCTCTCTCTTCTTTCCCTTTCAAACGATCTTTCAAGCTCTGGGCCGCCAGCAGAAATCGTAGAATATTTATGTAAATAGCATCCATACCGTCTGTACTACCCATACTACACAAGGGCATTGTAAATACTGTATATATGTTTGTGTTATTTATGAGCATTTTAATCAAAGTATTAAATAGACAAAAAATGAAAAGAAATACTTGTTATGTTATACTTCAAGATGTATCAAATTTGATATATGCAATATCATTTGAAATGCACTCCACCATCAGCTTACACATTTAATAAACTGGTGCAGGAATGCATTTTAAAATGATTTTAGTAACTGGAATCGTCATTGGTTTAATTCAAATTGACCATACACTGTGGACTGACCCCTTCATATGCCACCACTTTGTGTACGCTACTCTGCTGTACCACACTAATTCCCCATTTAGAGTTAACCTGCACACAAGTTCAAACCCCGTGAACTCGAATCGGTGACATATTGTCTACAAAACTAAAATGGATTAAATCGAAAGCTTATAGCTTATTGAGATTATCTCCATTAAATATATAAATGTGTGCACTATCGGCGATTAAGACTAAGAGATAAACGTATTATGTAGTAATAGCAAAATATATAATACGTGTATGAAAATATAGTTTTATATCAAGTGAAATACTAACAAAATGGGGATTGGGTGGGGATTGAAAGCGATGAAATAACAAAACAATTCTCAAAGTGAATCACTCTGCCAATGCATTAGTCCCTCAAAGACTATTGAATGGGTCTTTCTGCCTGTATCATTGCACTATCCTCCAAAATCTAAAATGACTTCAGGTGTCGCTCACTTATGCAACCTGAGTAGCGACGATTACAAACAGTAATGCATGTTAGTATTTATAAACATATGACACAGCGAAAGACACTGGACCCGCTACACTCTCTAACATGGTAGCTTGGGCAGGAGCTCGGATTTTATTCATATTCCTGTCTTGCCTCTATACCGTGCAATCGTGGGACAAGCCGTCCGTGTGTCGAGTACCTAGTCAGTATGTATTTATGTACACAGTCATGCACAAAACCACACCCACAGGCAGGCACACACACAATCGTATCTTTATATAAGATCATTATTCAAACTTAAAGCGAGTCGGGTGGGGGGGTGTACGTTTATATATCGTCGTTACCGGTTGCCCATATGAGCGACGCCTGCTGAAGAGATTAGTCATTATATATTTTTGGAGGATAGTGCAATGATACCCATTCCAGAGTCTCTTCTGATTGTTTTACGTGCACGGTTTAAAGTCCCATCTGAAAGACGGTTAATTTTATTAGTGTCAGACAGGGGATCGAACTTGCAATCCCTGGATTACCAGTCCAGCGTGTTAACCGCTAGACTACATATCCGTCTGTAAAAGCGAGTTTCTAGTGGCCTTGTTTATCTTTTATATTTAAAACATTGATCTCGTGGCATTGACATTGTGGAAGTCGTGATAGTGCAGTTGTAGCGCATTCGCTTCAGGTACGAAAGGACCCGAGTTCGCGCCCAGCTGTAGCTGTTATGATTGTGTCCCTTAGCAAGGGTCTTAAATTGCTTCTTCTCTCCTTTATCGAGATGGATTCTACCAGAAATGAGGCCTCGAGGACGATTAATATAATGTAGTAAACACTTGTTCTGCAATCTAGTTAAGTTAAATTTGCATAAACTAAACTACAAAAATCTATCTTGATTTATCTAACTTTAAATTATTTATGACAGTCAAAAGGGTCATAAACAATATACAGATACGATTTTGCCCAATAATGTTATGTCCGTTGGTAGAATTGTGTGAATTATTAATATATTCACATTGTAATAGAACATGTAGGGGTGTCGCATCAACAGCTTAGGTCATAAGACTCCAGACTTTCATACAAATATTACGACAACACACTATTTCTACTTAGTAGTTGTGGCCTAACTAATACAGTTTCGGTAATGACAATCATATAATTATTGTATGATAAAATCTAGATTATTAATCCATAATCGATTTCATGGTTGCATTTAAATTAGCTGGCTAATCTTACAATCAACTTAAAACTGCAGTATTGGGATACACAAGCTTACTTGAGGATGTGTGAAATATCGATAGCTGATTGAATTATCCATTATAGTTTGATTGACAGGTGTCGTGATCAATACCAATAAGCTGTTCCATCAATTGACCGCGTATTCTGTAAGTCATGGTTATACACAAACACGAGCCTTTTTAAACCTCATACACTGGAAATTGGAGTCTCATTATTATCCTTTATCTACTATCATTTATCTCTATAAATAATTGAGAAATAAAATCTTTAAACTAAAGTGGAGGAAAGATATTGTTATTGACATTCAATTCTCACAACTTACGTTTCTTATACCCGTAGCGTGAGCCCCGTAAGCCGCAACTGGCGAACTTACGATCCTCACGGACTTACGGGGCTCACGCTACACCGGCAAGCTACCCGAAGCTATTTCATTGAACACATTAGTTTAACCTGTATCGGCTAGCTCTATATAGATACATGTAATGTGGTTTCCAAACTATATTTTCTGAAAACGGTGTAGTGTATATTATATTAAGTGAACTTGTATAGTATAAACACAATGCGATACCTATTTCATTGTTAGTTAAACCTGTATTGGCTAGCTATATATAGATATATCTATAATATGGTTTCTGAAAACTGTGCAGTATATGTATATATTAAAGTGGCATTGAATAATAGATGATTATATAGTACAGTGTGTCGGGTCTTAAACTTTGATGTTCTCATTTTGGTGGAATTCCAAAACTTACAGCATTGTATTACACCATTCTATTAGTTCGTGTTTATTGGTCTAGTAGGCCTAATTATATAATGTATGGAGCTTTATAAATGACGACTAATGAAAAAAAGATTTGTTCAACTGATTAGTTTATTTTAGCTCGATTGAGAAACAAGTTCTTACAACTTATATTAATCACTCTCGAGACCTCATTCATGGTGGAATACGTCGCCACAAGGGAGGGAGAAATGGGCAATGCGTAATTTAAATGCCTTGCCTAAGGGCACAATCGTAACGGGGCTTGAACTCCGGACAGCTACAGCTGGACTCGAACTCGGGGACCTTTCACACATACTAACACCACCTCAGTAAAACAGCGGTGATGAAGAGTGTGTCCCTTGTTGCACCCAGAAAATCCCAGAATCCTACGCAGCTGCTGCGAGATGTGCCCCGACCAGCGACGTGCACTCCGTGGGGAGATCGGCGGTGAGAAATTATGAAATAACCAATTGATAGTGTTAGTCTGACACCAAAATAAGTGATCGGTGTTGGCCAAATAACGTTAGGGCATCGAGTCATAGGCAGGCGCGCGTAGCTAGGCTTACGCACGTGCGTAAGAATTATTCAGTTCCTGAATATGAAAATTAAATAAATGCGGAAAATGCAATAAAAACCGGATCGTAAGGGGGTAATTTTTAGTTTAATCATATTTTATTGCTATATACATGTACATAATAACTTCAAAGACATATATAATAAGAGCAAAAGCAAATGGGTTGGGCCACAAGTTCTGAACAACATTAGTAATTGGCCCTTCCCATGAGAGTATGTTGAACTTAGTGCAATACTGGCGAATATGTAACTTATGACATGTATATTTGAAGTATAATGAGATATTATTTATCAAGTCGAAAGGCAATTGAAACAGTGTTTGAATGATAAAAATAAAAAAAACTCAACTTTTACTAACGCTGTTGCTAGGTTCCGTTCCCCAGGTGAGAGATCCCATGGTGCGCTCGATCGGAAGTAATATCATAGCGAATGTTGTGTTGCTAACGTGATCATAAATTAGAAACGCTTTGATTGTTTAATATACTTTTGAACTGCTGCAAATATAATTATATTTTCGTTCACATTTAGTGTTTCGCGGCCATGTAAAAGCAGGTTGACACTAAGGGGATGAAACGCTCTAGTTTCATTGAATAGAGTAATTCTTTGAACAGTAAATGTATTACATTGAAAGAAAAAATGTTCTGAGTCTTCGATTTGGGAGTCAAAGTCACAGTGTGGATTTACTCGTATGTAATTATTGAACAGGTCATTGTTTAGATTGCTGCACGTGTTTCGTAGTCGGGCATGAAGTACAGAGGGTGATCGTTCGCCATATAAAAAGTGTTTAGGTACGATGGGTGCTTTGAACATTTCTCTTAGTCTCGATTTAAATATATTTAGTGATTCGGCATTTCGGATACTTGCGTCAAGTGAATTCCATAGAGCTGTTGAGGATGGTATGAACGAGTTATTAAAGACTTGTGTTCGCCTTGCGATTGTTGTATAGTTGTCATTATTACGTAATGAGTAGTCTGTAGTTTCAGATACGATATTAGGGAAAATGTTTCTAAGGTAACTCGGTATAAGACCTTGTTTTGCTTTATAAACAGTGATAAGTTTTTGAATTTTACGTCTATCAGATAACGGTACCCAACCAATTTCTTTCGTTAATAAATGGATTGATACGGACCTTGTGAGTCCTGTTACTACACGTGCCGCTTCGAATTGTAATAGTTCTAAATATCTCTTTTCGTACTCGGTACACCCATCCCATACGACAGAAGCGTATTCCAGAATGGGCCTCATATATGATATATAAATTTGGTTAATAGTATTTCTCTTTAGTTTATATTTCACCGCTCTCATTGAACTCATAAGGGGGTAACGCACCTGATAGGTCAAATGTTTTATATGTGGTGCTTTTTAAGCCGAACATTCGAATGTAGAGAAAACCACATATATATTACAAGTTGCCTGTTAGGAACAATCAACATAAAACGTATGTTTTAGTTCATAAAAATGGATGTTATAAATAATGTTATAAGATTATGGAAAATGTTGCAATAAATCGTGATTTTTCATCGTGGTACAGTTGTGAGAGGAGCATCGTGGTACAGTTGTGAGAGGAACATCGTGGTACAGTTGTGAAAGGAACATCGTGGTACAGTTGTGAGAGGAACATCGTGGTACAGTTGTGAGGGGAACATCGTGGTACAGTTGTGAGAGAGGAACATCGTGGTACAGTTGTGAGAGGAACCTCGTGGTACAGTTGTGAGAGGAACATCGTGGTACAGTTGTGAGAGGAACATCGTGGTACAGTTGTGAGAGGAACATCGTGGTACAGTTGTGAGGGGAACATCGTGGTACAGTTGTGAGAGAGGAACATCGTGGTACAGTTGTGAGAGGAACATCGTGGTACAGTTGTGAGAGGGTACATCGTGGTACAGTTGTGAGAGGAACATCGTGGTACAGTTGTGAGAGAAACATCGTGGTACAGTTGTGAGAGGAACATCGTGGTACATTTGTGAGAGGAACATCGTGGTACAGTTGTGAGAGGAACATCGTGGTACAGTTGTGAGAGGAACATCGTGGTACAGTTGTGAGAGGAACATCGTGGTACAGTTGTGAGAGGAACATCGTGGTACAGTTGTGAGAGGAACATCGTGGTACAGTTGTGAGGGGAACATCGTGGTACAGTTGTGAGAGAGGAACATCGTGGTACAGTTGTGAGAGAGGAACATCGTGGTACAGTTGTGAGGGGTACATCGTGGTACAGTTGTGAGAGGAGCATCGTTGTACAGTTGTGAGAGAGGAACATCGTGATACATTTGTGAGAGGAACATCGTGGTACAGTTGTGAGAGGAACATCGTGGTACAGTTGTGAGAGGAACATCGTGGTACAGTTGTGAGAGGAACATGGTGATACAGTTGTGAGAGGAACATCGTGATACAGTTGTGAGAGGAGCATCGTGGTACAGTTGTGAGAGGAACATCGTGGTTCATTTGTGAGAGGAGCATCGTGGTACATTGTGAAAACATCGTGGTACAGTTGTGAGAGGAACATCGTGGTACAGTTGTGAGAGGAACATCGTGATACTGTTGTGAGAGGAAAATCGTGGTACAGTTGTGGAGAGGAACATCGTGATACAGTTGTGAGAGAGGAACATCGTGTACAGTTGTGAGAGGAACATCGTGGTACAGTTGTGAGAGGAACATCGTGGTACAGTTGTGAGAGGAACATCGTGGTACAGTTGTGAGAGGAACATCGTGATACAGTTGTGAGAGAGGAACATCGTGCTACAGTTGTGAGAGAGGAACATCGTGATACAGTTGTGAGAGGAGCATCGTGGTACAGTTGTGAGAGAGGAACATCGTGATACAGTTGTGAGAGGAACATCGTGGTACAGTTGTGTGAGAGGAACATCGTGGTACAGTTGTGAGAGAGGAACATCGTGATACAGTTGTGAGAGGAAAATCGTGGTACAGTTGTGAGAGGAATATCGTGATACAGTTGTGAGAGGAGCATCGTGGTACAGTTGTGAGAGAGGAACATCGTGGTACAGTTGTGAGGGGTACATCGTTGTACAGTTGTGAGAGGAACATCGTGGTACAGTTGTGAGAGGAGCATCGTTGTACAGTTGTGAGAGAGGATCATCGTGATACATTTGTGAGAGGAACATCGTGGTACAGTTGTGAGAGGAACATCGTGGTACAGTTGTGAGAGAAACATCGTGGTACAGTTATGAGAGGAACATGGTGATACAGTTGTGAGAGGAACATCGTGATACAGTTGTGAGAGGAACATCGTGGTACAGTTGTGAGAGGAACATCGTGGTACAGTTGTGAGAGGAACATCGTTATACAGTTGTGAGAGAGGAACATCGTGCTACAGTTGTGAGAGAGGAACATCGTGATACAGTTGTGAGAGGAACATCGTGGTACAGTTGTGAAAGGAACATCGTGGTACAGTTGTGAGAGAGGAACATCGTGCTACAGTTGTGAGAGAGGAACATCGTGATACAGTTGTTAGAGGAACATCGTGGTACAGTTGTGTGAGAGGAACATCGTGGTACAGTTGTGAGAGAGGAACATCGTGATACAGTTGTGAGAGGAAAATCGTGGTACAGTTGTGAGAGGAACATCGTGATACAGTTGTGAGAGGAGCATCGTGGTACAGTTGTGTGAGAGGAACATCGTGGTACAGTTGTGAGAGAGGAACATCGTGATACATTTGTGAGAGGAACATCGTGGTACAGTTGTGTGAGAGGAACATCGTGGTACAGTTGTGAGAGAGGAACATCGTGATACAGTTGTGAGAGGAACATCGTGGTACAGTTGTGTGAGAGGAACATCGTGGTACCGTTGTGAGAAGAACATCGTGGTACAGTTGTGAGAGGAACATCGTGATACAGTTGTGAGAGGAACATCGTGATACAGTTGTGAGAGAGGAACATCTTGGTACAGTTGAGAGAGGAACATCGTGGTACAGTTGTGAGAGGAACATCGTAGTACAGTTGTGAGAGGTACACCGTGGTACAGTTGTGTGAGAGGAGCATCGTGGTACAGTTGTGAGAGGCACTGGGGGAAACATGGCTTTAGTTTTATTTGTAAACGTTTAAAGCAGCACTATATCGTAATAAAGGATGTTTTTGGTAAAATATAAATACTAATCTATGTGTGTTTACAAAAATCGAAATAGTCGTTCAGAAACGATAAAAATCTAATAAATATACGTGAATTATTTATCAATAAACGAAATGTAAACACGCACAACGCGCATGCGTGAAACAACAGCGGATGTTGAAAACCACGTTGGAATGTCATCATATTTTGAACATGAAAGACTATCTATCTATCTTCCTCTAATGTCGAATATCTCGCGAGGATGTAGACATGTCCCTAAAAGACTTAGATAACAGAGGTATGAATCGACACCTCAATGAATTCAATTGGACAAATGGGGACGATGCATTCCGAATGTAAACAAGTGCGGACGATGCGTTCCGGTTGTAAACAAGTGCGTGACCGACCGACTCGGAAAGTCCTACTTTCGGTTTCGAGTTTGTTTTATCGCAACAAAACACTGCTTACTAATTGAACATAATTATGCAAATTATAATGTACGAATGCGTAGCAGCATTGTTACCTACGTTCAATTTGAATATTTCAAATATCTTTTATTTCATACGATATATGGCTGCTTTAAAACTATTTAAACAATAGTATAAATCGTGTATAATGTGAATTGTTTAGTAATTCCAAGATTATAATTGCGACTAGATTCCAGCATATTGACCCCACTCTGATATAGACCGTGTGCATTACGTCAAACCATAGCAACTGTACAGCCTCTCCATTATAATATTTACATCATTCGATGAACTTTTGTGCCCTGATTGTATACATTTTTCACCCAACTAATGATATGCAGCTGACATGCCCACTCGAAGTTTAGGGCATGCGCATTCGCAGTGTTAGGCGCGAGAAAAGGCGTGTCTTACACAGTTTACGCTGTTCCAAGGATGATATATTTACCAGTTCCGGTGTAGCGTGAGCCCCGTAAGTCCGTGAGGATTGTAAGTTCGCTAGTTGCGGCTTACGGGGCTCACGCTACGGGTATAAGAAACGTAAGTTGTGAGAATTGAAAGTCAATAACAATATCTTTCCTCCATTTTAGTTTAAAGATTTTATTTCTCAATTAGTTATAGAGATAAATGATAGTAGATAAAGGCTAATAATGAGACTCCAATTTCCAGTGTATGAGGTTTAAAAACGCTCGTGTTTGTGTATAACCATGACTTACATAATACGCGGTCAATTGATGGAACAGCTTATTGGTATCGATACGACACCTGTCAATCAAACAATAATGGATAATCCAATCAGCTAACGATATTTCACACATCCTCAAGTAAGCTTGTGTGTCCCAAAACTGCAGTTTTAAGTTGATTGTAAGATTAGCCAGCTAATTTAAATGCAAATATGAAATCGATTATGGACTAATAATCTAGATTTTATCATACAATATGACTGCCGTTGTCATTACCGAAACTGTATTAGTTAGGCCACAACTACTAAGTAGAAATAGTGTGTTGTCGTAATATTTGTATGAAAGTCTGGAGTCTTATGACCTAAGCTGTTGATGCGACACCCCTACATGTTCTATTACAATGTGAATATATTAATAATTCACACAATTCTACCAACGGACATAAAATTATTGGGCAAAATCGTATCTGTATATTGTTTATGACCCTTTTGACTGTCATAAATAATTCAAAGTTAGATAAATCAAGATAGATTTTTGTAGTTTAGTTTATACAAATTTAACTTAACTAGATTGCAGAACAAGTGTTTACTACATTATATTAATCGTCCTCGAGGCCTCATTTCTGGTAGAATCCATCTCGATAAAGGAGAGAAGAAGCAATGTAAGTCCCTTGCTAACAGCTACAGCTGGGCGCGAACTCGGGTCCTTTCGTACCTGAAGCGAATGCGCTACAACTGCACTATCACGACTTCCACAATGTCAATGCCACGATATCAATATTTTAAATATAAAAGATAAACAAGGCCACTAGAAACTCGCTTTTACAGACGGATATGTAGTCTAGCGGTTAACACGCTGGACTGGTAATCCAGGGATCGCAAGTTCGATCCCCTGTCTGACACTAATAAAATTAACCGTCTTTCAGATGGGACTTTAAACCGTGCACGTAAAACAACCAGAAGAGATTCTGGAATGGGTATCATTGCACTATCCTCCAAAAATATATAATGACTAATCTCTTCAGCAGGCGTCGCTCATATGGGCAACCGGTAACGACGATATATAAACGTACACCCCCCCCCCACCCGACTCGCTTTAAGTTTGAATAATGATCTTATATAAAGATACGATTGTGTGTGTGCCTGCCTGTGGGTGTGGTTTTGTGCATGACTGTGTACATAAATACATACTGACTAGGTACTCGACACACGGACGGCTTGTCCCACGATTGCACGGTATAGAGGCAAGACAGGAATATGAATAAAATCCGAGCTCCTGCCCAAGCTACCATGTTAGAGAGTGTAGCGGGTCCAGTGTCTTTCGCTGTGTCATATGTTTATAAATACTAACATGCATTACTTTTTGTAATCGTCGCTACTCAGGTTGCATAAGTGAGCGACACCTGAAGTCATTTTAGATTTTGGAGGATAGTGCAATGATACAGGCAGAGAGACCCATTCAATAGTCTTTGAGGGAGAGTGATTCACTTTGAGAATTGTTTTGTTATTTCATCGCTTTCAATCCCCACCCAATCCCCATTTTGTTAGTTTTTCACTTGATATAAAACTATATTTTCATACACGTATTATATATTTTGGTATTACTACATAATACATTTATCTCTTAGTCTTAATCGCTGATAGTGCACACATTTATATATTTAATGGAGATAATCTCAATAAGCTATAAGCTTTCGATTTAATCCATTTTCGTTTTGTAGACAATATGTCACCGATTCGAGTTCACGGGGTTTGAACTTGTGTGCAGGTTAACTAACTCTAAATGGGGAATTAGTGTGGTACAGCAGAGTAGCGTACACAAAGTGGTGGCATATGAAGGGGTCAGTCCATGGTGTATGGTCAATTTGAATTAAACCAATGACGATTCCAGTTACTAAAATCATTTTAAAATGCATTCCTGCACCAGTTTATTAAATGTGTAAGCTGATGGTGGAGTGCATTTCAAATGATAGTGCATATATCAAATTTGATACATCTTGAAGTATAACATAACAAGTATTTCTTTTCATTTTTTGTCTATTTAATACTTTGATTAAAATGCTCATAAATAACACAAACATATATACAGTATTTACAATGCCCTTGTGTAGTATGGGTAGTACAGACGGTATGGATGCTATTTACATCAATATTCTACGATTTCTGCTGGCGGCCCAGAGCTTGAAAGATCGTTTGAAAGGGAAAGAAGAGAGAGGAGGACCATCAATGGAGAGAACCAACAAGGTATCAAGACAAGAGTTGGAAAGCGAGTTCCTGAGTGTGGTCTTTATCAGATTTTGCTTAGAAAAGCCCCTCTCACAATCTGCAAAAGATACTGGTAGGATCAAAAATCTCTCTGCTGCTGCTGGGTACATCTCCTTGCGGCGGATGGCTAGGTTGGCACAAGAAAGATGGTCCGTGACAGACTGGTTTACACTGCCATATTCCCTCGAAAATCGTACAAAAAGACTCCGTTTCCCTCCACACCAACAGTGCCAAGAAAGTCAGAAACAATCTCAAGGTCCTCGGATACCTGAGACACAGAAAGAGAAGGATTGAAGAGATTGCTTAGTGCCCTCATGACAGATCCATCTTCATTGTCCGAAAACCTAGCATTAAGGCTGGCTACCATCTTGGTGATAAACTGATCACACACCGACACTGCTACTCGTCTCTGCTCTGTAGAATCTCTGATGGTGTGGCCATCAAACTCGAAGGTGTAAAGGCCATCAGCATCAGGTTCAGAAGGACAGGCAGAGAGAAATGTAGGAGCCATCCTTCTTCTCCTTTAGGGATTCAAGGGAAAAGATTGTAGAAGTCAGCTGCGGTTCAACATCTGCATAGTTCAGGTCCTTCGTCTGGTACATCTTGGAGAGGATTGCCAAAGGTTTAAGAGCATCTGAGAGAAAGTGGGCAACATACAGAAACTTATATGTGTTGACAGGTTTGTGTAAAGACAGTGACCTGGCAGACTTTTCTTCAAGAAAGACAGAGAGAAGACTGGAATAATTGCAAACAAGAGCTGCAACTGCACCCTCAAATGACAGCCATCTGGTGTGAAATACCTCCTGGAACCTGGTAGAATGAGAGTTCAAGACAGACTGAATAGCTGAAAGGGTAGACATGTTTTTAGGAGAGTTGTTGAAGAATTTGTAAATAGAGTTGAGAGTCTCCTGAAACTTGAGAAGGTAAGGTATAGAGTCAGCACCACTGCTGCAGCTGAGTGCAAGACGGTGTGCGATGCAGTGGGTAGCAAGGACACCAGGCACTGCTTGCTTCAGATGGGTTACTACTCCAGACTTGCTACCCACCATCACCGCTGCACCGTCCGTACACAAACCAGAGAGGTTTGATAAATCTAGACCCTTGGCCCGCAAAATATCAAGAACTTTGTCGTAAATAGCATGCGCATTAGCTCTCTGTAAACCTATAATGGACAAAAAATTGGTTTCGCTACTACAACCACCAGTTACGTTATAGTCCAAATATCTAATATATAGAATCAGATTCTGCTGAACAGATATATCAGTCGACTCATCAAACATTAAGCTATATTTCTTTGACAATGACAACTTGGCAAACAGGTCCTCTCGCAGTACATCAGCCAGACTTTGTTGAAACTCGTTGATACTTGTATGATGTTCATATGAGGTGTGCTTGTCCACCTTTAAATGATTCAGTGCTGTGACCCCCTGTAAATGAAAAGAATTTAACTCAAAATCTGAAATTAAAATAATAAAATGCAACACAGGAACATCTAAAAAATAAATATGTGCAAATGCAGAAATCTATAAATTTAACAAGATCAAATAAATGATGTTAATGTGTCTAGTATGATATCTGATGTCTATCATATATTTAAACATAATTATCTTCACAAATTATCTTTAAATCGCCCATCCCCCTGTTTCCCTCAAACATATTAGCATAACAGCACTTGGATGGAACTATATTTCCTTTGCATCGGTCGAGGTAATGTAGGCCTACAGCCAGATCACATTCCATTAATACATACTTGATTCAAGCAGAGGGAGTTAAGCTCGGGCACGACTGCATTTGCCAGGTTCAATTTTGCTGCGAAGTAGACATTGGTCAGGGCAGCAGTAATGGCAGCTTCGCTTTTTGAATGTGAGCTTTCTCTGCACTTCTGCATCTCAGTAGAATGCTTGGTGTCGTCAACACAGTTCTGGTGGTCTGAAATAATACACACATAAACACTTTTTTATGACATATTCAAGTCAAAGTCAAAAACCTTTTATTCGCTCATTTCGCATACATACATGAAAGAATGAGTATTAATAATAATTTATGATATATATATATATATATATTCCGATACATATTTTCTGAAAATGTTAATCCTGTGATAATTGAAAGTTCCAATGAGAGACCTATCAAAGTGACCCACAGGCAACATATGAAGTGGTGAGATATCTACAGTCAAACCTGTGTTAGTGGTCATCTCCATTAAGCAGCCAAACCTGTATTAAGCAGCAAGTTTCCAGATTCCCAATCGGTTGTTTTATTATATAGTTTACCTCTATTAAGCAGCCACCTGTGTTAAGCAGCCACTTTCTCTGACTCCTTTGACTGGCTGCTTAAGACAGGTTTGACTATATCAACAGACCAGCATGAAATCATATATGTGAAATCTAAATTGACTAATATTAGATTGGTATTAATTACCGGTATGCATTTTCGGATGAGACTTTCAATTCTCAGTGCTTGGGAAAAAATTGTTGAACAAGTGAGAATTAAAAGTTCCGGAGAGGAACGTATATAAAGTGACCCACAGGCATCATATGAAGTGGTGAGATATCTATCTCACCTGACCAGCATGAAAACAGTATGCCAAATCTAAATTTACCAATATTAGCTCAGTATTATGCATTTTCTGAGGTGACTTTCAATTTTCACGGCTTGGAGAAAAATGCTGAAGCTGTGAGAATTGAAAGTTCCAGTCAGGGATCTTTCTAAAGTGACCCACAGGCATCATATGAAGTGGTTAGATATCTATCTGACCTGACCAGCATGAAAACATTATGCCAAGTCTAAATTTACCAATATTAGCTCAGTATTATGCATTTTCTGAGGTGACTTTCAATTCTCACGGCATAGGGGAAAATTCTGAAGCTGTGAGAATTGAAAGTTCCAGTCAGGGACCTTTCTAAACTGACCCACAGGCATCATATGAAGTGGTGAGATATCTATCTCACCTGACCAGCATGAAAACATTATGTCAAGTCTAAATTTACTAATATTAGCTCGGTATTATGCATTTTCTGAGGTGACTTTCAATTCTCACGGCTTGGGGGGAAATTCTGAAGCTGTGAGAATTGAAAGTTCCCGTCAGGGACCTTTCTAAACTGACCCACAGGCATCATATGAAGTGGTGAGATATCTATCTCACCTGACCAGCATGAAAACATTATGCCAAGTCTAAATTTACTAATAGTAGCTCGGTATTATACATTTTCTGAGGTGACTTTCAATTCTCACGGCTTAGGGGAAAATTCTGAAGCTGTGAGAATTGAAAGTTCCAGTCAGGGACCTTTCTAAACTGACCCACAGGCATCATATGAAGTGGTGAGATATCTATATCACCTGACCAGCATGAAAACATTATGCCAAGTCTAAATTTACTAATAGTAGCTCAGTATTATCCATTTTCTGAGGTGACTTTCAATTCTCACGGCTTGGAGAAAAATGCTGAAGCTGTGAGAATTGAAAGTTCCAGTCAGGGACCTTTCTAAAGTGACACACAGGCATCATATGAAGTGGTTAGATATCTATCTCACCTGACCAGCATGAAAACATTATGCCAAGTCTAAATTTACAAATATTAGCTCAGTATTATGCATTTTCTGAGGTGACTTTCAATTCTCACGGCTTGGAGAAAAATGCTGAAGCTGTGAGAATTGAAAGTTCCAGTCAGGGACCTTTCTAAAGTGACACACAGGCATCATATGAAGTGGTTAGATATCTATCTCACCTGACCAGCATGAACACATTATGCCAAGTCTAAATTTACAAATATTAGCTCAGTATTATGCATTTTCTGAGGTGACTTTCAATTCTCACGGCTTGGGGGAAAATTCTGAAGCTGTGAGAATTGAAAGTTCCCGTCAGGGACCTATCTAAAGTGATACACAGGCATCATATGAAGAGGTGAGATATCTATCTCACCTGACCAGCATGAAAACATTATGCCAAGTCTAAATTTACCAATATTAGCTCAGTATTATGCATTTTCTGAGGTGACTTTCAATTCTCACGGCTTGGGGGAAAATTCTGAAGCTGTGAGAATTGAAAGTTCCAGTCAGGGACCTTTCTAAACTGACCCACAGGCATCATATGAAGTGGTGAGATATCTATCTCACCTGACCAGCATGAAAACATTATGTCAAGTCTAAATTTACTAATATTAGCTCGGTATTATGCATTTTCTGAGGTGACTTTCAATTCTCACGGCTTGGGGGAAAATTCTGAAGCTGTGAGAATTGAAAGTTCCCGTCAGGGACCTTTCTAAAGTGACCCACAGGCATCATATGAAGTGGTGAGATATCTATCTCACCTGACCAGCATGAAAACATTATGCCAAGTCTAAATTTACTAATAGTAGCTCGGTATTATGCATTTTCTGAGGTGACTTTCAATTCTCACGGCTTGGGGAAAAATTCTGAAGCTGTGAGAATTGAAAGTTCCAGTCAGGGACCTTTCTAAAGTGACCCACAGGCATCATATGAAGTGGTGAGATATCTATCTCACCTGACCAGCATGAAAACATTATGTCAAGTCTAAATTTACTAATATTAGCTCGGTATTATGCATTTTCTGAGGTGACTTTCAATTCTCACGGCTTGGGGGAAAATTCTGAAGCTGTGAGAATTGAAAGTTCCAGTCAGGGACCTTTCTAAACTGACCCACAGGCATCATATGAAGTGGTGAGATATCTATATCACCTGACCAGCATGAAAACATTATGCCAAGTCTAAATTTACTAATAGTAGCTCGGTATTATCCATTTTCTGAGGTGACTTTCAATTCTCACGGCTTGGAGAAAAATGCTGAAGCTGTGAGAATTGAAAGTTCCAATCAGGGACCTTTCTAAAGTGACACACAGGCATCATATGAAGTGGTTAGATATCTATCTCACCTGACCAACATGAACACATTATGCCAAGTCTAAATTTACAAATATTAGCTCAGTATTATGCATTTTCTGAGGTGACTTTCAATTCTCACGGCTTGGGGGAAATTCTGAAGCTGTGAGAATTGAAAGTTCCCGTCAGGGACCTATCTAAAGTGATACACAGGCATCATATGAAGAGGTGAGATATCTATCTCACCTGACCAGCATGAAAACATTATGCCAAGTCTAAATTTACCAATATTGGCTCAGTATTATGCATTTTCTGAGGTGACTTTTCAATTCTCACGGCTTGGGGGAAAATCTGAAGCTGTGAGAATTGAAAGTTCCAGTCAGGGCCCTTTCTAAACTGACCCACAGGCATCATATGAAGTGGTGAGATATCTATCTCACCTGACCAGCATGAAAACATTATGCCAAGTCTAAATTTGCTAATATTAGCTCGGTATTACGCATTTTCTGAGGTGACTTTCAATTCTCACGGCTTGGGGGGAAATTCTGAAGCTGTGAGAATTGAAAGTTCCCGTCAGGGACCTTTCTAAACTGACCCACAGGCATCATATGAAGTGGTGAGATATATATATCACCTGACCAGCATGAAAACATTATGCCAAATCTAAATTTACTAATAGTAGCTCAGTATTATACATATTCTGAGGTGACTCAATTCTCACGGCTTAGGGGGAAATTCTGAAGCTGTGAGAATTGAAAGTTCCAGTCAGGGACCTTTCTAAACTGACCCACAGGCATCATATGAAGTGGTGAGATATCTATCTCACCTGACCAGCATGAAAACATTATGCCAAGTCTAAATTTACAAATATTAGCTCAGTATTATGCATTTTCTGAGGTGACTTTCAATTCTCACGGCTTGGAGAAAAATGCTGAAGCTGTGAGAATTGAAAGTTCCAGTCAGGGACCTTTCTAAAGTGACCCACAGGCATCATATGAAGTGGTGAGATATCTATCTCACCTGACCAGCATGAAAACATTATGCCAAGTCTAAATTTACCAATATTAGCTCAGTATTATGCATTTTCTGAGGTGACTTTCAATTCTCACGGCTTGGAGAAAAATGCTGAAGCTGTGAGAATTGAAAGTTCCAGTCAGGGACCTTTCTAAAGTGACCCACAGGCATCATATGAAGTGGTTAGATATCTATCTCACCTGACCAGCATGAAAACATTATGCCAAGTCTAAATTTACAAATATTAGCTCAGTATTATGCATTTTCTGAGGTGACTTTCAATTCTCACGGCTTGGGGGAAAATTCTGAAGCTGTGAGAATTGAAAGTTCCCGTCAGGGACCTATCTAAAGTGATACACAGGCATCATATGAAGAGGTGAGATATCTATCTCACCTGACCAGCATGAAAACATTATGCCAAGTCTAAATTTACAAATATTAGCTCAGTATTATGCATTTTCTGAGGTGACTTTCAATTCTCACGGCCTGGAGAAAAATGCTGAAGCTGTGAGAATTGAAAGTTCCAGTCAGGGACCTTTCTAAAGTGACCCACAGGCATCATATGAAGTGGTGAGATATCTATCTCACCTGACCAGCATGAAAACATTATGCCAAGTCTAAATTTACCAATATTAGCTCAGTATTATACATTTTCTGAGGTGACTTTCAATTCTCACGGCTTGGGGGAAAATTCTGAAGCTGTGAGAATTGAAAGTTCCAGTCAGGGACCTTTCTAAACTGACCCACAGGCATCATATGAAGTGGTGAGATATCTATCTCACCTGACCAGCATGAAAACATTATGTCAAGTCTAAATTTACTAATATTAGCTCGGTATTATGCATTTTCTGAGGTGACTTTCAATTCTCACGGCTTGGGGGAAAATTCTGAAGCTGTGAGAATTGAAAGTTCCAGTCAGGGACCTTTCTAAAGTGACCCACAGGCATCATATGAAGTGGTGAGATATCTATCTCACCTGACCAGCATGAAAACATTATGCCAAGTCTAAATTTACTAATAGTAGCTCGGTATTATGCATTTTCTGAGGTGACTTTCAATTCTCACGGCTTGGAGAAAAATGCTGAAGCTGTGAGAATTGAAAGTTCCAGTCAGGGACCTTTCTAAAGTGACCCACAGGCATCATATGAAGTGGTGAGATATCTATCTCACCTGACCAGCATGAAAACATTATGCCAAGTCTAAATTTACAAATATTAGCTCAGTATTATGCATTTTCTGAGGTGACTTTCAATTCTCACGGCTTGGAGAAAAATGCTGAAGCTGTGAGAATTGAAAGTTCCAGTCAGGGACCTTTCTAAAGTGACCCACAGGCATCATATGAAGTGGTTAGATATCTATCTCACCTGACCAGCATGAAAACATTATGCCAAGTCTAAATTTACAAATATTAGCTCAGTATTATGCATTTTCTGAGGTGACTTTCAATTCTCACGGCTTGGGGGAAATTCTGAAGCTGTGAGAATTGAAAGTTCCCGTCAGGGACCTATCTAAAGTGATACACAGGCATCATATGAAGTGGTGAGATATCTATCTCACCTGACCAGCATGAAAACATTATGCCAAGTCTAAATTTACTAATATTAGCTCGGTATTATGCATTTTCTGAGGTGACTTTCAATTCTCACGGCTTGGAGAAAAATGCTGAAGCTGTGAGAATTGAAAGTTCCAGTCAGGGACCTTTCTAAAGTGACACACAGGCATCATATGAAGTGGTTAGATATCTATCTCACCTGACCAGCATGAACACATTATGCCAAGTCTAAATTTATAAATATTAGCTCAGTATTATGCATTTTCTGAGGTGACTTTCAATTCTCATGGCTTGGGGGAAATTCTGGAGCTGTGAGAATTGAAAGTTCCCGTCAGGGACCTATCTAAAGTGATACACAGGCATCATATGAAGAGGTGAGATATCTATCTCACCTGACCAGCATGAAAACATTATGCCAAGTCTAAATTTACCAATATTAGCTCAGTATTATGCATTTTCTGAGGTGACTTTTCAATTCTCACGGCTTGGGGGAAAATTCTGAAGCTGTGAGAATTGAAAGTTCCAGTCAGGGACCTTTCTAAACTGACCCACAGGCATCATATGAAGTGGTGAGATATCTATCTCACCTGACCAGCATGAAAACATTATGTCAAGTCTAAATTTGCTAATATTAGCTCGGTATTACGCATTTTCTAAGGTGACTTTCAATTCTCACGGCTTGGGGGGAAATTCTGAAGCTGTGAGAATTGAAAGTCCCGGTAAGGGACCTATCTAAACTGACCCACAGGCATCATATGAAGTGGTGAGATATCTATATCACCTGGCCAGCAAGAAAACATTATGTCAAGTCTAAATTTAGTAATAGTAGCTCGGTATTATGCATTTTCGGATTGAACTTTCAATTCTCACGGCTTGGAGAAAAATGTTGAAGCTGTGAGAATTGAAAGTTCCGGTCAGGGACTTATCTAAAGTGACCCACAGGCATCATATGAAGTGGTGAGATATCTATCTCACCTGACCAGCATGAAAACATTATGTCAAGTCTAAATTTACTAATAGTAGTTCGGTATTATGCATTTTCTGAGGTGACTTTCAATTCTCACGGCCTGGGTAAAAATGTTGAAGCTGTGAGAATTGAAAGTCCCGGTAAGGGACCTATCTAAAGTGACCCACAGGCATCATATGAAGTGGTGAGATATCTATCTCCATTGGCCCACAGGAAAACATTATGTATAGTCTATATATATTAATATAAGCTTGGTATTATGCATTTTCTGGTAATTGGGGTGGGGGTCTAATAATTTGGCGCAAGAATAAAAAATTAGGATAAAAATGTAACCTTTTTCAGTTGTCAATATCATTTATTATAATTATATATCAAATTGTTCTAACCTTAGTTGTCTCCTAGTTAAGTTCCGTTTCACACCTGCCAGCAAATCCCATAATCCTGGAAAGGATGTTAATTAGACTACACCTCACTGGTTATTGACCTGGACTATACAAGACAGTAATTCTTGGAGCATTGGCAGGTCATCACAGCTTTACATGGTGGTATTGTTTATGACATATGAGAATAAAGGTTTAGTGTGATATTTGAAATATGACAAATAGTGGTGTTCTAATAATAAGCCGGTCGATCTCCTCACGACGTGCACGTCGTGACCGGTGCACATCCCGCAGCAGCAGCGTAGGATTCTGGGATCGTCTGGTCGTCGATCTTGCGAATAAGATCTAACGAGTGGCTAAGGCACATCAGGACAGATCCACCGCCTCTTCTAGAGTGTTTTTACTACCAGGTTTCCACACTCTTCCCTGGCGTTGTCGATCTTGCGAAGGGGGAATCTCCCCAAGTATGTGGATCCACGGCTATGGCACATCAGGACAGATCTGCCATCTCTTCCAGGTGGTGTTATACTTGAGCACTGGATTTTCGAGCTTTTCGTTTAGAAGAGATGGCGGACCTGAGGGAGCGGCAACGGTCGTGGATCCACGCTTTATACTGAATCTAAACTTGCTTGCGACAATCGACGACCAGATGTCTAACTGTCAGATCCGTATTAATGCTGCTGCGGGGTGACCAACAGTGAGGAGGGTGGCCCTACAAAGGACCACGTACAGACCAGGCCTTGTCACCCTGGCACGGAAAGAAGTAACCACCAGAGGACGTCTCCAGAAGCTTCATAGAAGAAGAATCGCCAGCGACTACAGAAATAATCACCGTAGAATAGGAATAATCATCATAGAAGATGGACATAATCATCGTAGAACACTTAATCATCATAGAATAACTAGCACAGAAGAACGAATCACCTTAGGAGCTAAACAACTTAGAGAATACAGTCGCCCAAATGCATTTATGCGGTGGCGACTATAAATAAAACGAACAACATTCTAATAATAACAGCCAACTGCTGGCACAACGATTTTATGTCACTCATCATATTTTTGGAGAAATGAGAGGCATATTTCACCCATTTCATTCTGGATACATTTAAAGTTTTTGCAAACAACATAGATCTATGTTGTTTGCTACATAGCTAAGTGTCTTAGCAAGATCATCTGAATAGCAAACAGCATAGAACCTGATCCGACGGCATGTTTCGTGGTGGCTGATATGGCTCTATATGCTTTGCATATACTGTTTGAACGGTATCCAGAATCAAATGGGTTAAGAAAAGTTACTCTACAATTGAATAATTCTACAGACGGATATGTAGTCCAGTGGTAACAAGCTGGACTGGTAATCCAGGGATCGCAGGTTAGATCCCCCGTCTGACCCTAATAAAATTAACAGTCTTTCAGATGGGACGTTGAACCGAAGTCTTGTGTCGGTGCTGTACACAGTGCACATAACAGAACCAGAGGAGACTCTGGAATGGGTCTCTGTCTGTCTGTATCATTGCACTATCCTCCACAAATCTAAAATGACTAATCTCTCCAGGAGGCGTCGCTAATAATTTGCATAATAAATTACGGCTTGTCCATTTTCAGAGGGGACAAGCTCTGTGTCTGTCTGTCAAAAATATTTTCCCTGAGTACTGGAATAATTAAATGTTTCATTATTATTAAAAGCTATTTAAAATTGACGTCACTGTTTTCAGTTAATATTTAGGTGATAGATTTGTTTACGTTCATTGTATACCGGTATGTATATTCAGCTTATATTAAATTGCTTCACACCCCTATAACAGTAGAGAAAGATGTGGATATCTTGCATAATAATAACTTATAGTACCTGACCACTATACTAATATTACTGAGTCAATTGCAAACAGATGGCAACAACTGTAATAGAACAGAGAATGGAGCAACACAATAAAATGTAAAAAGAAAACAAAATAAATGGGTTTTTGGGGGATCGGCAGGGGGGGGGTAAAAAGTGGTGGCAATTTGATTTTCTCCAGTGGAAATCTTACAAGACCACTATATATAACCTGTACTAGTTTGTAAACAAATATGCTAATAGCAAATCAGCAGGGTAGCTGCACTTGAACATGGTTGTTGTGTAAGCTAATATATGTATATTGGAGAGAACTTACGTAGTTCTTGACATATTCAGTAAGGCCATACCACCAGTATCATAAGGTGATTGATGATATGGTCTTGGTGACACCACTGTGACCACCCAGTGGGCTGCCATGATACTTCTTTATTTAAGATATTGGTGCGTCTCTCATAAGTCATATTAGGTTCGCAGTATCTCCCTTACATAATACATTGCCTGAAATAAAGAACAAACTGTTGTCAAAATACATAGATAACAAATATAACTGTTAAGTTACAAAATGTGTCAGAGAACACAAATGCCGTTTTGTCAGTAAACAAAAGCAATTTTAGTGAAAGTCATGATAGCGCAATGGTAGCGCGTTCGCTTCAGGTGCGAAAGGCCTGGAGTTCGAGCCCCACTGAAGCCGTTACGATTGTGTCCTTAGGCAAGGCATTTAAATTCCATGTTGCCTCTTCTCTCTCCCTCGTGGCGATGGATTCCATCAGGAATGAGGTCTCGAGAGTGATTAATATAAGTTATAAGAACTTGTTTCGCAATCGAGATAAAATAAATTTGTATAAACTAAAAGTAATTTATGGGTTTAAAGTAGGTCACAGTGCCTGTGTAAGGGTTTGATGCAGTAAGGATGACATAAATGCATTTGGGCGACTGAGTTTTCTAAGAAGATTAAAATACTCATCATCTAAAAGTGATGGTTTTGCCTATTGTAATTATTATAACTAGATGTTTAGTGGGCTATGAGGGCTGCTGTAATCTCAGTGTGTGTTCGGTTTTCATATCTCCGACTGTCGCTCACACAAGAATTTGTGTCAGCGATAGTCGGGGTAGACTGGATGAATAAAATACCCGGTACATGTATACTTCTAAGATGGCTAAGACTGCATATATATACATATATGATTACCATTTCTACTATGATTATGTGACGAGAATACCTTGTTACACATGCAATGTCGCATCATAGTATAATACTGTGATCGACATGCCACAAGACAATAAAGTCTTCCACCCATATCCATCCAGCATCCGACATTTTACATTAAAATTACAAAGTTATGTACCAGGTAATAACGGATCTCCCATATACATGGGAAATGAACATTTTGTTTATATATCACATTCATATTCTCAGCCCACTATGTCGTTTTGACATCTTTTTTAACATATTTAAGAAAGACCAAACTAATATGGGTTACCCTTAAAAACATAAATATATACTAAACCCATATTTCATTGCAGTAAGCTGCAATAAGTGAAAGTTCATTTTTACTTGAAACATAGTATGTTACAGAGGATGTGATTTTGTGTTCCCTCATATTCCCACCCCCCATGTTTTATATTCCCCCGTGTACTGGGATCATTAATTATTATAAGATAACAACTATACCCCTGTGTGACAACATTTATGATCAGTACGTTAAAAAACATTTCCATAGCAATTCCAACGGTCACCTTAATAGAGCCAGTAAAATTGTAATAATGTTTAAAATATACTTAAATATTTACATTAAAGAACAGTCATCCAGGGAATAGCCAAACAAATAATAACCGTAGATACTTGTTGTATCAAAAACCTGTATGGCAGTAATCCGGTTCCGTTGTTTATGTTCGGTTTTTCGGAGATAGACCGACAGCATGCATTGTTCGCAACCATATTATTCCCATGGCTAGGGGGTTTGCTGTCATAATGTTCCTACATGTACTAATTTTACTAAACTAAACTGGACACTTGCATGGATCTTGAAGATTTACATAAAATGGTGACAAGAAATGATATCCGAAATGTCCTCTAATACCCTAGCATAATTCCAGGGATACATTATTAGGAACATTTTTGCAAGAATCTTGAGACATATGGTGTTCATATTAGCATTCCCGGTCACTAATATTTACACTATTTAGAGAAAGTGACTTATTATGGGAATACATAATGAAGAGAGATAAGTTTGAAATACACAGAAAGTATGAACTTATATGAAGGTTGTTAAAAGGACATGTGTCTGTCGGAGAGATGTTGACAGCTCATAATGTGTTCTTCATATCTCCCAAGATCCTTGTTATTACATTATCAAACTGGGAGAGTACCATGCGCGAGTCCAGATATATATTGTGTAGCAAATGAGCTGGGCAAGTTAGCCCATGTTCATCATCACCACATTTCATATTGTTGTAAATCTACTTAAAATTAAATGATTATGACAGCCCTACCCATCCATGGGTATGTCCAATACAAAGATCTTCTGCATAAGTTTCAGCCAGATAAGTCACTTATATCATTTATGGTATGAGTATTATAGACATACCCCTCATACAAAATTCCAGGTAATAACATAATCACTACATTCAGATTAGGGCCTGCCTTCACTCGGATAATCTACATTAAGGGTGTCATATTCTATGCATGGACCAGTTTCCTGCACATAGGGAGGCACACGTCATAAAACATAATGTTGTCTGTCCTTGCTCATACGATAATAAAATATTACTTATTTACGTTCAATTTATCGTCGCTACCGTTTGCCCATATGAGCGACGCCTCCTGAAGAGATTAGACATTTTAGATTGTTGGAGGATAGTTCAATGATACAGACAGAGACCCATTCCAGCGTCTGCTCTGTTTCTTTTACGTGCACGGTGTAAAACAACGACACGAGACCTCGGTTTATCATCACATCTGAAAGACTGTTAATTTTATTAGGGTCAGATGGGGGATTCAGAACCTGAGAACTTATTATAAATGATATAAAACATGTAACCAGTGTATTGGGAACACAGGAAGTGTCACTGTTGGTTGCAGATCCCTAAAAATAAGGTTTTATTGCTTTTCACACCTGTGGCAAACAGGATAAGGCTTACTTTGGTCCACAATAGTCAGAACTTGTGGTGGCACACGGCCTTAAGGGTGTTCAGGTAGCAGACTTCAGACCGGACCAGCGGACCTGGCACCGCACTGGATGCTACCGGTAGTTACCCGAGATCCAGTGATAGATATTACAATATCGAGCAAAGTGAAGAAATCCGATCTGGGTCACCTCGCAAGATTGGAAGTACAATGTCATATTGAGGAAAACTACAGCAATCACCTCAAAATATAATTATACAGATGGATCAAAATGCCCCGATTCTGACAAAGTAGCTGCAGCTGTAGTCATGCCATCCCTACAATGTGAATATGTAGAAAGTTGCTGGATAGTAGATAATAATTCACCGAAAAATGTGATATTATCTGACTCACTTTCATCACTGGTCTCATTACAATCAAGGAATAGTAAGTCTAGACCAGATCTAATCAAAGACATAGGTAAATTACATAATGAGGGTATGAACTTGGACCTTCAGGTTACCATAGCATGGTGTGCAGCAGTGCACATATAGGTATCACTGGAAATGAGCTGGCTGACAGGGCAGCCAAGTCGGGCCTGGAGCATACAAATGTAGAAAATAATGTGAAGCTCGCACCCATGGAGATCTACTCATTTATCAGGGCTGAAACAATTACCCGTTGGAGCCAAACTTTATATAATAGGCCTTTTAAACAAACCAATAAGTTGAGCTCTGTGGGGCTCAGTTGACCGGTGCCTAATATTCCCATTCTATAAAAATAGATAAGAGCATTAGTAGACTGAGACTGGGGACAAATCTGTTGCCTGGTAATGATGGACAACATATACTTAAATTGGATCCGGTTTGTCCCACATGTCGGGTGAAGTACACCACCGAACATTTCCCGCTAGACTGTAGTGTGCACGGGACTCATCTAGCTGCTGTTGCAATCTTGAGAATGTCCTCAACCCCAGAAAGGCTGCCCAAACATCAGTATACAAAGCTCTGGAGACCTACATCTTAGACTGTCAGATGTCCGACAAAATATAGAGGACCTGTGCAGTTATGGCTGGCTCAGACACAAGTTCCCATACTTTTGCAGCTTGTTAGTAGATCAATAAACCAGTTAGTAGTGCAGAAATTAGACTCACTAGAGTCCTTTCCGAAAAGCAATTTTATTGCCGGTTTCTCATCATTTGAGTGGGAGATTTTTGACCCCAGGTGAAAGAGTTTACTTAAATTTCATCTTAGGGCTCTTTTAGGGCTACAGTCATCACTATAACTTAAATCAATATAAATTTGGGAAAATCTACAACGACCTGGAAAAAATTAATTTTATATATATATATCAATAGCTAATAGAACCCTTCGGACAGATCCCACGCTTATGCCTCTGTCCACACAGCCACGTTAATATATTATGAAAATAAATAACTACTTATCAGTTAATACAATAGTTTCAGTAATATAAGTAATTACTTATATGACCCCCCTATTTTTGTATTAATATCCACTGTGACCAAATATGTAGGAGACAAACATTTGTTCATCTCTTCATAAAATCTGCCCTAAACTAATAGATTTAATCATATATATGAGCCCCTGGTCCAATCCACCCAGAGTAGTAGGTAAGATAGCACACAGAACAATTGATAAGTACAGCCAGGCTAGGTACCAAACCAATGATCAATTGTATCGGGATGCCAGGGGCTGCGGTTTTCGACCTTCTCATTTGGGCTAGTCCGAGGCGAGGAATACTCTCTACCTATTGGGTGTTCTATGTACCTAATAGGATGGTACACTTAGTGTACCTGTCCCTGGTTATCCTGACCAGATCATGATAATAGAAATTTGAATATCCCTTATCAAAACTGACCAAACATAGAGATTTCTTCAAAAACAAATATTTAGCACAATTTTGAACCCAGTATTTTCTCAAATTATCTGATTTATCCAGATTATTTGTATATTTTTTACATAAGCATTAACATGTTATTGACCCAAACTTATCAATTAAGGTAGCCTGATTATAGTAGGATCATAATTGAGGCCCCTATGCTATGACATATGTGTAATGTTCAGTTGTTGTTCAATTACACAAAAGATTGAAAGTATAAAGGGATAAATAAAATCCCCATGTATACATAATAAAATATTATATACATAATTAAACAAACTAGAGTGAGGTTGGTAAAATTTCCTAGAAAATGCCCTTTGAGATTGTTGCCATATGAAGTGAGAAATCTGATTCATTATACCACATGTGTCATGCATACACAATAACCTAGTTTTTATGATCATTTATCTAATATCACCAGAATGTTTATGCCTTTCTATAAACACCAATATGATATGGACTTCAAACAATTAAATACGGTTACATAACTGTATTATGACCACAGTTGAGGCCCTTATGCTGTGACATATGGGCAATGTTGTCCAATTCTAACTTTTTGGGATTATATGCATACATAACCTAGTTTTTATGATCATTTATCTAATATCCACAGAATGTTTATGCTTTTCTATAAACATCAACATGCTATTGACTTCAAATAATCAAATAAGGATACCTAACTGTATTATTACCACAGTTGAGGCCCTAATGCTATGACATATGTGTAATGTCAAAACGTAGTGTTTTTGTTCAGTTTTTGGTCAATTACACAAAAGATTGAAACATATAAAGGGATAAAAATCCCCATGTATACATAATAAAATACTATATACATAATTAAACAAACTAGAGTGAGGTTGGTAAAATTTCCAAGAAAATGCCCTTTGAGATTTTCTCCATATAAAGTGAGAAATCTGATTTATTATACCACATGTGTCATGCATACATAACCTAGTTTTTATGATCATTTATCTAATATCCACAGAATGTTTATGCCTTTCTATAAACATCAATATGATATTGACTTCAAACAATGAAATACGGTTACATAACTGTATTATTACCACAGTTGAGGCCCTTATGCTGTGACATATATATGGGCAATATTGTCCAATTCTGATAATTGAAATTTCCTCGAACACCCTAGTATAATTCCAGGGATAAAGTATCATTTTTGCAAGAATTTTGAGATATATGTTCATATTATCATTCCTCTGCCTCAGTAATGTGTACCGAGTTGACCTTGTTAGCGTGGGGATCAAAATACAGACCAGAAAGGGTTATTTCAGGTGCGGATCTAGGGGGTAAGGGGAAATTATAACAGCTTGCAATAAGTATAGTGTTATATTCTATACATTTTAGGATATTTATCCCAAGAAGCACTCACAGGATAGTTTGACTGAGCACATATAATCCCAATACAAATGCGGGTGACTTTAAATAAACTTATTAGTTAGACATATTAATTAAATTTATTAAAGAAATATACATCAATTTCTGCTGAATAAGCATCCAACTAGCATTTTAACTTGATGTGTGTGTGCGTTTTACGTTTATTTAGTGTCGCTACAAGTTGCCCATATGAGCGACGTCACCTGAAGAGATTAATCATTTTTGGATAGTGCAATGATACCGACAGAGACCCATTTACATGCACGGTGTAAAGCACCGACACGAGACCTTGGTTTCAAGTCCCATCTGAAAGACTGTTAATTTTATTATGTCAGACGGGGGATCGAACCTGCGATCCCTGGATTACCAGTCCAATAGTTAACCGCTGGACTACAGTCCACCTGTCACCCTAAATCATAGGGTAGTCATTATTCCATGGCATCGAAAAGTGACCCTCTCTCATACATGTATAGTCTACACATAGAGGGGTCATTATTCTATGGCATCGAAAAGTAACCTGCCCTCACTTGTTCAGTGTATACATAGGGGGTGGGGGTCATTGTTATTATTTGTTGTATGCTTGTCTGTGTAAATATTATGCATAGACATTATGTGAACCTCCTAGTTATACAGCACCCACCATATCATCGTTAGAAATTGATAGAGACAAATTATCTGTGTACTTATATTTTCATATTCAATATATTTATGTTATTCTGTACATCATTGATTCAAAATAAATGTTGCTAGGCCTTAAACAGTGTTAATTAACATTAAATTATAATAAATTTAATATTTCCCCACTATATATTGCCATTCGCAAGGGGAGTAATTGTTCCGCAAGGGGGTCAATATTCCATGACCGACTAATAACCCGAGAGACATTATTTTGAGGAGGGTCAATATTCTATACACCAGGTTCAATACTCGGTCAGGCCACATATGTAGTGTCATCGAGGTAGGCGTCTCACACACATTGCTTAGTACTATTAACCGCTTAGGTCGGCTAAGACTGCCCAGTCAGGTCGGCTAAGCGTGTCCAGGAAAACAAGCGTAGTTCCTCGCAAGGGGTTTGACATTATTGGCAGATATTAAGTCAATAAGGTGTATTTAGCTTAATAAATAGTTAAACAAATAGTTAAACACAAGCTGCCTCGTTCTTATATTGTTGTTATATATATATTTTCCGGTGTCTTTCGGTATTTCTATATGTTGGAGAACAGTCTATTTCTACAAAAAATGTAAGTGGCATACTTTCCGTCCTAGTTCGATATTTCGGATAAATGTGAAAATATATATGATTTTTAACGTTTCTATTCATTAGATTATTGCTCGATCGAGCTATTATAGCTTGTTCGAGCTATTATAGCTTGTTCTGGACTGTTCTCCAACTTGTTCTAGCAATCTAGGGACCGTGTCATTTGATCATCTTTGTAAACAAAATTAAAATAGTGTGCATTATTCAGTTATGTGTACAAAACAAAACTGAAAATGACATAATGTGTGTTAATTGTCACATTAATTTGGGATAAAACTTTACCTGTACAAAGCTGATGTACATTTGTGTTAAATTGGGTTGAAAAATGAGCCAGTGTGTGGTTTCGGAGTTTCGAAACATTTACAGTCAAATTACAACTGATAACACAGTGACAACCGTTACAAACAAGTCACTAACATCATTACTGAATAATGGAATGTGATAACTGCTTCAATTAATAAAAAAATAAAACCAAACAGTAGATTTCTAATATAATTATTTACCTCATTTAGCTAGATGTCAATAAAGTAGGCTGTTCCATCAATTGACCGCGTGTATTCGTATCCGGTAAGCAAGGATAAAGCATACACCGGAGTAATCTATATAGAAATTGGAAAATCCCCTTCACAGACACACTTTATAAATATCTATAGGTTCATACATGTCACATAATACTGATAATTAGCACAACTATTGAAAATAAAGCGAATGTCTCTCATTCCTCACGGCCACTAAGATGTACCATTATAGACCATTATGCGCATGCGCAACTTTCAGTTCTTACGGGGATGTCAATTCTGTTAAGACAGCATACGGTAAGTTGCAAATATAAACAAATAAACCCAGCTTAAATGCAAAGTGTGCTATATTGTCGTTATACATTGAAACGAATAATTAATGTAAAGATAAGTAATGAATGTACCATCTCACATACTGCCCGGTCCGAGGATCGAACCCGGGTTGCATTGGTGAGAAGCGAGCGCGCTAATCACTGCGCCAATCGGACATATCATAAATTTTAACTAAAACAAACATAAACACTTTACATTTCCAAGTGGTAATGAGGCATTCGATCATCTAAAATGGAGATCATTTTTTGAATCTCAAGTTGATAATATAAAGACACAACATATTGACGATATATTGACGACTTGTAAACGAGACAAAATGTGCGGCCATGATAATGTGTATTTTGAGTACACATTTACAGGGGTGATAATTTACGTTCAACTTTCGCCAAATGATTTTCGGACATGATCTTTGTTGGTTTCATACAAATAGAAACGAATCGCGGAACTATTTTGACACTACATAATTAAACGAAATTCTTTCCATGATGAACGTGATTTACGATAACATAAATAGTCAAATCAAAAAGTTATATCTACGGTGTTCCGTTAGGGTCATCGCGGTATATAAAAAATGTAACGCGATGGTACGATGTCGATGGTACGATGGCACGATGGCACGATGTCGATGGTACGATGGCACGATGGTACGATGTCGATGGTACGATGGCACGATGATAATAACACATCGTACCATCGACATCGTACCATCGACATCGTGCCATCGACATCGTACCATCGACATCGTACCATCGTGCCATCATACCATCGACATCGTGCCATCGACATCGTACCATCGACATCGTACCATCGACATCGTACCATCGACATCGTACCATCGACATCGTGCCATCGCCATCGTACCATCGACATCGTACACTACATACGTTTCAAATGTATCTAGTCCAAACACTACATACGTTTCAAATGTGTCTAATCCAAAGCACTACATACTTTCAAATGTGTCTTGTCCAAAGCACTACATAGGTTTCAAATGTGTTTATTCCAAAGCACTACATACGTTTCAAATGTGTCTTGTCGTCCAAAGCACTACATACGTTTCAAATGTGTCTAATCCAAAGCAATACATACGTTTCATATGTGTCTAGTCCAAACACTACATACGTTTCAAATGTGTTTAATCCAAAGCACTACATACGTTTCAAATGTGTCTTGTCCAAAGCACTACATACGTTTCAAATGTATCTAATCCAAAGCACTACATACGTTTCAAATGTGTCTAGTCCAAACAATACATACGTTTCATATGTGTCTAGTCCAAACACTACATACGTTTCAAATGTGTCTAGTCCAAACACTACATACGTTTCAAATGTGTCTAGTCAAAACACTACACACGTTTCAAATGTGTCTAGTCAAAACACTACATACGTTTCAAATGTGTAGTGTCCAAAGCACTACATACGTTTCAAATGTGTCTAGTCCAATCACTACATACGTTTCATATGTGTCTAGTCCAAACACTACATACGTGTCAAATGTGTCTAGTCCAAACACTACATACGTTTCAAATGTGTCTAGTCCAAACACTACATACGTTTCAAATGTGTATTGTCCAAAGCACTACATACGTTTCAAATGTGTCTAGTCCAAAGCACTACATACGTTTCAAATGTGTCTAATCCAAACATTACATACGTTTCAAATGTGTCTAGTCCAAACACTACATACGTTTCAAATGTGTCTTGTCCAAAGCACTACATACGTTTCAAATGTGTCTAATCCAAACACTACATACGTTTCAAATGTGTATAATCCAAAGCACTACATACGTTTCAAATGTGTCTTGTCCAAAGCACTACATACGTTTCAAATGTGTCTTGTCCAAAGCACTACATACGTTTCAAATGTGTCTAATCCAAACACTACATACGTTTCAAATGTGTCTAATCCAAAGCACTACATACGTTTCAAATGTGTCTTGTCCAAAACACTACATACGTTTCAAATGTGTCTAATCCAAAGCACTACATACGTTTCAAATGTGTCTAGTCCAAACACTACATACGTTTCATATGTGTCTAGTCCAAACACTACATACGTTTCAAATGTGTCTAGTCCAAACACTACATACGTGTCAAATGTGTCTAGTCCAAACACTACATACGTTTCAAATGTGTCTAGTCCAAACACTACATACGTTTCAAATGTGTATTGTCCAAAGCACTACATACGTTTCAAATGTGTCTAGTCCAAAGCACTACATACGTTTCAAATGTGTCTAATCCAAACATTACATACGTTTCAAATGTGTCTAGTCCAAACACTACATACGTTTCAAATGTGTCTTGTCCAAAGCACTACATACGTTTCAAATGTGTCTAATCCAAACACTACATACGTTTCAAATGTGTATAATCCAAAGCACTACATACGTTTCAAATGTGTCTTGTCCAAAGCACTACATACGTTTCAAATGTGTCTTGTCCAAAGCACTACATACGTTTCAAATGTGTCTAATCCAAACACTACATACGTTTCAAATGTGTCTAATCCAAAGCACTACATACGTTTCAAATGTGTCTTGTCCAAACACTACATACGTTTCAAATGTGTCTAATCCAAAGCACTACATACGTTTCAAATGTGTCTAGTCCAAACACTACATACGTTTCATATGTGTCTAGTCCAAACACTACATACGTTTCAAATGTGTCTAGTCCAAACACTACATACGTGTCAAATGTGTCTAGTCCAAACACTACATACGTTTCAAATGTGTCTAGTCCAAACACTACATACGTTTCAAATGTGTATTGTCCACAGCACTACATACGTTTCAAATGTGTCTAGTCCAAAGCACTACATACGTTTCAAATGTGTCTAATCCAAACACTACATACGTTTCAAATGTGTCTAGTCCAAACACTACATACGTTTCAAATGTGTCTTGTCCAAAGCACTACATACGTTTCAAATGTGTCTAATCCAAACACTACATACGTTTCAAATGTGTATAATCCAAAGCACTACATACGTTTCAAATGTGTCTTGTCCAAAGCACTACATACGTTTCAAATGTGTCTTGTCCAAAGCACTACATACGATGTCGATGGTAGGATGGCACGATGGCGATGGTACGATGTCGATGGTACGATGGCACGATGTCGATGGTACGATGGCACGATGCCGATGGTACGATGTCGATGGTACGATGTCGATGGTACGATGCCGATGATACGATGGCACGATGTCGATGGTACGATGGTCAACGCCATCGTACCATCGTATCATCGACATCGTACCATCGTACCATCGACATCGTACCATCGACATCGTGCCACCGACATCGTGCCATCGTACCATCGACATCGTACCATCGGCATCGTGCCATCGTACCATCGTACCATCGACATCGTACCATCGTGCCATCGTACCATCGCCTTCCTGATTTCCCTCTTTATACCGCGATGGCTCTAACGGAACACCGTATATATCTCTGTGTGTTTTACGTTTATTTATCGTCTCTACCGGTTGCCCATATGAGCGACGCCTCCTGAAGAGATTAGACATTTTAGAGTTTTGGAGGATAGTGCAATGATACAGACAGAGACCCATTCCAGAATCTCCTCTGGTTCTTTTACATGCACGGTGTAAAGCACCGACACGAGACAGCGTGTTACCACTGGACTACAGATCCGTCCATATTCGCATGTATTCGCTATGGTGCATCATTTTATACCATTCTTGTTCAGCATTATTTACATACACTGTATTATTAGAATCTTCACTGATGATTTGAGAGCTGTTCTCTTAGAAAAAGTCTCATTATATGAAAATGACTTTCAGAACAAGCATATATCCGACCAGCTTAGAATTCCTTTCACTACTATACATCAGATTAGAGTTGTTGCCAAAACCTGTTTTTATATTCTTCAAAGACGCTCTTTTTATTTATGTAAATAATGTATCCATTTGTTTTTATTAATTGTGTGTCTCTTATCCATTCCGAGAAACATCTACTAATTAGTTCAACCGCGATCTGATCAAGGCTGATAACTGATTTTTAAAAACATTTCTTATTTCCATTTCAGTATTTCAAAATTTCTGGTGTTAAGAAGTATTTAATTTTCAATTAGATACTGTTCCTCGATATTAATATGTAAATATAATAATATGTCAGTAGACTGTGATAGTTTGATTATCCATCATTAGATTAGTCTCTTATAATACTTTTATAAAAGGTAGTAGTAGTTTAGTTCAGTCTCATCAGCATATATACAATACAAACAGGTACATAATTATATAAATACATAAATAAATAAATAAATAATGTAAGCTACAAGCTCTAACAATAATAAGCATCACTAAAAGGACTAATGATTTAATTTATTATATATTTAAGACCAAAGAACCATTTTGTAGAAATCTCACGTTTAGACTAAAACCATTTATTCAAAACATAATTAGCTCTAAAACACTGAAGTTACTGAGTATATGATAAATGACCAGTGTCTGCTGGGTGACCAAGTGAGTACCAGGTGTTTAAGTGTTGAGTGGGTGACCAAGTGAGTACCAGGTGCATAAGTGTTGAGTGGGTGACCAAGTGAGTACCAGGTGTTTAAGTGTTGAGTGGGTGACCAAGTGAGTACCAGGTGCATAAGTGTTGAGTGGGTGACCAAGTGAATACCAGGTGCATAAGTGTTGAGTGGGTGACCAAGTGAGTACCAGGTGTTTAAGTGTTGAGTGGGTGACCAAGTGAGTACCAGATGCATAAATATTGAGTGGGTGACCAAGTGAGTACCAGGTGCATACGTGTTGAGTGGGTGACCAAGTGAGTACCAGGTGCAAAGTGTTGAGTGGGTGACCAAGTGAGTACCAGGTGCATAAGTGTTGAGTGGGTGACCAAGTGAGTACCAGGTGTTTAAGTGTTGAGTGGGTGACCAAGTGAGTACCAGGTGCATAAGTGTTGAGTGGGTGACCAAGTGAGTACCAGGTGCATAAGTGTTGAGTGGGTGACCAAGTGAGTACCAGGTGTTTAAGTGTTGAGTGGGTGACCAAGTGAGTACCAGGTGCATAAATGTTGAGTGGGTGACCAAGTGAGTACCAGGTGCATACGTGTTGAGTGGGTGACCAAGTGAGTACCAGGTGTTTAAGTGTTGAGTGGGTGACCAAGTGAGTACCAGGTGTTTAAGTGTTGAGTGTGTGACCAAGTGAGTACCAGGTGTTTAAGTGTCGAGTGGGTGACCAAGTGAGTACCAGGTGCATAAGTGTGGAGTGGGTGACAAAGTGAGTACCAGGTGCATAAGTGTTGAGTGGGTGACCAAGTGAGTACCAGGTGTTTAAGTGTTGAGTTGGTGACCAAGTGAGTACCAGGTGCATAAATGTTGAGTGGGTGACCAAGTGAGTACCAGGTGTTTAAGTGTTGAGTGGGTGACCAAGTGAGTACCAGGTGCATAAGTGTTGAGTGGGTGACCAAGTGAGTACCAGGTGTTTAAGTGTTGAGTGGGTGACCAAGTGAGTACCAGGTGTTTAAGTGTTGAGTGGGTGACCAAGTGAGTACCAGGTGCATAAGTGTTGAGTGGGTGACCAAGTGAGTACCAGGTGTTTAAGTGTTGAGTGGGTGACCAAGTGAGTACCAGGTGCATAAGTGTTGAGTGGGTGACCAAGTGAGTACCAGGTGCATAAGTGTTGAGTGGGTGACCAAGTGAGTACCAGGTGTTTAAGTGTTGAGTGGGTGACCAAGTGAGTACCAGGTGCATACATGTTGAGTGGGTGACCAAGTGAGTACCAGGTGCATACGTGTTGAGTGGGTGACCAAGTGAGTACCAGGTGTTTAAGTGTTGAGTGGGTGACCAAGTGAGTACCAGGTGCATAAGTGTTGAGTGGGTGACCAAGTGAGTACCAGGTGTTTAAGTGTTGAGTGGGTGACCAAGTGAGTACCAGGTGCATAAGTGTTGAGTGGGTGACCAAGTGAGTACCAGGTGTAATGTTGAGTGGGTGACCAAGTGAGTACCAGGTGCATAAATGTTGAGTGGGTGACCAAGTGAGTATCAGGTGCATAAGTGTTGAGTGGGTGACCAAGTGAGTACCAGGACCAAGTGAGTACCAGGTGTTTAAGTGTTGAGTGGGTGACCAAGTGAGTACTAAGTGTTTAAGTGTTGAGTGGGTGACCAAGTGAGTACCAGGTGTTTAAGTGTTGAGTGGGTGACCAAGTGAGTACCAGGTGCATAAGTGTTGAGTGGGTGACCAAGTGAGTAAGTATCATGTGCATAAGTGTTGAGTGGGTGACCAAGTGAGTACCAGGTGCATAAGTGTTGAGTGGGTGACCAAGTGAGTACCAGGTGCATAAGTGTTGAGTTGGTGACCAAGTGAGTACCAGGTGCATAAGTGGTGAGTGAGTGACCAAGTGAGTACCAGGTGCATAGGTGTTGAGTGGGTGACCAAGTGAGTACCAGGTGCATAAATGTCGAGTGGGTGACCAAGTGAGTACCAGGTGCATAAATGTCGAGTGGGTGACCAAGTGAGTACCAGGTGCATAAGTGTTGAGTGGGTGACCAAGTGAGTACCAGGTGCATAAGTGTCGAGTGGGTGACCAAGTGAGTACCAGGTGCATAAGTGTTGAGTGGGTGACCAAGTGAGTACCAGGTGCATAAATGTTGAGTGGGTGACCAAGTGAGTACCAGGTGCATACGTGTTGAGTGGGTGACCACGTGAGTACCAGGTGTTTAAGTGTTGAGTGGGTGACCAAGTGAGTACCAGGTGTTTAAGTGTCGAGTGGGTGACCAAGTGAGTACCAGGTACATAAGTGTGGAGTGGGTGACAAAGTGAGTACCAGGTGCATAAGTGTTGAGTGGGTGACCAAGTGAGTAACAGGTGTTTAAGTGTTGAGTTGGTGACCAAGTGAGTACCAGGTGCATAAATGTTGAGTGGGTGACCAAGTGAGTACCAGGTGCATAAGTGTTGAGTGGGTGACCAAGTGAGTACCAGGTGTTTAAGTGTTGAGTGGGTGATCAAGTGAGTACCAGGTGCATACATTTTGAGTGGGTGACCACGTGAGTACCAGGTGTTTAAGTGTTGAGTGGGTGACCAAGTGAGTACCAGGTGTTTAGGTGTTGAGTGGGTGACCAAGTGAGTACCAGGTGTTTAAGTGTCGAGTGGGTGACCAAGTGAGTACCAGGTGCATAAGTGTTGAGTGGGTGACCAAGTGAGTACCAGGTGTTTAAGTGTTGAGTTGGTGACCAAGTGAGTACCAGGTGCATAAATGTTGAGTGGGTGACCAAGTGAGTACCAGGTGTTTAAGTGTTGAGTGTGTGACCAAGTGAGTACCAGGTGCATAAGTGTTGAGTGGGTGACCAAGTGAGTACCAGGTGCATAAGTGTTGAGTGGGTGACCAAGTGAGTACCAGGTGTTTAAGTGTTGAGTGGGTGACCAAATGAGTACCAGGTGTTTAAGTGTTGAGTGGGTGACCAAGTGAGTACCAGGTGCATAAATGTTGAGTGGGTGACCAAGTGAGTACCAGGTGTTTAAGTGTTGAGTGGGTGACCAAGTGAGTACCAGGTGCATAAATGTTGAGTGGGTGACCAAGTGAGTACCAGGTGCATAAATGTTGAGTGGGTGACCAAGTGAGTACCAGGTGCATAAGTGTTGAGTGGGTGACCAAGTGAGTACCAGGTGCATAAGTGTTGAGTGGGTGACCAAGTGAGTACCAGGTGTTTAAGTGTCGAGTGGGTGACCACGTGAGTACCAGGTGCATAAGTGTGGAGTGGGTGACAAAGTGAGTACCAGGTGCATAAGTGTTGAGTGGGTGACCAAGTGAGTACCAGTTGTTTAAGTGTTGAGTGGGTGACCAAGTGAGTACCAGGTGCATAAATGTTGAGTGGGTGACCACGTGAGTATCAGGTGCATAAGTGTTGAGTGGGTGACCAAGTGAGTACCAGGACCAAGTGAGTACCAGGTGTTTAAGTGTTGAGTGGGTGACCAAGTGAGTACTAGGTGTTTAAGTGTTGAGTGGGTGACCAAGTGAGTACCAGGTGTTTAAGTGTTGAGTGGGTGACCAAGTGAGTACCAGGTGCATAAGTGTCGAGTGGGTGACCAAGTGAATACCAGGTGCATAAGTGTTGAGTGGGTGACCAAGTGAGTATCATGTGCATAAGTGTCGAGTGGGTGACCAAGTGAGTACCAGGTGCATAAGTGTTGAGTGGGTGACCAAGTGAGTACCAGGTGCATAAGTGTTGAGTTGGTGACCAAGTGAGTACCAGGTGCATAAGTGGTGAGTGAGTGACCAAGTGAGTACCAGGTGCATAGGTGTTGAGTGGGTGACCAAGTGAGTACCAGGTGCATAAATGTCGAGTGGGTGACCAAGTGAGTACCAGGTGCATAAATGTCGAGTGGGTGACCAAGTGAGTACCAGGTGCATAAGTGTTGAGTGGGTGACCAAGTGAGTACCAGGTGCATAAGTGTCGAGTGGGTGACCAAGTGAGTACCAGGTGCATACGTGTTGAGTGGGTGACCAAGTGAGTACCAGGTGCATAAGTGTTGAGTTGGTGACCAAGTGAGTACCAGGTGCATAAGTGTTGAGTGAGTGACCAAGTGAGTACCAGGTGCATAGGTGTTGAGTGGGTGACCAAGTGAGTACCAGGTGCATAAATGTCGAATGGGTGACCAAGTGAGTACCAGGTGCATAAGTGTTGAGTGGGTGACCAAGTGGGTACCAGGTGCATAAGTGTCGAGTGGGTGACCAAGTAAGCACTACGCAAGTATTGGTGAATATATAAGTAAACGTTTGTTTGAACGTGAATGGTTGACCGAATGAGTACGTGTGTACCAACATTG
This sequence comes from Archivesica marissinica, assembly GCA_014843695.1. NCBI lineage: Eukaryota > Metazoa > Mollusca > Bivalvia > Venerida > Vesicomyidae > Archivesica > Archivesica marissinica. The sequence continues at coordinate 64,363,809 of CM026391.1, forward strand.
GGTGATTGACCGAGTAATTGAGTATCTGAGTGTGGAGGTGTTGAATGGTTGACCGAAAGAGTATGTGAGTATCGCAATTTGGTGATTGGCCGAGTAATTGAGTATCTGAGTGTGGAGGTGTTGAATGGTTGACCGAAAGAGTATTTGAGTATCGCAATTGGGTGATTGACCGAGTAATTGAGTATATGAGTGTGGAGGTGTTGAATGGTTGACCGAAAGAGTATGTGAGTATCGCAATTGGGTGATTGACCGAGTAATTGAGTATATGAGTGTGGAGGTGTTGAATGGTTGACCGAAAGAGTATGTGAGTATCGCAATTGGATAATTGACCGAGTAATTGAGTATCTGAGTGTGGAGGTGTTGAATGGTTGACCGAAAGAGTTCATGGTATTTATTTATTTGGGTATCATCTATATATACAGTTGGCACACGATTCTAATGACAACAATACATTAAAATAGTATATTATAATGAATGGTGTTGTATTTTTCCACGATAATTTGTTGTGTTTATGTATGTATTGTACAACGATGAGACTGAAATAAAAGTTTAAATCTAAATCTACAAGCAAAAGAAACCAACTTTATTTTAATTTTATGTTCTCATCGTTGTAGATATGAACAAATAAAGAACACAAACAGAACATTCAAATCTGAAGAATGTATGATGATAAAAAAGTATTAGAAATGAAAGGCAGCACACAACTATATATATATCCTTATAATAGAGGACATTTAATGTTACATAATCATTCATGGGGAATCTAAACATACACCATCAGTAAAACAGGAAGTAGTACAATGAGAGACATCCGTTAGTTACTGCCCTTGAATACTCCCTACACGTAGATAGGTCCTATTAAGTGACTTCCTCTGTTTTTATCGTTGTTTCTCTTGCACAACATGCTAGACAATATATATTCCACTATCGCTTCTTATGCTTATTATATTACTAGACATCGACAGTATTATCAATGGGTACTTATTTGTAAAACAATAACTATCAGCTAATTAACACGATGTTATAAAATCACATTTATCATACCGCAACATTTGGTTAGGGAACAACCGTAACACATAAGGATTCCAGCTAAGAGGACCTATTTACATGCTTGAAAATATCAGACTTTATCTGCCAAGGGAGGTAATAGAAAATTAGAGATGCCTCTAATTATAGCGAAATTATTATTACTATACCAGATTTGTATAGCACTCTTTTCATATAGAAATTATACGTTCAAAAGTGCTTAACATTAATTTAGCATAGTAAGACATTTTTACAAAATACATTACAATAGTCAACATTAAAGCAGCATTACATCGTAATAAACTATCGCATTGATGCATGACAAACTTGAAAAGCATAATGAAAAATGGAACAAATTCCCCATATATTAACTTTTTCTGTTGTTAATATATTCTAATTATATTATTATACCAACATATATATAAAGATATATGTAGAATACGGTAGAAGTAGCTCGTGGACATATGTTATTTGCTTCTGTACCTGCTGATACGTGCGTATGCTATTTGAATGTGTGCATGTAAGTGCGAGTGTTTGGGTGAGAGAGCGAGAGAGCGAGAGCATGAGAGTGAAGCAAAACATTCTATATTCATTTCTTATTGACAATTAAAGCAGCATTACATCGTAATAAAGGATGTTTTGGGTAAAATGTAAATACTAATGTGTGTGTGTTTACAAAAATCGAAATAGTCGCTAGGAAACGATAAAATGCCAATACATTTAAACCGTCGTATACGCGAATTTGTTTATCACCACACGAAATTTAAACACGCACAGCGCGCATGCGTGAAACAACAGAGGATGTAGAAAACAACGTATATATTTTGAACATGAAAGAATATATATCTATCTTCCTCTAATGTCGAACCCCTCGCGGGGATGTAGACATGTCCCGAAAAGACTTAGCTAACAGAGGTATGAATCAAAATATCAAGTAATTTAATTAAAAATGACAACGTGGGACAAATGGGGACGATGCATTCAGAATGTAAACAAGTGCGGACGATGCGTTCCGGTTGTAAACAATTGCGTGACCGATCGACTCCGAAAGTCCTACTTTCGGTTTCGAGTTTGTTTTATCGCAAACAACACTGTTTACCAAATGAACATAAGCATACAAAGTATAATGTTAGAATGTGTAGCAGCATTGCTACCCATACGTAAAAATTAAAATTTTCCAAATATCTTTTATTTCATACGCTTTAAGGACAACAATTTGGTAGGAATAAAAAAAATGCCATCACTTACAGGAGGTGTTCAATGAGAGCACGCGTAACGATACCAATCTAGACTCAAACCCAACACTAGTCAATAACATTCCTCCTAGACCAACTATTCCTAGCATCTAGACCAACTAATTATAAAATATGTATGTAATGGGATTCGAATAAGTTACCATGTAACGTTTCCCCCAGTCCTGACTATGCTGTTGCAACTATTCCTAGCATTTAGACCAACTAATTATAAAATAATTATAATTATGTATGTAATGGGATTCGAACAAGTTACTATGTAACGTTTCCCCCAGTCCCGACTATGCTGTTGCAACTATTCCTAGCATATAGGCCAACTAATTATAAAATATGTTTGTAATGGGATTCGAATAAGTTACCATGTAACGTTTCCCCCAGTCCTGACTATGCTGTTGCAACTATTCCTAGCATCTAGACCAACTAATTATAAAATATGTATGTAATGGGATTCGAACAAGTTACTATGTAACTTTTCCCCCAGTCCTGACTATGCTGTTGCAACTATTCCTAGGCATCTAGACCAACTTATTATAACATAATTATATGTATGTAATGGGATTCGAATAAGTTACTATGTAACATTTCCCCCAGTCCTGACTATGCTGTTGCAACTATTCCTAGCATCTAGACCAACAAATTATAAAATAATTATATGTATGTAATGGGATTCGAACAAGTTACTATGTAACGTTTCCCCCAGTCCCGACTATGCTGTTGCAACTATTCCTAGCATATAGGCCAACTAATTATAAAATATGTATGTAATGGGATTCGAACAAGTTACTATGTATCTTTTCCCCCAGTCCTGACTATGCTGTTGCAACTATTCCTAGCATCTAGAACCAGAGGAGACTCTGGAATGGATCTCTGTCTGTACCATTGCCCTATTCTCCAAATAGCTAACATGACTAATCTCTTCAGGAGGCGTCGCTCATATGGGCAACCGGTAGCGACGATAAATAAACGTAAAACACGCACTTAATTGATTGAACATTAAGCAAATCAGCTATATGATTTAACTGAATTGTATTACCAACTTATTTGGGAAAAATACGATTCTAACATTCGAATATTCGGACTTCCAAACGAATATTCGAACATTCGCTGCCAATGCATTAGCCTGTTACTATTGAACCAGCAACCAGTTAAATACAGCACACTATTCTGTCTATAGTCCTGTTGTGATCTTCTCCATATGGTTTGATTGTGTGCGCCTCTATATCTACAACATCGTCAGTGGGAAGTGGGACTTTGCAGCCTCAATCGTCTTTCCAAAAGGATTCTATCAAGTAATCAATGGACATGTTGCGGTCACGTGCAGTCGTGTCGGATCTGTAGTAGTGAGTGTCGTCAGATAACATATTTCCACCATAATAAGCAGTCGTGTCGGAGTTGTCATACAATATACGACGATACAGATGGGCTCAGGTTCAACACACTTAGCAGCGGTGTGTTGTTGTTTTCTTTCAATTGAAACTGTTCCTAATCTGGACAAATATCCACTTGTCGGCTCATTCCGATTGTTTGGTTGTAAACGTTCTCTATATAATCCACCATGCCAACAACGTGTATGGCTTTATATTCCTTCGAGCTGGTATCTCCTCCATAACTGGGTCTGGATGGGTAACTAACATTGCAAGGTGACATCGGTGTAGCTCATGAAACAGCTGGTGGAGCTCGTGCAACAACATATAAAGCTCATGCATCAACTTGTGGAGCTCGTGCAAAAGCTGGTGGCTTTCGTGTAATAGCAGATAAAACTTGATCAATAACTCGTGCAACAGCAGATAAATATCGATCAATATATCGTGCAACAGCAGAAGATCGTGCAACAGCTGGTGGCTCTCGTGCAACAGCAGATAAAGCTCGATCAATTTCTCGTGCAACAGCAGATAAAACTCGATCAATATCTCGTGCAACAGCAGATGAAGATCGTGCATCAGTATCTCGTTTAACAGCAGATGAAGCTCGATCAATATCTCGTGCAACAGCATATGAAACTCGATCAATATCTCGTGCAACAGCATATAAAGCTCGACCAATATCTCGTGCAACAGCATATGAAGATCGTGCATCAGTATCTCGTTTAACAGCTGAAGAAGCTCGATCAATATCTCGTGCAACAGCAGAAGAAGATCGTGCAACAGCTGATGGAGCTCTCGTGCAAGAAGCAATAGCTGTACCGGTGTAAGATGTAGGTATATTAAATGTGTTGCTCAGTACAGGTTCACTGAGATTAATACTACGCCCAGGAAAGGTGACAGTGTCAATACTACGTCTTTGTGAATTGTTCATTTCTGTGTGATCGCCATATCTGACAGGTGGGTTTTCTCCGGCAACCCGGGTTCGATCCTCGGACCGGGAAGTATGTGAGATGGTATGGTGATCGCCAGATCGGTTTTCTCCAGGTACTCCGGTTTCCTCCCACACGAATGACCATATATACGCTTTCATCCGCACCAACGAGAGTGATTAAAGATGTTAAAACTTGCCTCGCAATCGTTGTAAAATAGTTTTTAAAATAAATGTCACAGAAATATTTATAGACAATCGTACTGCAAGTTAGTCGTGCTGTGTTATAATATAAAAGCAATAAAAGGCAAGTGGTCCGGGCGAGTGGTTATGGTCGATCTTCACATTCACTGGTTAACAGCACCACATAGTCATTGTACACGTATATATTATTATTATATTGGCACTTGTGTCCGCCTCCGTGGTCGAGTGGTTAAGGTCGCTGACTTGTATACCACTGTAACCTATCATCTCTGATGGTCACGGGTTCGAGCCCCGCTCGTTGGCAGTATCTTACGGAGATTGGTGCACCAAGTACTGGTTAACCGCTGGAACCTGCCCAGGAAAGGTGTTGTTAGGTGAACTGCCCGTCGCTCTAATGGGCAACCGGTAGTGACGTTAAATAAAAAAAACATAGCCTGGGTTCCAGTCTGTCGATTTTTCACTTCTAGCCAAATGACTGATATGACCAGAAGCTCAATACGGCCCAATTAATAGTAATAGGTGTCAACATATATTTATTTGACTGACCATGCAAAATATATCGACGCCTGTTCCCAGGCTAATTGGCACACACAATAATCTGAAGCTGCATCATAATGCACTAAGCGCAATGCTCTCTCAATTAATTTCAGGGAGAACATTAGTTAAATTCAAGTCATCATCATCATCATCATCACCACCCTCATCATCATCAGCAGCAGCATCATCATTAGCACCACCATCATGTCCCAAGATCAGCCTAAGTCCCCCGCCCCCACCACCTTAGATCAAGTCCTGTATTAATCACAGCATGAGATTTATAATTAATTATTATCATTTAATTACCTTTCTTCGCACAAATCATCAAGAGTTTCTCCGATTCTTCTATAACTATGGCTGCTCCTTTTATCAAACACATTATTGATAGAATCTTGAGAATAAAATATTTCTGACGGTTTCAGATACATGGTCGATTTACTTATATTCCAATAATCTGTGAATCCACTATATTAATGCAGCGGTATTTCCATACAGCTATTTAATTTCTGAAAATGTGACTCGATTTGGAAAACCTGGTCAATTCATTTTCTGACAACGCTATCCACCTATAGTATACAAGCAGTATCCGCGTTGCTCGACACATACCTACACGATGCAAAACGATTCACAACTGATAAGTCCCATCCAGGAAGTTCGAAACAACAATCCATATTTCATTCAAAGGTCAGGGGCGTAGCCAGGAGGCAACTTATGTGCAGGCCCGGGTAAAGAATGTTGAGTGAGCGTAGCGAACGAGGTTGCTAGGGTGGTCCGGGGGCATGCACCCCCGAACTATTTTAGTTTTTAGGATTCAATTTCCTGCATTCTGCTGCATTTAAAAGACAAATTTTGACATGTTTTTATAACAAATAAACATGATAATACACTGTTCTGCTTAGCTATACATGTACATCAAAAGCAATAACAATTATGCACTCTATAATTATCTGTGATTTTACTCAATTAAAAGCCAAATACACAGGAATATCTAGGTATCCTAGGTCTATAATAGTAAAATATATATTTATTTTTTTGAGAGAGGAACATCGTGGTACAGTTATGAGAGAGGAACATCGTGGTACAGTTGTGTGAGAGGAACATCGTGGTACAGTTGTGAGAGAGGAACATCGTGGTACAGTTGTGAGAGGAGCATCGTGGTACAGTTGTGAGAGAGGAGCATCGTGGTACAGTTGTGAGAGAGGAACATCGTGGTACAGTTGTGAGAGGGAGCATCGTGGTACAGTTGTGAGAGAGGAACATCGTGGTACAGTTGTGAGAGGAACATCGTGGTACAGTTGTGAGAGGGAACATCGTGGTACAGTTGTGAGAGAGGAACATCGTTGTACAGTTGTGAGAGGAACATCGTGGTACAGTTGTGAGAGAGGAACATCGTGGTACAGTTGTTTGAGGAACATCGTGGTACAGTTGTGAGAGGAACATCGTGGTACAGTTGTGAGAGGAACATCGTGGTACAGTTGTGAGAGGAACATCGTGGTACAGTTGTGAGAGGAACATCGTGGTACAGTTGTGAGAGGAACATCGTGGTACAGTTGTGAGAGGAACATCGTGGTACAGTTGTGAGAGGAACATCGTGGTACAGTTGTGAGAGGAGCATCGTGGTACAGTTGTGAGAGGAACATCGTGGTATAGTTGTAGAGGAGCATCGTGGTACAGTTGTGAGAGGAACATCGTGGTACAGTTGTGAGAGGCACATCGTGGTACAGTTGTGAGAGGAACATCGTGGTACAGTTGTGAGAGGAACATCGTGGTACAGTTGTGAGAGGAACATCGTGGTACAGTTGTGAGAGGAACATCGTGGTACAGTTGTGAGAGGAACATCGTGGTACAGTTGTGAGAGGAACATCGTGGTACAGTTGTGAGAGGAACATCGTGGTACAGTTGTGAGAGGAACATCGTGGTACAGTTGTGAGAGGAACATCGTGGTACAGTTGTGAGAGGAACATCGTGGTACAGTTGTGAGAGGAACATCGTGGTACAGTTGTGAGAGGAACATCGTGGTACAGTTGTGAGAGGAACATCGTGGTACAGTTGTGAGAGGAACATCGTGGTACAGTTGTGAGAGGGAACATCGTGGTACAGTTGTGAGAGAGGAGCATCGTGGTACAGTTGTGTGAGAGGAACATCGTGATACAGTTGTGTGAGAGGAGCATCGTGGTACAGTTGTGAGAGGAACATCGTGGTACAGTTGTGAGAGAGGAACATCGTGGTACAGTTGTGAGAGGAACATCGTGGTACAGTTGTGAGAGGAATATCGTGGTACAGTTGTGAGAGGAACATCGTGGTACAGTTGTGAGAGGAGCATCATGGTACAGTTGTGAAGAGGAACATCGTGGTGCAGTTGTGAGAGGAACATCGTGGTACAGTTGTGAGAGGAGCATCGTGGTACAGTTGTGAGAGGAACATCGTGGTATAGTTGTGAGAGGAACATCGTGGTACAGTTGTGAGAGGAGCATCGTGGTATAGTTGTGAGAGGAGCATCGTGGTACAGTTGTGAGAGAGGAACATCGTGGTACAGTTGTGAGAGGACCATCGTGGTACAGTTGTGAGAGGAACATCGTGGTACAATTGTGAGAGGAACATCGTGGTACAGTTGTGAGAGAGGAGCATCGTGGTATAGTTGTGAGAGAGGAGCATCGTGGTACAGTTGTGAGAGGAACACCGTGGTACAGTTGTGAGAGAAGCATCGTGGTACAGTTGTGAGAGGCACTGGGGGACACATGGCTTTAGTTTTTTTTGTAAACGTTTAAAGCAGCACTATATCGTAATAAAGGATGTTTTTTGGTAAAATATAAATACTATGTGTGTTTACAAAATCGAAATAGTCGTTCAGAAACGATAAAAATCTAATAAATATACACCATTGTATACGCGAATTATTTATCAATAAACGAAATATAAACACGCACAACGCGCATGCGTGAAACAACAGCGGATGTTGAAAACCACGTAGGAATGTCAACATAGTTTGAATATGAAAGACTATCTATCTATCTTCCTCTAATGTCGAATCCCTCGCGAGGATGTAGGCATGTCCCTAAAAGACTTAGATAACGGAGGTATGAATCGACACCTCAAGGAATTCAATTGGACAAATGGGGACGATGCATTCCGAATGTAAACAAGTGCGGACGATGCGTTCCGATTGTAAACAAGTGCATGACCGACCGACTCGGAAAGTCCTACTTTCGGTTTCGAGTTTGTTTTATCGCAAAAAAGCACTGCTTACTAATTGAACATAATTATGCAAATTATAATGTACGAATGCGTAGCGGCATTGTTACCCTACGTACAATTTGAATTTTTCAAATATCTTTTATTTCATACGATATATGGCTGCTTTAAAACTATTTAAACAATATTATAAATCGTGTATAATGTGAATTGTTTAGTAATTCCAAGATTATAATTGCGACTAGATTCCAGCATATTGACCCCAATCTGATATAGACCGTGTGCATTACGTCAAACCATAGCAACTGTACAGCCTCTCCGTTATAATATTTACATCATTCGATGAACTTTTGTGCCCTGATTGTATACATTTTTCCATGAGGGTTCCCAACTAATGATATGCAGCTGACATGCCCACTCGAAGTTTAGGGCATGCGCATTCGCAGTGTTAGGCGCGAGAAAATGCGTGTCTTACAGGGTTTACGGTGTTCCAAGGATGATATATTTACCAGTTCCGGCATACGGTAAGTTGCAAATCTAAACAACAGCTTAAATGCAAAGTGTGCTATATTTTCTTTATACGTTGAAACGAATAATTAATGTAAAGATAAGTAATGAATGTACCATCTCACATACTTCCCGGTCCGAGGATCGAACCCGGGTTGCATTGGTGAGAAGCGAGCGCGCTAACCACTGCGCCAATCAGACATATTATAAATTTTAACTAAAACAAACATAAACACTTTACATTTCCAAGTGGTAATGAGGCATTCGATCATCTAAAATGGAGATCATTTTTGAATCTCAAGTGATAATATAAAGACACAACATATTGACGATATGTTGACGACTTGTAAACGAGACAAAATGTGCGGCCATGATAATGTGTATTTTGAGCCCACATTTATGGGGGTGATAATTTACGTTCAACTTTCGCCAAATGATTTTCGGACAGGATCTTTGTTGGTTTCATACAAATAGAAACGAATCGCGGAACTATTTTGACACTACATAATTAAACGAAATTCTTTCTATGATGAACGTGATTTGCGATAACATAAATAGTCAAGTCAAAATGTTATATCTCTGTGTGTTTTACGTTCATTTATCGTCGCTACCGGTTGCCCATATGAGCGACGCCTCTTGGAGAGATTAGTCATTTTAGAGTTTGGAGAATAGTGCATGATACAGACTGTTAATTTTATTAGGGTCAGACCGGGGATCGAACCTGCGATCACTGGATTACCAGTCCAGCGTGTTACCACTGGAATACAGATCCGTCTGTATCATATAGCTATATCTTTTCATATGTACCATATTATATAGTGAATGCAAAAACTACAGAAATAAGATTCTGAAAGTCCAAAAAGTGTACCCAGGTGTTTACACCTTTATAAATGTACTAACTAAAACCATTTTAAAATAACTTTATTACATCAAATCAGATTTGATATCAACTGATTCACAGTATTGTATTACCATAGTATAACATATGAGTATTTAAATACATAATACCAATATCTTAATATAACAATTATTCTATAGACAGTAAATTAGAAGTCTTCGGTGTTTTAAAATATTAAAACAGGCTTTGGCTGTAAACTTTGCTATGCTATGGTTTGAAAATAAAGTGCATAATTTTTAATCCTCGGATATATTATCAAAGTTTTGCAGAATAGTTCTTATTGAAATATACAGTTCTTGTCGCAGATGAATGTAAAGTGGGCAATGTAATAATACATGTGTTTCGTCTTCCACTTCATTTACACAATTAAAGCACGTTCTATTTTCTAATTCTAAATGTTCATACCTCCCTGTTTCTAGCCTTAAGGGAACTACTCGAACACATAAATGTTGCCATTGCACTGCGGAAATGAAATGGCAATGTCTGTTTAATATAACTTTATGTTTCAAAATTTGACTTAAACAGTCTATACGTTCTTAGCTTATTCCATTATTTATTTATTTGTATTCCACATTCAACATAGATTACAAATATTGTTTAACACATTTACGATAATAATACTGCTCATAGTGAATGTACATCATAGTACACTCATGATTCGATTGTATTCCATCAAACGACGAATATTTCGGACCAAAAAACATTTATTATGAAATTTTTGGTGGATATTATTCTGAAAAAAGAATGTATGTCCAAAACAAAAGTACATGTATATAGAACAAAATACGTAATTATCGGATAGCAAAATGAGAAATAATAAGTGTGAGTAGATTTTAAAGAATAATAAAAATAAAGGAAATTATTTTTTAAAACGTTTCCTGACAACTTGTTCTTAGCTTATTCCTACCATTTCCTCTAATAGCTGTCTCCTAATGTGTGTTTTACGTTTATTTATCGTCGCTACCGGTTGCCCATATGAGCGACGCCTCCTGAATAGATTAGTCATTTTAGAGTGTTAGAGGATAGTGCAATGATACAGAAAGAGACCCATTCCAGAATCTCCTCTGGTTCTTTTACATGCACGGTGTAAAGCACGGACACGAGACAGCGTGTTACCACTGGACTACAGATCCGTCCATATTCGCATGTATTCGCTATGGTGCATCATTGTATACCAATCTTGTTCAGCATTATTTACATACAATGTATTATTAGAATCTTCACTGATGATTTGAGAGCTGTTCTCTTAGAAAAAGTCTCATTATATGAAAATGACTTTCAGAACAAGCATAAATCCGACCAGCTTAGAATTCCTTTCACTATTATACATCAGATTAGAGTTGTTGCCAAAACCTGTTTTTATATTCTTCAAAGACGCTCTTTTTATTTATGTAAATAATGTATCCATTTGTTTTTATTAATTGTGTGTCTCTTATCCATTCCGAGAAACATCTACTAATTAGTTCAACCGCGATCTGATCAAGGCTGATAACTGATTTTTAAAAATATTTCTTATTTCCATTTCAGTATTTCAAAATTTCTGGTGTTAAGAAGTATTTAATTTTCAATTAGATACTGTTCCTCGATATTAATATGTAAATATAATAATATGTCAGTAGACTGTGATAGTTTGATTATCTATCATTAGATTAGTCTCTTATAATACTTTTATAAAAGGTAGTAGTAGTTTAGTTTATTTCAGTCTCATCAGCATATATACAATACAAACAGGTACATAATTATATAAAAACATAAATAAATAAATAATGTAAGCTACAAGCTCTAACAATAATAAGCATCACTAAAAGGACTAATGCTTTAATTTATTATATATTTAAGACCAAAGAACCATTTTGTAGAAATCTCACGTTTAGACTAAAACCATTTATTCAAAACATAATTAGCTCTAAAACACTGAAGTTAGTGAGTATATGATAAATGGCCAGTGTCTGCTGGGTGACCAAGTGAGTACCAGGTGTTTAAGTGTTGAGTGGGTGACCAAGTGAGTACCCGGTGCATAAGTGTTGAGTGGGTGACCAAGTGAGTACCAGGTGTTCAAGTGTTGAGTGGGTGACCAAGTGAGTACCAGGTGCATAGGTGTTGAGTGGGTGACCAAGTGAGTACCAGGTGTTTAAGTGTTGAGTGGGTGACCAAGTGAGTACCAGGTGCATAAATGTTGAGTGGGTGACCAAGTGAGTACTAGGTGCATACGTGTTGAGTGGGTGACCAAGTGAGTACCAGGTGTTTAAGTGTTGAGTGGGTGACCAAGTGAGTACCAGGTGCATAAATGTTGAGTGGGTGACCAAGAGAGTACCAGGTGCATACGTGTTGAGTGGGTGACCAAGTGAGTACCAGGTGTTCAAGTGTTGAGTGGGTGACCAAGTGAGTACCAGGTGCATAAGTGTTGAGTGGGTTACCAAGTGAGTACCAGGTGCATAAGTGTTGAGTGGGTGACCAAGTGAGTACCAGGTGTCTAAGTGTTGAGTGGGTGACCAAGTGAGTACCAGGTGCATAAATGTTGAGTGGGTGACCAAGTGAGTACCAGGTGCATACGTGTTGAGTGGGTGACCAAGTGAGTACCAGGTGTTTAAGTGCTGAGTGGGTGACCAAGTGAGTACCAGGTGCATACGTGTTGAGTGGGTGACCAAGTGAGTACCAGGTGTTTAAGTGCTGAGTGGGTGACCAAGTGAGTACCAGGTGCATAAATGTTGAGTGGGTGACCAAGTGAGTACCAGGTGCATAAATGTTGAGTGGGTGACCAAGTGAGTACCAGGTGCATAAGTGTCGAGTGGGTGACAAAGTGAGTACGAGGTGCATAATTGTTGAGTGGGTGACCAAGTGAGTACCAGGTGCATAAATGTTGAGTGGGTGACCAAGTGAGTACCAGGTGCATAAGTGTTGAGTGGGTGACCAAGTGAGTACCAGGTGCATAAGTGTTGAGTGGGTGACCAAGTGAGTACCAGGTGTTTAAGTGTTGAGTGGGTGACCAAGTGAGTACCAGGTGTTTAAGTGTTGAGTGGGTGACCAAGTGAGTACCAGGTGTTTAATTGTTGAGTGGGTGACCAAGTGAGTACCAGGTGCATAAGTGTTGAATGGGTGACCAGGTGAGTACCAGGTGCATAAGTGTCGAGTGTGTGACCAAGTGAGTACCAGATGCATACGTGTTGAGTGGGTGACCAAATGAGTACCAGGTGCATAAGTGTTGAGTGGGTGACCAGGTGAGTACCAGGTGCATAAGTGTCGAGTGGGTGACCAAGTGAGTACAAGATGCATACATGTTGAGTGGGTGACCAAGTGAGTACCAGGTGCATAAGTGTTGAGTTGGTGACCAAGTGAGTACCAGGTTCATAAGTGTTGAGTGGGTGACCATGTGAGTACCAGGTGCATAAGTGTTGAGTCGGTGACCAAGTGAGTACCAGGTGCATAAATGTCGAGTGGGTGACCAAGTGAGTACCAGGTGCATAAATGTCGAGTGGGTGACCAAGTGAGTACCAGGTGCATACGTGTTGAGTGGGTGACCAAGTGAATACCAGGTGCATACGTGTTGAGTGGGTGACCAAGTGAGTAGCAGGTGCATAAGTGTTGAGTGGGTGACCAAGTGGGTACCAGGTGCATAAGTGTCGAGTGGGTGACCAAGTAAGCAAGTATTGGTGAATATATAAGTGAACGTTTGTTTGAACGTGAATGGTTGACCGAATGAGTACGTGTGTACAAACATTGGATGATTGACCGAGTAATTGAGTATCTGAGTGTGGAGGTGTTGAATGGTTGATCGAAAGAGTATGTGAGTATCGAAATTGGGTGATTGACCGAGTAATTGAGTATCTGAGTGTGGAGGTGTTGAATGGTTGATCGAAAAGTATGTGAGTATCGCAATTGGGTGATTGACCGAGTAATTGAGTATATGAGTGTGGAGGTGTTGAATGGTTGATCGAAAGAGTATGCGAGTATCGCAATTGGGTGATTGACCGAGTAATTGAGTATATGAGTGTGGAGGTGTTGAATGGTTGATCGAAAGAGTATGTGCGTATCGCAATTGGGTGATTGACCGAGTAATTGAGTATATGAGTGTGGAGGTGTTGAATGGTTGATCGAAAGAGTATGTGAGTATCGCAATTGGATGATTGACCGAGTAATTGAGTATATGAGTGTGGAGGTGTTGAATGGTTGACCGAAAGAGTATTTGAGTATCGCAATTGGGTGATTGACCGAGTAATTGAGTATCTGAGTGTGGAGGTGTTGAATGGTTGATCGAAAGAATATGTGCGTATCGCAATTGGATGATTGACCGAGTAATTGAGTATCTGAGTGTGGAGGTGTTGAATGGTTGATCGAAAGAGTATGTGCGTATCGCAATTGGGTGATTGACCGAGTAATTGAGTATCTGAGTGTGGAGGTGTTGAATGGTTGACTGAAATAGTATGTGCGTATCGCAATTGGGTGATTGACCGAGTAATTGAGTATCTGAGTGTGGAGGTGTTGAATGGTTGATCGAAAGAGTATGTGCGTATCGCAATTGGATGATTGACCGAGTAATTGAGTATTTGAGTGTGGAGGTGTTGAATGGTTGATCGAAAGAGTATGTGCGTATCGCAATTGGGTGATTGACCGAGTAATTGAGTATCTGAGTGTGGAGGTGTTGAATGGTTGACCGAAATAGTATGTGAGTTTCGCAATTGGATGATTGGCCGAGTAATTGAGTACTTGAGTGTGGAGGTGTTGAATGGTTGACCGAAATAGTATGTGAGTATCGCAATTGGATGATTGACCGAGTAAGTGAGTACTTGAGTGTGGAGGTGTTTAATGGGTGACCGAAAGAGTTCATGGTATTTATTTATTGGGTATCATCAATATACACAGTTGGCACACGATTCTAATGACAACGATACATTAAAATAGTATATTATAATGAGACTGAAATAAAAGCTTAAATCTAAATCTACAAGCAAAAGAACCCAACTTTATTTTAATTTTATGTTCTCATCATTGTAGATATGAACAAATAAAGAACACAAAAGGAAAATCTACATATTGAAGACCAATGAAATGACCAAACATGTGTGTTGCAATTATAGTTATATCTATTGCAACATTAAAGAAATTGGGAGGTGAGAGGTGAAACCAACAACGCTACCAACAATATCGAGTCTGTCCACCAAGTTTGAATCGTATCCTGTTATATTCACTGATTAGTGTTTGAACCTATTTTAATTTGATCCATATATCATGATGGTTAGTTTATACACATTTATTTGAGCTCGATTGTGAAACAAGTTAGTACAACTTATATACACTCTCGAGATTCATTCCTAATGTAATCCATCGCCACTAGGGAGAGACGAGGCAATGTGTAATTTAAATGCCTTGCTTAATAACACACTCATACCGGGCGGCATCTCAGGGGATTTTAGCACCCGAAGCGAACGCGCTACAACGACGCTATCACGACTTCCACAATATGTGTTAGATGTACATGTACGTTGTTTTTAGATTTTGATCTCTTGTGTTTTGATGTTTTAATTACATGTAGTTTTGTTACCAATAAATAAAGTGTAAACAATAGATGGTTACGTTTAGCGAAACATATTCTGTTTGCTCTCTGTAAATTAGATTTGCTATGTACCTCTGTTTTTTAAAACAAATGTTTTTATTTAACTTTATTTAACGTCGCTACCGGTTTCCCATTTGAGCGACAACACCTTTCCTGGGCAGGCTCCAGCGGTTAACCAGTACTTGGTGCACCAACCTCCGTAAGAAACTGCCAACTTTTTCATATAAATGAGACACGGCTCGAACCCGTGACCATCAGAGATGATAGGTTACAGTGGTATACAAGTCAGCGACCTTAACCACTCGACCACGGAGGCGGACCTACCTCTGTTTAAAACCGTATTACTATATATATACCTCATGTGTGTATCATGTATGATGGATGCACTGAGTGAATAAATTTGATTTGATTTGCAATGATACTAGGCATCCTATTTGATTGACAGGAACAAATTATCATATGCCAGTTTCTATTATGAGCTTGAATCTGCTCCTTATGTCTTATACTAAGATGGATTAAGAGTACAGGAGGGTGTCATAATTCATGCCAGTTGGCTTTAGTCTAAACACTATTTTATTCAAGAATGATGCATAACACAGGAATAGTTGCAACAGCATAGTCAGGACTGGGGGGAAACGTTACATGGTAACTTGTTCGAATCCCATTACATACATATGTTATAATTAGTTGGTCTAGATGCTAGGAATGGTTGCAACAGCATAGTCAGGACTGGGGGAAAAGTTACATAGTAACTTGTTCGAATCCCATTACATACATATAATTATTTTATAATTAGTTGGTCTAGATGCTAGGAATAGTTGCAACAGCATAGTCGGGACTGGGGGAAACGTTACATAGTAACTTGTTCGAATCCCATTACATACATATAATTATTTTATAATGAGTTGGTCTAGATGCTAGGAATAGTTGCAACAGCATAGTCAGGACTGGGGGAAAAGTTACATAGTAACTTGTTCGAATCCCATTACATACATATAATTATTTTATAATTAGTTGGTCTAGATGCTAGGAATAGTTGCAACAGCATAGTCGGGACTGGGGGAAACGTTACATAGTAACTTGTTCGAATCCCATTACATACATATAATTATTTTATAATGAGTTGGTCTAGATGCTAGGAATAGTTGCAACAGCATAGTCAGGACTGGGGGAAAAGTTACATAGTAACTTGTTCGAATCCCATTACATACATATAATTATTTTATAATTAGTTGGTCTAGATGCTAGGAATAGTTGCAACAGCATAGTCGGGACTGGGGGAAACGTTACATAGTAACTTGTTCGAATCCCATTACATACATATAATTATTTTATAATTAGTTGGTCTAGATGCTAGGAATAGTTGCAACAGCATAGTCAGGACTGGGGGAAACATTACATGGTAACTTATTCGAATCCCATTACATACATATAATTATGTTATAATAAGTTGGTCTAGATGCTAGGAATAGTTGCAACAGCATGGTCAGGACTGGGGGAAAAGTTACATAGTAACTTGTTCGAATCCCATTACATACATAATTATAATTATTTTATAATTAGTTGGTCTAGATGCTAGGAATAGTTGCAACAGCATAGTCAGGACTGGGGGAAACGTTACATGGTAACTTATTCGAATCCCATTACATACATATTTTATAATTAGTTGGTCTAGATGCTAGGAATAGTTGGTCTAGGAGGAATGTTATTGATTAGTGTTGGGTTTGAGTCTAGATTGGTATCGTTACGCGTGCTCTCATTGAACACCTCCTGTAAGTGTTGGCATTTGTTTTATTCCTACCAAATTGATGTCCTTAAAGCAGCATTACATCATATGAAATAAAAGATATTTGGACAATTTTAATGTTTACGTATGGGTAGCAATGCTGCTACACATTCTAACATTATACTTTGTAGGCTTATGTTCATTTGGTAAACAGTGTTGTTTGCGATAAAACAAACTCGAAACCGAAAGTAGGACTTTCCGAGTCGATCGGCCACGCAATTGTTTACAACCGGAACGCATCGTCCGCACTTGTTTACATTCTGAATGCATCGTCCCCATTTGTCCCACGTTGTCATTTTTAATTAAATTACTTGATATTTTGATTCATACCTCTATTAGCTAAGTCTTTTCGGGACATGTCTACATCCCCGCGAGGGGTTCGACATTAGAGGAAGATAGATATATATGCTCTCATGTTCAAAATATATACGTTGTTTTCTACATCCTCTGTTGTTTCACGCATGCGCGCTGTGCGTGTTTACATTTCGTGTGTTGATAAACAAATTCGCGTATACGACGGTTTAAATTTATTGGCATTTTATCGTTTCCTAGCGACTATTTCGATTTTTGTAAACACACACACATTAGTATTTACATTTTACCCATGTAATGCTGCTTTAATGTTGACTATTGTAATATATTTTGTAAAAATGTCTTACTATGCTAAATTAATGTTAAGCACTTTTGAACGTATACATTCTGTATGAAAAGAGTGCTATACAAATCTGGTATAATAATAATAATTTCGCTATAATTAGAGGCATCTCAAATTTTCTATTACCTCCCTTGGCAGATAAAGTCTGATATTTCCAAGCATGTAAATAGGTCCTTTTGGTTGGATTATCGTCGCTACAGGTTGCCCATATGAGCGACGCCTCCTGAAGAGATTATTCATTTCTGATGTTTGGAGGATGGTGCAATGATGCAGACAGAGACCCATTCCAGAGTCTCATCTGGTTCTTTTACATGCAATGTGTAAAAGCACCGACACGAGACCTCGGGTTTAAGTCTCATCTGAAAGACCGTTAATTTGATTAGGGTCAGACGGGGGTGGAACCTTATCTAGTGCCCTCCCCAATTATGTTATATAGCACAGTAAAATATCAAGCAGGCAGCATTGAAAAATAGATAAATTGAAAAAAGATCTAGCGATATGTATTCACATAATTTAGGAGAGGATAAGTCAACTGAGTGTTAGACTATATTGCCCCATGGAACA
This sequence comes from Archivesica marissinica, assembly GCA_014843695.1. NCBI lineage: Eukaryota > Metazoa > Mollusca > Bivalvia > Venerida > Vesicomyidae > Archivesica > Archivesica marissinica. Next base: position 64,382,274 of record CM026391.1, read on the forward strand.
ACACGTGAACATTATTATCCCGTCATTAGCATTCCTTATATAACTGTGCATGATAACTAGAGCTACAGCGTGCGGCTACATGGGATGTTAGTCCAACACGTGAACATTATTATCCCGTTATTAGCATTCCTTATATAGCTGTGCATGATAACTAGAGATACAGCGTGCGGCTACATGGGATGTTAGTCCAACACGTGAACATTATTATCCCGCCATTAGCATTCTTTATCGTACTAGAGCTACAGCGTGCGGTTACATGGGATGTTAGTCCAACACGTGAACATTATTATCCCGTCATTAGCATTCCATATATAACTGTGCATGATAACTAGAGCTACAGCGTGCGGTTACATGGGATGTTAGTCCAACACGTGAACATTATTATCCCGTCATTAGCATTCCTTATATAACTGTGCATGATAACTAGAGCTACAGCGTGCGGCTACATGGGATGTTAGTCCAACACGTGAACATTATTATCCCGTCATTAACATTCCTTATATAGCTGTGCATGATAACTAGAGCTACAGCGTGCGGCTACATGAGATGTTAGTCCATCACGTGAACAGTATTATCCCGTCATTAGCATTCCATATATAACTGTGTACGATAACTAGAGCTACAGCGTGCGGCTACATGGGATGTTTGCTATATTCCTTCTCCGGGGCGAACAACCCGAATTTCAGCGATGGATTTTTATTTATCGTCGTCTGTTTGTATGTGCGTCCGTTTGAAAGTTCCATGTGTGTGTGTGTGCGTGCGTGCGTGCGTGCGTGCGTGCGTGCGTGCGTGCGTGCGTGCGCGCGCTGTGCGTGACAGTTGCAGATTGTAAACAAAGACATATTTGTCTAAATATTCTGTATCAAATGTATTAATATTGTTAACAATGCTGAAAATCAATGCATCTTTTCAATGATAATGTACATTTCAGTTGTGCCATTAATGCCATACCAAACATATCGGTGGCTAAAATTGGAGACAAATGGTTCACTGCAGACAACAGGCGACTCTGGCTGTTCCGTCAACTACAAGAAGAAGGGAAATGTGAAAGAATACGAGTCAATGTGGTAGCGAGCATACCGGAAAATAAAATGACTACGCAAAATGATGGCGTTGAAATAAGGGTTAGATCGTCCTATAGAGGCAACTTCTACCGACATAGTGACGACGACAGTGATGATGATGAGTATGACTCTGATTCCGATTAAGAAGGGGTGTGTATCGCTGGTGAACCTATTGATCGGTTCCGATTGCGACATTATTAACAATGTTCTAATTATCGATTATTGACATAACTAGTACTAACCTGTGATTATAATACTGTGATACACTTTATTGCAATATGTCTATATGCAATAATTCTACTTACTTAAAATAATGGCTATGTACCTTTTATATGTTATACTTTTTCGGCATCCGTCAGTCTTATCTGACTATGGAGGTAGCGCCCGTTGAGTCTTCAGATGAGCACCGTGACACGTACATTATATGATTGTTATTACATGAAAAGGATTCCATCAAAGATATATCACATCTTTATTACAAAACACAAACTGAACAACTAAAAATATTCCAAAATGTTTAAAACGATGTATTTATATAGTTATTGTTTTTCATGTAAAAACACACTTATCCGAAGTGTGCGTTTTCTGTGTTTGAGTTATATGTATTTATATAGTTATTGTTTTGTAAGTGTGCGTTTTCTGTGTTTGAGTTATATGTATTTATATAGTTATTGTTTTGTAAGTGTGCGTTTTCTGTGTTTGAGTTATATGTATTTATATAGTTATTGTTTTGTAAGTGTGCGTTTTCTGTGTTTGAGTTATATGTATTTATATAGTTATTGTTTTGTAAGTGTGCGTTTTCTGTGTTTGAGTTATATGTATTTATATAGTTATTGTTTTGTAAGTGTGCGTTTTCTGTGTTTGAGTTATATGTATTTATATAGTTATTGTTTTGTAAGTGTGCGTTTTCTGTGTTTGAGTTATATGTATTTATATAGTTATTGTTTTGTAAGTGTGCGTTTTCTGTGTTTGAGTTATATGTATTTATATAGTTATTGTTTTGTAAGTGTGCGTTTTCTGTGTTTGAGTTATATGCATTTATATAGATGAGACTTTAATAAAGATGTACACCGATAATTATCACTCACGTCATATTGTTTTGTTTATGAACAAAACAATAATTATTCTTATTATGTATTAACATTTGCATTAAATACCTGCTGTTCCCTCTGTATACCTGACTCTTTCAAATACCCCGAGTGGGTTGGATCTAAACATATATTGTTACTAAAGCCTCTGCACGGTCTATTCCACTCTACAGTACTGAGCTGACATAAGACACCCATACGTCAACCGAGTATCTACTACTTATGGCTGAATATATAACATGTTGCATTTCGGTCCAATTGAGCCATGGGCGACCTACACAATGTGCACGTCATGACCTAGCACGGCACGTCCCGCAGTAGCAACTCATTCAAGACGGTCTCCTCGACACATACTTGGTTCCTCGTGTAGGTATGGCATGAGGGGAACAGACCGGGGATGCCTTGACGTGATGAAGACCATTGAAGAGGACATCTGAGACGGGTTCTGCTACGGTGGGATGACAAATGTGGAGGATGTGGCCTTAACAAGCAATGAGCAATCACCACTCAGGACTTGGTACACTGGACCAAATGAAGAGGATGCCTGATCGGGATGTCGGCATAAGCAACGTAGCAACTACTTAAACTTCTTAGATAAACCAGGCGTAGGCGACTACAAACAAAGCTACAATACTACTGCCCAATTGAGCTAGAATTCTGGATTGAACTTGTATGTTGTCTGACCTACATTTCCACAATAGTGTATAATGATTGATTACGTAATGCTATGTATATAATTATGTTGTTGTTAGTCGTTGCGCAGGCTATGTCCTTTATATGTCTGCATAGTTGGCGTTTTGAAATCACCAGCAAGGTAAAGCTATATATTATACTATGTACAAGGACCATCTTGCATATATCAATCATGGAGAATATTTCAGCAGAGGTATTTTTTATATATTAGCAATTTGTTTGTTTCTTTCGGGCGTTAAATTCGCACCAACATCGAGACGCTTCGGCTAGTATGAAGTCCCTCCGAGCCGTATTTCAGACACAGACAGGCACCCGGATAGAACCACCGATATACCATAAGCCAGCTGGATAGCTTACTCACATAAAATAATTGGAAACCCCCAGTTGGATTCGAACCTGCAGCGCTGAAGGGCACACTTGTTCTTCGTCGTGTCTATTTCTTGTTTGTCTCTGTGTTTATTATTTTGCAAAATATACAGGAATATCGATTATCATTAAATTAGGAAATTAAAATATTTCGATAATAGTTTAAACCGCATCTGTGTGGACCCATGGCAATGACTATTCAAAACAATAGCTGGTGTCTGTAACTGTTGAAGGTATGAACCCCTGTTCCAATCTCAAACTCAGTCTCAAGCTTCTGATTGGTTCAGTCGACAGTAAAACTCAGTCTCAAGCTTCTGATTGGTTCAGCCGATAGTAAAACTCACTCTCAAGCTTCTGATTGGTTCAGCCGATAGTAAAACTCAGTCTCAAGCTTCTGATTGGTTCAGCCGACAGTAAAGCTCAGTCTCAAGCTTCTGATTGGTTCAGCCGACAGTAAAGCTCAAGCTTCTGATTGGTTCAGCCGATAGTAAAACTCAGTCTCAAGCTTCTGATTGGTTCAGCCGATAGTAAAACTCAGTCTCAAGCTTCTGATTGGTTCAGCCGATAGTAAAACTCAGTCTCAAGCTTCTGATTGGTTCAGCCGACAGTAAAACTCCAACCAACCAAATAACTTGAGTTTGAGATCTGTGAACAGTTTTATAACCTCGGACCCATGCGGGACAACCTCGAGTGATATATCAAGGAATATTGATGCTAAACAAAGATGGCCGAGTTTCCATGAAGTCTATTTCGGTGCAGGTTTTAACGGCGCCTAAATGCTCACCGAGTAGGTACCGACAAATTATTTCCACCCATGAAGCCTATTTCGGTGCAGGTTTTATCGGCGTCTAATTGCGTACCGAGTAGGTACCGACAAATTGTTTGCATCCATGAAGCCTATTTCGGTGCAGGTTTTATCGGCGCCTAAATGCGCACCGAGTAGGTCCGACAAATTGTTTCCATCCATGAAGCCGGAACCCGACGCGGTGTTGGGATAAAAACGCATGTGTTCCTATTTTTAATCGATCTACAAGAAAATGGCGGTTTCCAAGTTACATTTGCAAATATTTTATCCTGGAGGGAATAGCCCACAGGCACAAGACACAGCTTTGTTTGCGCTATGGTCATATAGTAAGTAATGTTTATTGTAGGGCAAACAAATAAATGTGTCTTGATGATGATAATTGAGCTTATTTACCCTCGCCTCCGGCGAACCATATGGGCGAGCGTAAGTCTTGTGCCTGTGGAATAGCCTTTATACTCCGACATCAAGGAGTCATACAGACATGGATGATACATGGATGATCCCATGTCATACAGACATGGATGATCCCGGATCAACTCTATGAGCTTCTCATAAACGTGCACACTAAACTTCACCTTTCAATTTTTTGACAGTCGATAGTCACTGTTGTTGTTCAACCCAGTATTGGAGGAAATGGCGCCATGTTTCATATATATGACACCTCACTACATCATTTCGGTGCCGGCAAGCTACCCGAAGCTATTTCATTGAACACATTAGTTTAACCTGTATTGGCTAGCTATATATAGATACATGAATGTGGTTTCCAAACTATATTTTCTGAAAACGGTGTAGTGTATATTATATTAAGTGAACTTGTATAGTATAAACACAACGCGATACATTTGTTAGTTAAACCTGTATTGGCTAGCTATATATAGATACATGTAATGTGGTTTCCAAACTATATTTTCTAAAAACGGTGTAGATCTATAATATGGTTTCTGAAAACTGTGCAGTATATGTATATATTAAAGTGGCATTGTATAGTAGATGGTTATATAGTACAGTGTGTCGGGTCTTAAACTTTGATGTTCTCATTTTGGTGGAATTCCAAAACTTACAGCATTGTATTACACCATTCTATTAGTTCGTGTTTATTGGTCTAGTAGGCCTAATTATATAATGTATGGAGCTTTATAAATGAAGACTACTGAAAACAAGATTTGTTCAACTGATTAGTTTATTTTAGCTCGATTGAGAAACAAGTTCTTACAACTTATATTAATCACTCTCGAGACCTCATTCATGGTGGAATACGTCGCCACGAGGGAGGGAGAAATGGGCAATGCGTAATTTAAATGCCTTGCCTAAGGGCACAATCGTAACGGGGCTTGAACTCCGGACAGCTACAGCTGGACTCGAACTCGGGGACCTTTCACACATACTAACACCACCTCAGTAAAACAGCGGTGATGAAGAGTGTGTCCCTTGTTGCACCCAGAAAATCCCAGAATCCTACGCAGCTGCTGCGAGATGTGCCCCGACCAGCGACGTGCACTCCGTGGGGAGATCGGCGGTGAGAAATTATGAAATAACCAATGGATAGTGTTAGTCTGACACCAAAAAAAAGTGATCGGTGTTGGCCAAATAACGTTAGGGCATCGAGTCATAGGCAGGCGCGTAGCTATGCTTACGCACGTGCGTAAGAATTATTCAGTTCCTGAATATGAAAATTAAATAAATGCGGAAAATGCAATAAAAACCGGATCGTAAGGGGTTAACGCGCCTGATAGGTCAAATGTTTTATATGTGGTGCTTTTTAAGCCGAACATTCGAATGTAGAGAGAACCACATATATATTACTAGTTGCCTGTTAGGAACAATCAACATAAAACGTATGTTTTAGTTCATAAAAATGGATGTTATAAATAATGTTATAAGATTATGGAAAATGTTGCAATAAGTCGTGATTTTTCATCGTGGTACAGTTGTGAGAGGAGCATCGTGGTACAGTTGTGAGAGGCATTTCGTGCCACATTTGTGAAAGGAATATCGTGGTACAGTTGTGAGAGGAACATCGTGGTACAGTTGTGAGAGGAACATCGTAGTACCGCTGTGAAAGGAACATCGTGGTACAGTTGTGAGAGGAACAGCGTGGTACAGTTGTGAGAGGAACATCGTGGTATAGTTGTGAGAGGAACATCGTGGTACAGTTGTGAGGGGAACATCGTGGTACCGTTGTCAGAGGAACATCGTGGTACCGTTGTGAGAGGAACATCGTGGTACAGTTGTGAGAGGAACATCGTGGTACCGTTGTGAGAGGAAAATCGTGGTACAGTTGTGAGAGGAACATCGTGGTACCGTTGTGAGAGGAACATCGTGGTACCGTTGTGAGGGGAACATCGTGATACAGTTGTGAGAGGAACATCGTGGAACAGTTGTGAGAGGAAAATCGTGGTATAGTTGTGAGAGGAACATCGTGGTACAGTTGTGAGAGGGACATCGTGGTACCGTTGTGAGAGGAACATCGTGGTACAGTTGTGAGAGGAACATCGTGGTACCGTTGTGAGAGGAACATCGTGGTACAGTTGTGAGAGGAACATCGTGGTACCGTTGTGAGAGGAAATCGTGGTACAGTTGTGAGAGGAACATCGTGGTACCGTTGTGAGAGGAACATTGTGATACCGTTGTGAGAGGAACATCGTGGTACAGTTGTGAGAGGAACATCGTGGTACAGTTGTGAGAGGAGCATCGTGGTACAGTTGTGCGAGAGGAACATCGTGGTACAGTTGTGAGAGGGACATCGTGGTACAGTTGTGAGAGGCACATCGTGGTACAGTTGTGAGAGAGGAGCATCGTGGTACAGTTGTGATGGGAACATCGTGGTACAGTTGTGAGAGGAACATCGTGGTACAGTTGTGAGAGGAACATCGTGGTATAGTTGTGAGAGAGAAACATCGTGGTACAGTTGTGAGGGGAACATCGTGGTACAGTTATGAGAGGAACATCGTGGTACAGTTTTGAGAGGAACATCGTAGTACAGTTGTGAGAGGAACATCGTGGTACAGTTGTGAGAGGCACCTCGTGGTACAGTTGTGAGAGGCACCTCGTGGTACAATTGTTAGAGGAACATCGTGGTATAGTTGTGAGAGAGGAACATCGTGGTACAGTTGTGACAGGAACATCGTGGAACAGTTGTGAGAGGAGCATCGTGGTACAGTTGTGAGAGAGGAACATCGTTGTACATTTGTGAGAAGAACATCGTGGTACAGTTGTGAGCGAGGAACTTCGTGGTACAGTTGTGAGAGAGGAACATCGTGGTACAGTTGTGAGAGAGGAACATCGTGGTACAGTTGTGTGAGGGGAACATCGTGATACAGTTGTGAGAGGAACATCGTGGTACAGTTGTGAGAGAGGAACATCGTGGTACAGTTGTGAGAGAGGAACATCATGGTATAGTTGTGAGAGGAACATCGTGGTACAGTTGTGAGAGGCACATTGTGGTACAGTTGTGAGAGAGGAACATCGTGGTACAGTTGTGAGAGGAGCATCGTGGTACAGTTGTGAGAGAGAAACATCGTGGTACAGCTGTGAGAGAGGAACATCGTGGTACAGTTGTGAGAGGAGCATAGTGGTATAGTTGTGAGAGAGGAACATCGTGGTACAGTTGTGAGAGAGGAACATCGTGGTACAGTTGTGAGAGAGGAACATCGTGGTACAGTTGTGAGAGGAGCACCGTGGTAGAGTTGTGAGAGAGGAACATCGTGATACAGGTGTGAGAGAGGAACATCGTGATACAGTTGTGAGAGGAACATCGTGGTACAGTTGAGAGAGGAACATCGTGGTACAGTTGTGAGAGAGGAACATCGTGGTACAGTTGTGAGAGGTACATCGTGATACCGTTGTGAGAGGAACATCGTGGTACAGTTGTGAGAGGAACATCGTGGTACAGTTGTGAGAGAGGAACATCGTGGTACAGTTGTGACAGGAACATCGTGGTACAGTTGTGAGAGGGGCATCGTGGTACAGTTGTGAGGAACATCGTGGTACATTTGTGAGAGGAACATCGTGGTACAGTTGTGAGAGAGGAACATCGTGGTATAGTTGTGAGAGAGGAACATCGTGGTACAGTTGTGAGGGGAACATCGTGGTACAGTTATGAGAGGAACATCGTGGTACAGTTTTGAGAGGAACATCGTAGTACAGTTGTGAGAGGAACATCCTGGTACAGTTGTGAGAGGCACCTAGTGGTACAGTTGTGAGAGGCACCTCGTGGTACAGTTGTGAGAGGCACCTCGTGGTACAGTTATGAGAGGAACATCGTGGTATAGTTGTGAGAGAGGAACATCGTGGTACAGTTGTGAGGGGAACATCGTGGTACAGTTGTGAGAGGAACATCGTGGTACAGTTGTGAGGGGAACATCGTGGTACAGTTATGAGAGGAACATCGTGGTACAGTTTTGAGAGGAACATCGTAGTACAGTTGTGAGAGGAACATCCTGGTACAGTTGTGAGAGGCACCTAGTGGTACAGTTGTGAGAGGCACCTCGTGGTACAGTTGTGAGAGGCACCTCGTGGTACAGTTATGAGAGGAACATCGTGGTATAGTTGTGAGAGAGGAACATCGTGGTACAGTTGTAAGAGAGGAACATCATGGTACAGTTGTGACAGGAACATCGTGGTACAGTTGTGAGAGAGGAACATCGTGGTGCAGTTGAGAGAGGAACATCGTGGTGCAGTTGAGAGAGGAGCATCGTGGTACAGTTGTGAGAGGAGCATCGTGGTACAGTTGTAAGAGAGGAACATCGTGGTACATTTGTGAGAGGAACATCGTGGTACTGTTGTGAGAGGAACATCGTGGTACAGTTGTGAGAGAGGAACATCGTGGTACAGTTGTGACAGGAACATCGTGGTACAGTTGTGAGAGGGGCATCGTGGTACAGTTGTGAGAGAGGAACATCGTGGTACAGTTGTGAGGGACATCGTGGTACAGTTGTGAGAGGAACATCGTGGTACAGTTGTGAGAGGAACATCGTGGTACAGTTGTGAGAGAGGAACATCGTGGTACAGTTGTGAGAGAGGAACATCGTGGTACAGTTGTGAGAGGTACATCGTGGTACAGTTGTGAGAGGAACATCGTTGTACATTTGTGAGAGGAACATCGTGGTACAGTTGTGAGAGGAACATCGTGGTACAGTTGTGAGAGGAACATGGTCATACAGTTGTGAGAGGTACATCGTGATACAGTTGTGAGAGGAGCATCGTGGTACAGTTGTGAGAGGAATATCGTGGTACATTTGTGAGAGTAGCATCGTGGTACAGTTGTGAGAGGAACATCGTGGTACAGTTGTGAGAGGAACATCGTGGTACAGTTGTGAGAGGAACATCGTGATACTGTTGTGAGAGGAACATCGTGGTACAGTTGTGAGAGGAACATCGTGATACAGTTGTGAGAGAGGAACATCGTGCTACAGTTGTGAGAGAGGAACATCGTTGTACAGTTGTGAGAGGAACATCGTGATACAGTTGTGAGAGGAACATCGTGATACAGTTGTGAGAGAGGAACATCGTGGTACAGTTGAGACAGGAACATCGTGGTACAGTTGTGAGAGGAACATCGTGGTACAGTTGTGAGAGGAAAATCGTGGTACAGTTGTGAGAGGAACATCGTGGTACAGTTGTGAGAGGAACATCGTAGTACAGTTGTGAGAGGTACACCGTGGTACAGTTGTGTGAGAGGAGCATCGTGGTACAGTTGTGAGAGGCACTGGGGGAAACATGGCTTTAGTTGTATTTGTAAACGTTTAAAGCAGCACTATATCGTAATAAAGGATGTTTTTGGTAAAATATAAATACTAATCTATGTGTGTTTACAAAAATCGAAATAGTCGTTCAGAAACGATAAAAATCTAATAAATATACACCATCGTATACGTGAATTATTTATCAATAAACGATATGTAAACACGCACAACGCGCATGCGTGAAACAACAGCGGATGTTGAAAACCACGTTGGAATGTCATCATATTTTGAACATGAAAGACTATCTATCAATCTTCCTCTAATGTCGAATACCTCGCGAGGATGTAGACATGTCCCTAAAAGACTTAGATAACAGAGGTATGAATCGACACCTCAAGGAATTCAATTGGACAAATGGGGACGATGCATTCCGAATGTAAACAAGTGCGGACGATGCGTTCCGATTGTAAACAAGTGCGTGACCGACCGACTCGGAAAGTCCTACTTTCGGTTTCGAGTTTGTTTTATCGCAAAAAACACTGCTTACTAATTGAACATAATTATGCAAATTATAATGTACGAATGCGTAGCAACATTGTTACCCTACGTACCATTTGAATTTTTCAAATATCTTTTATTTCATACGATATATGGCTGCTTTAAAACGATTTAAACAATATTATAAATCGTGTATAATGTGAATTGTTTAGTAATTCCAAGATTATAATTGCGACTAGATTCCAGCATATTGACCCCAATCTGATATAGACCGTGTGCATTACGTCAAACCATAGCAACTGTACAGCCCCTCCATTATAATATTTACATCATTCGATGAACTTTTGTGCCCTGATTGTATACATTTTTCCATGAGGGTTCCCAACTAATGATATGCAGCTGACATGCCCACTCGAAGTTTTGGGCATGCGCATTCGCAGTGTTAGGCGCGAGAAAAGGCGTGTCTTACACAGTTTACGCTGTTCCAAGGATGATATATTTACCAGTTCCGGCATACGGTAAGTTGCAAATCTAAACAACAAAAAACAGCTTAAATGCAAAGTGCTATATTTTCTTTATACATTGAAACGAATAATTAATGTAAAGATAAGTAATGAATGTACCATCTCACATACTTCCCGGTCCGAGGATCGAACCCGGGTTGCATTGGTGAGAAGCGAGCGCGCTAATCACTGCGCCAATCGGACATATCATAAATTGTAACTAAAACAAGCATAAACACTACATTTCCAAGTGGTAATGAGGCATTCGATCATCTAAAATGGAGATCATTTTTTGAATCTCAAGTTGATAATATAAAGACACAACATATTGACGATATATTGACGACTTGTAAACGAGACAAAATGTGCGGCCATGATAATGTGTATTTTGAGCCCACATTTACAGGGGTGATAATTTACGTTCAACTATCGCCAAATGATTTTCGGACAGGATCGTTGTTGGTTTCATACAAATAGAAACGAATCGCGGAACTATTTTGACACTACATAATTAAACGAAATTCTTTCCATGATGAACGTGATTTGCGATAACATAAATAGTCAAGTCAAAAAGTTATATCTCTGTGTGTTTTACGTTTATTTATCGTCGCTACCGGTTGCCCATATGCGCGACGCCTCCTGAAGAGATTAGTCATTTTAGAGTTTTGGAGGATAGTGCAAGACAGAGACCCATTCCAGAATCTCCTCTGGTTCTTTTACATGCACGGTGTAAAGCACCGACACGAGACAGCGTGTTACCACTGGACTACAGATCCGTCCATATTCATATGTATTCGCTATGGTGCATCATTTTATACCAATCTTGTTCAGCATTATTTACATACAATGTATTATTAGAATGTTCACTGATGATTTGAGAGCTGTTCTCTTAGAAAAAGTCTCATTATATGAAAATGACTTTCAGAACAAGCATATATCCGACCAGCTTAGAATTCCTTTCACTACTATACATCAGATTAGAGTTGTTGCCAAAACCTGTTTTTATATTCTTCAAAGACGCTCTTTTTATTTATGTAAATAATGTATCCATTTGTTTTTATTAATTGTGTGTCTCTTATCCATTCCGAGAAACATCTACTAATTAGTTCAACCGCGATCTGATCAAGGCTGATAACTGATTTTTAAAAATATTTTCATTTAGATACTGTTCCTCGATATTAATATGTAAATATAATAATATGTCAGTAGACTGTGAGAGTTTGATTATCTATCATTAGATTAATCTCTTATAATACTTTTATAAAAGGTAGTAGTAGTTTAGTTTATTTCAGTCTCATCAGCATATATACAATACAAACAGGTACATAATTATATAAAAACATAAATAAATAAATAAATAAAGCTCTAACAATAATAAGCATCACTAAAAGGACTAATGATTTAATTTATTATATATTTAAGACCAAAGAACCATTTTATAGAAATCTCACGTTTAGACTAAAACCATTTATTCAAAACATAATTAGCTCTAAAACACTGAAGTTAGTGAGTATATGATAAATGGCCAGTGTCTGCTGGGTGACCAAGTGAGTATCAGGTGTTTAAGTGTTGAGTGGGTGACCAAGTGAGTACCAGGTGTTTAAGTGTTGAGTGGGTGACCAAGTGAGTACCAGGTGCATAAGTGTTGAGTGGGTGACCAAGTGAGTACCAGGTGCATAAGTGTTGAGTGGGTGACCAAGTGAGTACCAGGTGCTTAAGTGTTGAGTGGGTGACCAAGTGAGTACCAGGTGCATAAATGTTGAGTGGGTGACCAAGTGAGTACCAGGTGCATAAGTGTTGAGTGGGTGACCAAGTGAGTACCAGGTGCATAAGTGTTGAGTGGGTGACCAAGTGAGTACCAGGTGCATAAGTGTTGAGTGGGTGACCAAGTGAGTACCAGGTGCATAAGTGTTGAGTGGGTGACCAAGTGAGTACCAGGTGCATAAGTGTTGAGTGGGTGACCAAGTGAGTACCAGGTGCATAAGTGTTGAGTGGGTGACCAAGTGAGTACCAGGTGCATAAGTGTTGAGTGGGTGACCAAGTGAGTACCAGGTGCATAAGTGTTGAGTGGGTGACCAAGTGAGTACCAGGTGTATAAGTGTTGAGTGGGTGACCAAGTGAGTACCAGGTGCATAAATGTTGAGTGGGTGACCAAGTGAGTACCAGGTGCATAAATGTTGAGTGGGTGACCAAGTGAGTACCAGGTGCATAAGTGTTGAGTGGGTGACCAAGTGAGTACCAGGTGCATAAGTGTTGAGTGGGTGACCAAGTGAGTACCAGGTGCATAAATGTTGAGTGGGTGACCAAGTGAGTACCAGGTGCATAAATGTTGAGTGGGTGACCAAGTGAGTACCAGGTGTATAAATGTTGAGTGGGTGACCAAGTGAGTACCAGGTGTAAATGTTGAGTGGGTGACCAAGTGAGTACCAGGTGCATACGTGTTGAGTGGGTGACCAAGTGAGTACCAGGTGCATAAATGTTGAGTGGGTGACCAAGTGAGTACCAGGTGCATAAATGTTGAGTGGGTGACCAAGTGAGTACCAGGTGCATACGTGTTGAGTGGGTGACCAATTGAGTACCAGGTGTTTAAGTGTTGAGTGGGTGACCAAGTGAGGACCAGGTGTTTAAGTGTTGAGTGGTGACCAAGTGAGTACCAGGTGTTTAAGTGTCGAGTGGGTGACCAAGTGGGTACCAGGTACATAAGTGTCGAGTGGGTGACCAAGTAAGCACTACGCAAGTATTGATGAATATATAAGTAAATGTTTGTTTGAACGTGAATGGTTGACCGAATGAGTACGTGTGTACCAACATTGGGTGATTGACCGAGTAATTGAGTATATGAGTGTGGAGGTGTAGAATGGTTGATCGAAAGAGTATGTGCGTATCGCAATTGGGTGATTGACTGAGTATTTGAGTGTGGAGGTGTTGAATGGTTGACCGAAAGAGTATGTGAGTATCGCAATTGGATGATTGACCGAGTAATTGAGTACTTGAGTGTGGAGGTGTTGAATGGTTGACCGAAATAGTATGTGAGTATCGCAATTGGATGATTGACCGAGTAAGTGAGTATCTGAGTGTGGAGGTGTTGAATGGTTGACCGTAAGAGTATGTGAGTATCGCAATTGGATGATTGGCCGAGTAATTGAGTACTTGAGTGTGGAGGTGTTGAATGGTTGACCGAAAGAGTATGTGAGTATCGCAATTGGGTGATTGACTGAGTAATTGAGTATCTGAGTGTGGAGGTGTAGAATGGTTGATCGAAAGAGTATGTGCGTATCGCAATTGGGTGATTGACTGAGTATTTGAGTGTGGAGGTGTTGAATGGTTGACCGAAAGAGTATGTGAGTATCGCAATTGGATGATTGACCGAGTAATTGAGTACTTGAGTGTGGAGGTGTTGAATGGTTGACCGAAATAGTATGTGAGTATCGCAATTGGATGATTGACCGAGTAAGTGAGTATCTGAGTGTGGAGGTGTTGAATGGTTGACCGTAAGAGTATGTGAGTATCGCAATTGGATGATTGGCCGAGTAATTGAGTACTTGAGTGTGGAGGTGTTGAATGGTTGACCGAAAGAGTATGTGAGTATCGCAATTGGATGATTGACCGAGTAATTGAGTATATGAGTGTGGAGGTGTTGAATGGTTGACCGAAAGAGTATGTGAGTATCGCAATTGGATGATTGACCGAGTAGTTAAGTACTTGAGTGTGGAGGTGTTGAATGGTTGACCGAAATAGTTCATGGTATTTATTTATTTGGGTATAATCAATATACACAGTTGGCACACGATTCTAATGACAACCATACATTAAAATAGTATATTATAATGAATGGTGTTGTACTTTTCCACGATAATGTGTAGTGTATATTTTATGTATTATACAACGATGAGACTGAAATAAAAGTTTAAATCTAAATCTACAAGCAAAAGAAACCAACTTTATTTTAATTTTATGTTCTCATCGTTGTAGATATGAACAAATAAAGAACACAAACTGAACATTCAAATCTGAAGAATGTCTGATGATAAAAAAGTGAATTATTTCAGTAACATTAGAAATGAAAGGCAGCACACAACTATATATATATATCCTCATAATAGAGGACATTTAATGTTACATAATCATTCATGGGGAATCTAAACATACACCATCAGTAAAACAGGAAGTAGTACAATGAGAGACATCCGTTAGTTACTGCCCATGAATACTCCCTACAAGTAGATAGGTCCTATTAAGTGACTTCCTCTGTTGTTATCGTTGTTTCTCTTGCACAACATGCTAGACATTATATTCCACTATCGCTTCTTTTGCTTATTATATTACTAGACATCGACAGTATTATCAATGGGTACCTATTTGTAAAACAATGCTATCAGCTAATTAACACGATATTATAAAATCACATTATTCATACCGCAACATGTGGTTAGGGAACAGCCGTAAAACATAAGGAATCCAACCAAAAGGACCTATTTACATGCTTGGAAAAATCAGACTTTATCTGCCAAGGGAGGTAATAGAAAATTAGAGATGCCTCTAATTATAGCGAAATTATTATTATTATACCAGATTTGTATAGCACTCTTTTCATACAGAACTTATACGTTCCAAAGTGCTTAACATTAATTTAGCATAGTAAGATATTTTTACAAAATACATTACAATATTCAACATTAAAGCGGCATTACATCGTAATAAAGGATGTTTTGGGTAAAATGTAAATACTAATGGGTGTGTGTTTACAAAAATCGAAATAGTCGCTAGGAAACGATAAAATGCCAATAAATTTAAACCGTCGTATACGCGAATTTATTTATCAACACACGAAATATAAACACGCACAGCGCGCATGCGTGAAACAACAGAGGATGTAGAAAACAACGTATATATTTATAACATGAAAGAATATATATCTATCTTCCTGTAATGTCGAACCCCTCGCGGGGATGTAGACATGTCCCTAAAAGACTTAGCTAACAGAAGTATGAATCAAAATATCAAGTAATTTAATTAAAAATGACAACGTGGGACAAATGGGGATGATGCATTCCGAATGTAAACAAGTGCGGACGATGCGTTCCGGTTGTAAACAATTGCGTGACAGATCGACTCGGAAAGTCCTACTTTCGGTTTCGAGTTTGTTTTATCGCAAAAAAACACTGTTTACCAAATGAACATAAGCATACAACGTATAATGTTAGAATGTGTAGCAGCATTGCTACCTATACGTAAAAATTAAAATTTTCCAAATATCTTGTATTTCATACGATGTAATGCTGCTTTAAGGACAACAATTTGGTAGGAATAAAAAAATGCCATCACTTACAGCAGGTATTCAATGAGAACACGCGTAACGATACCAATCTAGACTCAAACCCAATAACATTCAGATCCTCCTAGACCAAATATTCCTAGCATCTAGACCAACTAATTATAAAATATGTATGTAATGGGATTCGAACAAGTTACTATGTAACTTTAGTCCTGACTATGCTGTTGCAACTATTCCTAGCATCTAGACCAACTAATTATAAAATAATTATATGTATGTAATGGGATTCGAACAAGTTACTATGTAACGTTTCCCCCAGTCCTGACTATGCTGTTGCAACTATTCCTAGCATCTAGACCAAATAATTATAAAATATGTATGTAATGGGATTCGAACAAGTTACTATGTAAAGTTTCCCCCAGTCCTGACTATGCTGTTGCAACTATTCCTGTGTTATGCATCATTCTTGAATAACATATTGTTTAGACTAAAGCCAACTGGCATGCATTGTGACACCCTCCTGTACTCTTAATCCATATTAGTATAAGACATAAGGAGCAGATTCAAGCTTATAATAGAAACTGGCATATGATAATTTGTTATCGTCAATCAAATAGGATGCCTAGTATCATTGCAAATCAAATCAAATTTATTCACTCAGTGCATCATACATGATACAAACAATTTAACTGAATTGTATTAATAACTTATTTGGAAAAAATACGATTCTAACATTCAAATATTCGGACTTCCACGGACTTCCAAACGAATATTCGAACATTCGCTGCCAATGCATTAGCCTGTTACTATTGAACCAGCAACCAGTTAAATACAGCACACTATTCTGTCTATAGTCCTGTTGTGATCTTCTCCATATGGTTTGATTGTGTGCGCCTCTATATCTACAACATCGTCAGTGGGAAGTGGGACTTTGCAGCCTCAATCGTCTTTTCAAAAGGATTCTATCAAGCTAATCAATGGACATGTTGCGGTCACGTGCAGTCGTGTCGGATCTGTAGTAGTGAGTGTCGTCAGATAACATATTTCCCATAATGAGCAGTCGTGTCGGATCTGTAGTAGTGAGTGTCGTCAGATAACATAGTTCCTCCATAATGAGCAGTCGTGTCGGATCTGTAGTAGTGAGTGTCGTCAGATAACATAGTTCCTCCATAATGAGCAGTCGTGTCGGATCTGTAGTAGTGATCGTCGTCAGATAACATAGTTCCTCCATAATGAGCAGTCGTGTCGGATCTGTAGTAGTGATCGTCGTCAGATAACAGTTCCTCCATAATGAGCAGTCGTGTCGGATCTGTAGTAGTGAGTGTCGTCAGATAACATAGTTCCTCCATAATGAGCAGTCGTGTCGGATTTGTCATACATTATATGACGATACTGATGGCGCTCAGGTTCAACACACTTAGCAGCGGTGTGTTGTTGTTTTCTTTCAATTGAAACTGTTCCTAATCTGGACAAATATCCACTTGTCGGCTCATTCCGATTGCTTGGTTGTAAACGTTCTATATAATCCACCATGCTTATGGCTTTATATTCCTTCGAGCTGGTATCTCCTCCATAACTGGGTCTGGATGGGTAACTAACATTGCAAGGTGACATCGGTGTAGCTCGTGAAACAGCTGGAGGAGCTCGTGCAACAACAGATAAAGCTCATGCATCAACTGGTGGAGCTCGTGCATCAGTATCTCGTGCAACAGCAGATAAATATCGATCAATATATCGTGCAACAGCAGATGAAGATCGTGCATCAGTATCTCGTTTAACAGCAGATGAAGCTCGATCAATATCTCGTGCAACAGCAGATGAAGATCGTGCATCAGTATCTCGTTTAACAGCAGATGAAGCTCGATCAATATCTCGTGCAACAGCAGATGAAGATCGTGCATCAGTATCTCGTTTAACAGCAGATGAAGCTCGATCAATATATCGTGCAACAGCAGATGAAGATCGTGCATCAGTATCTCGATCAATATCTCGTTTAACAGCAGATGTCGCTCGATCAATATATCGTTTAACAGCAGATGAAGATTGTGCATCAGTATCTCGTTTAACAGCAGATGAATCTCGATCAATATCTCGTTTAACAGCAGATGTCGCTCGATCAATATATCGTTTAACAGCAGATGAAGATTGTGCATCAGTATCTCGTTTAACAGCAGATGAAGCTCGATCAATATCTCGTGCAACAGCAGATGACGATTGTGCATCAGTATCTCGTTTAACAGCAGATGAAGCTCGATCAATATCTCGTGCAACAGCAGATGAAGATTGTGCATCAGTATCTCGTTTAACAGCAGATGAAGCTCGATCAATATCTCGTTTAACAGCAGATGTCGCTCGATCAATATATCGTTTAACAGCAGATGAAGATTGTGCATCAGTATCTCGTTTAACAGCAGATGAAGCTCGATCAATATCTCGTGCAACAGCAGATGACGATTGTGCATCAGTATCTCGTTTAACAGCAGATGAAGCTCGATCAATATCTCGTGCAACAGCAGATGAAGATTGTGCATCAGTATCTCGTTTAACAGCAGATGAAGCTCGATCAATATCTCGTGCAACAGCAGATGAAGATTGTGCATCAGTATCTCGCTTAACAGCAGATGAAGCTCGATCAATATATCGTGCAACAGCAGATGAAGATCGTGCATCAGTATCTCGTTTAACAGCAGATGAAGCTCGATCAATATCTCGTGCAACAGCAGATGAAGCTCCATCAATATCTCGTGCAACAGCAGAAGAAGATCGTGCAACAGCTGATGGAGCTCTCGTGCAAGAAGCAACAGCTGTACCGGTGTAAGATGTAGGTATATTAAATGTGTTGCTCAGTACAGATTCACTGAGATTAATACTACGCCAAGGAAAGGTGACAGTGTCAATACTATGTCTGTGTGAATTGTTCATTTCTGTGTGTCTATATACAGGTCGAATGGGAACAATATTTACTTGTTGATTTGCACAATTGGCTTTAATATGCCAGATTCCGCCTGGAGGTCCGCGTACCATAACAGATGTTCCACCATTGCGCGACGTCATTTTCCTAGATGGTATGTCGAAGGTTTCCTGTGCGTTTACCAACTCGCATTTCCCTAGTCGTTCTAATTGTCGGAAAACCCATAGACGCCTATTGACCGCTGAAACCCACTTTCCATCTTTCTTAACAACAGACACTGCTGGAATCTGCGATACAGAGCATCTGAAATAGGGCATTGTACACAATGAGCAGACATTATACTGTTCAATGTCACATATTAGCGCAGTGGTTAGCGCGCTCGCTTCTCACTAATGCAACCCGGGTTCGATCCTCGGACCGGGAAGTATGTGAGATGGTATGGTGATCGCCAGAACTAACAGGTGGGTTTTCTCCGGCAACCCGGGTTCGATCCTCGGACCGGGAAGTATGTGAGATGGTATGGTGATCGCCAGATCTGACAGGTGGGTTTTCTCCGGCAACCCGGGTTCGATCCTCGGACCGGGAAGTATGTGAGATGGTATGGTGATCGCCAGATCGGTTTTCTCCAGGTACTCCGGTTTCCTCCCACACGAATGACCACATTTACGCTTTCATCCGCGCCAACGAGTGATTAAAGTTGTTAAAACTTGCTTAGCAATCGTTGTAAAATAGTTTTTAAAATAAATGTCACAGAAATATTTATAGACAATCGTACTGCAAGTTAGTCGTGCTGTGTTATAATACAAAAGCAATAAAAGGCAAGTGGTCCGGGCGAGTGGTTATGGTCGATCTTCACATTCACTGGTTAACAGCACCACATGGTTAAGGTCGCTGACTTGTATACCACTGTAACCTATTATCTCTGATGGTCACGGGTTCGAGACCCGCTCAGACCGTGTCTCATTTATATGAAATCGTTGGCAGTTTCTTACGGAGGTTGGTGCACCAAGTACTGGTTAACCGCTCGAACCTGCCCAGGAAAGGTGTTGTTAGGTAAACTGCCCGTCGTTCAAATGGGAAACCGGTAGTGACGTTAAATTTAAAAAAACAGCCTGGGTCGATTTTTCACTTTTTAGCCAAATGACTGATATGACCAGAAGCTCAATACGGCCCAATTAATAGTTAAAATATATTTATTTGACTGACCAGGCAAAATATATCGACGCCTGTTCCCAGGCTAATTGGCACACACAATAATCTGAAGCTGCACCAGAATGCACTAAACGCAATGCTCTCTCAATTAAATTCCGGGAGAACAGTAAGTAAGTAAGTAAATAGTTTATTATAGTGACATGTGCATTAACATAGTTCAATACATACATACATGAATATAGCACCCGACCCAATGGATCTATAAGTCACCTACATATTAAATTGTTATACATGTAAACATCATATAGAAGTTACAATGATTACACCAACAATATGATATTCAGTCATTTTAAGTATGGCATGGTATTTATGACTGTAATGTTAGCAATGGTAATGGTTACAATGATTATTATAAATTCACACCTTTATAATAAAGTTCGACTATTCGAGAATGGACAGGTAATCATTGTTAATATATAACTGTACACACTGAAAATAAAATCCATATACTGTGCGATTTGTAACAAAAGTTAAATTCAAGTCATCATCATCACCACCCTCATCATCATTAGCACCACCATCATGTCCCAAGATTAGCCTAAGTCCCCCGCCCCCACCACCACCTTATATCAAGTCCTGTATTAATCCCAGCATGAGATTTATAATTAATTATTATCATTTAATTACCTTTCTTCGCACAAATCATCAAGAGTTTCTCCGATTCTTCTATAACTATGGCTGCACTTTTTATCAAACACATTATTGATAGAACCTTGAGAATAAAATATTTCTGACGGTTTCAGATACATGGTCGATTTACTTATATTCCAATAATCTGTGAATGCAATATAATTATGTACGTGCATGCAGCGGTATTCCATCCAGCTATTTAATTTCTGAAAATGTGACTCGATTTGGAAAACCTGGTCAATTCATTTTCTGACAACGCTATCCACCTATAGTATACAAGCAGTATCCGCGTTGCTCGACACATACCTACACGACGCAAAACGAGTCACAACCGATAAGTCCCATCCAGGAAGTTCGAAACAACTGTTGCGTGTTTAAAATATAGTTGTACTATGCGCGAGGGTTACTTACGTTACATGCCAACATTCTGTTGACATTACAATCCATATTTCATTCAAATATCGACCGAGTGGTTACGGTCAGGGGCGTAGCCAGGAGGCAAATTATGTGCAGGCCCGGGTAAAGAATGTTAAGTGAGCATAGCGAACGAGGTTGCTAGGGAGGTCCGGGGGCATGCACCTCCGAAATATTTTGGTTTTTAGGATGCAATTTCCTGCATTCTGCTGCATTTAAAAGACAAATTCGGACATGTTTTTATAACAAATAAACACGATAATACACTGTTCTGCTTAGCTATACATGTACATCAAAAGCAATAACAATTCTGCACTCTATAATTATCTGTGATTTTACTCAATTAAAAGCCAAATACATGTACACAGGAATATCTAGGTAACCTAGGTCTATTATAGTAAAATATATATTTATTTTTTTGGTCAAAATGATGTGCAGGCCCGGACCTTTTGGCCTAATGGCAGCTACGCGCCTGATGGTGACACCAAATCACTTCCCCCCTCGACGCTGTAGGTTTGTGAATTCCTCCATATGAGGTATCTAACCAGCTATTCTCGCGAGAAAAGCAATCCGAAATGGCAACCCTCCACAAGGTTACTATATGTCTATGGTGTCCGTATTCCACAATGATGAAGAATCTTATCAATAATCATGGAAACGGATCACGTTCAAAATCTAATGGATTTGAACTTAACACGAGGTCCACCCTTCAAACAAATTTCATGAATATCCGTCCGTAACATTTAGCATATTCCTGTTCACAAGCACTCAGCATGGAGCTAGGACACAATAAAGGAGAATATAGCCGCGCCTCCCACGGGCCAGACCTGTAACATGTATCTTTTTTTATTATTATTATTTTCCTCCATTCTATATGCATGTACATAACACATTTAAAGCAGCATTACATCGTATGAAATAAAAGATATTTTAATGTTTACGTATGGGTAGCAATGCTGCTACACATTCTAACATTATACGTTGTATGCTTATGTTCATTTGGTAAACAGTGTTTTTTTGCTATAAAACAAACTCGAAACCGAAAGTAGGACTTTCGGTCACGCAATTGTTTACAACCGGAACGCATCGTCCGCACTTGTTTACATTCGGAATGCATCGTCCCCATTTGTCCCACGTTGTGTCATTTTTAATTAAATTACTTGATATTTTGATTCATACCTCTGTTAGCTAAGTCTTTTAGGGACATGTCTACATCCCCGCGAGGGGTTCGACATTACAGGAAGATAGATATATATTCTTTCATGTTCAAAATATATACGTTGTTTTCTACATCCTCTGTTGTTTCACGCATGTGCGCTGTGCGTGTTTACATTTCGTGTGTTGATAAACAAATTAACGTATACGACGGTTTAAATGTATTGGCATTGTATCGTTTCCTAGCAACTATTTCGATTTTTGTAAACACACACACATTAGTATTTACATTTTACCCAAAACATCCTTTATTACGATGTAATGCTGCTTTAATTTTCAATAAGAGATGAATATAGAAAAAATATTTCACTCTCATGCTCTCGCTCTCTCACCCAAACACTCGCACTTACATGCACATATTCAAACAGCATACGCACGTATCAGCAGGTACAGAAGCAAATAAAATATGTCCACGAGCTACTGCTACCGTATTCTAAATATATCTTTATATATATGTTGGTATAATAATATAATTAGAATATATTAACAACAGAAAAGTTAATATATGGGGAATTTGTTCCATTTTTCATTATGCTTTTCAAGTTTGTCATGCATCAATGCGATAGTCTTTTCAATTTCTAACCGACCTTTTTGGTACTTGATGAATAGGTCGATATGAGGAGATTCTGTAATGGGTCTCTGTCTGTATCATTGCACTATCCTCCAAATCTAAAATTACTAATCCCTTCAGGAGGCGTCGCTCATATGGGCAACCGGTAGCGACGATAAATAAACGTAAACCACACACCAGACCTGTAACATGTATCTCCAGAACTGGAAATTTGAAATCAAAATGGCCGTAATTGCTACCTATAGTATAAGGGGGCTATTATCATAAATGTTTGTATTTCTATAATTGTGCACATTCATGTTGGTATACTTTCCAATTCTGTAGATATATAGGGGAAATCAGGTCTGGTGCGGGTCAGGAAGGGGAGGGGTATGTGTCTAGCCCCACGCCGAGTGCCTGTGTTCCTGCTAACAGATAATGGAGACAAAAACCTATAACCTCATTTGGCAGGTGTAATTAACCAGTCGCTGCCTGTCAATCAAATTAATCAATAATCCAATCAGCAATCGTTATTTCACACACCCATAGACAACACGTCCCTCAAATAATATCCTCCGACAAACTACCATGAAGATACATGGTCGTGACTTCAATTCACTAGCTCCTCAGCGTTTAAGTTCCAATCCCCCTGTCGAATTAGTTCACGTAAGGAAGCTAATTAGTTAGCTTGCGGGAGGTCTGCGGTTCTTCTCGAGTTCATGAAATACTGCAGACAGGGGTACCCGGGGAATTCCTAAGCCAAACAGCTGGATATTCGCTAAATTACTTTTGCTGTCGGTGCGACTTTGAACACCGAAAACAAAGAGTTAAACAATTAAGTATTGTAACTTTGGAACCCTACGTCCGAGTCAGCAACCAAGCCATTGTGTAACAGCATAGACAATAATATTATATTATTCTTGTTGACTCCACAGGGGCCTCCGTGGCAGAGTGGTTAATGCCGTTGACTTCCAATCAGTTGTCGCTCACTGCTGTAGGTTCGACTCCCAATTAAGTAGTCCAGGTAGATATCCAGCTGGCTTGGAAAGGTCGGTGATTCTACCCGAGTGCCCGAAATACTACTTGGATGGGGCACTCGGAGTCTTCTTCCGCCAATAATAGCTGGAGGATCAACATATGATCTAAACTGTTGGTGCGAGTTTAGATCAACAAACAAACAGAATATTTGCAAGGGCAAATGATGCATACACAACGTTCCCCCTCACTACTGGTGCCTACACCATATTCCCCTCCCCACAGATGCATACACCACGTTTCCCTCACTACTGATGCCTATACCATATCCCCCTCCCCACATATGCATACACCACGTTTCCCTCACTACTGATGCCTATACCATATTCCCCTCCCCACAGATGCATACATCACGTTCCCCTCACTACTGATGCCTATACAATATTCCCCTCCCACAGATGCATACACCACGTTCCCCTCACTACTGATGCCTATACCATATTCCCCTCCCCACAGATGCATACACCACGTTCCCCTCACTACTGATGCCTATACCATATTCCCCTCCCCACAGATGCATACACCACGTTCCCCTCACTACTGATGCCTATACCATATTCCCCTCCCCACAGATGCATACACCACGTTCCCCTCACTACTGATGCCTATACCATATTCCCTCCCCACAGATGCATACACCACGTTCCCCTCACTACTGATGCCTATACCATATTCCCCTCCCCACAGATGCATACACCACGTTCCCCTCACTACTGATGCCTATACCATATTCCCCTCCCCACAGATGCATACACCACGTCCCTCACTACTGATGCCTATACCATATTCACCTCCCCACAGATGCATACATCACGTTCCCCTCACTACTGATGCCTATACCATATCCCTCCCCACAGATGCATACACCACGTTCCCCTCACCACAGATGCTACACCACGTCCCCTCACATATGCCTCACCACGTTCCCCTCCCCACAGATGCATACACCACGTTCCCCTCACTACTGATGCCTATACCATATTCCCCTCCCCACAGATGCATACATCACGTTCCCCTCACTACTGATGCCTATACCATATTCCCCTCCCCACAGATGCATACATCACGTTCCCCCTCACTACTGATGCCTATACCATATTCCCCTCCCCACAGATGCATACATCACGTTCCCCTCACTACTGATGCCTATACCATATTCCCCTCCCCACAGATGCATACATCACGTTCCCCCTCACTACTGATGCCTATACCATATTCCCCTCCCCACAGATGCATACATCACGTTCCCCTCACTACTGATGCCTATACCATATTCCCCTCCCCACAGATGCATACATCACGTTCCCCTCACTACTGATGCCTATACCATATTCCCCTCCCCACAGATGCATACACCACGTCCCCCTCACTACTGATGCCTATACCATATTCCCTTCCCCACAGATGCATACATCACTTCCCCTCACTACTGATGCCTATACCATATCCCCTCCCACAGATGCATACATCACGTCCCCTCACTACTGATGCCTATACCATATTCCCCTCCCACAGATGCTACACACATTCCCTACCCACAGATGCATACACCACGTTCCCTCACTACTGATGCTATACATATTCCCCTCCCACAGATGCCTATACCATATCCCCCTCCCCACAGATGCATACACCACGTTCCCCTCACTACTGATGCCTATACCATATTCCCCTCCCCACAGATGCATACACCACGTTCCCCTCCAAGATGCTACCACGTCCCTCACTACTGATGCCTATACCATAGTCCCCTCCCCACAGATGCATACACCACGTTCCCCTCACTACTGATGCCTATACCATATCCCCCTCCCCACAGATGCATACATCACGTTCCCCTCACTACTGATGCCTATACCATATCCCTCCCAGATGCTAATCGTTCTCATAGTGCCTATACTACACTCCCCGCAGACGTATACACCGCATTCCCCTCACTACTGATGCCTATACAATAACCCCTCCCCACAGATGCATACACCACGTCCCCCTCACTACTGATGCCTATACCATAGTCCCTTCCCCACAGATGCAGATACACCACGTTCCCCTCAATACTGATGCCTATACCATATCCCCCTCCCCATAGATGCATACATCACGTTCCCCTCAATACTGATGCCTATACCATATCCCCCTCCCCACAGATGCATGCACCACGTTCCCCTCACTAATGGTGCCTATACGATAGTCCCCTCCCCAGAGATGCATACACCACGTTCCCTCACTACTGGTGCCTATACCATATCCCCTCCCCACATATGCATACATCACGTTCCACTCACTACTGGTGCCTATACCATATTCCACTCCCACAGATGCATACACCACGTTCCCCTCACTATTGATGCCTATGCCATATTCCACTCCCCACAGATGCATACATAACGTTCCCCTTACTACTGGTGCATATACCACATTCCCCTCCCCACAGATGCATACACCACGTTCCCATCACTACTGATGCCTATACCATAGTGCCCTCCCCACAGACGCATACACCACGTTCCCCTCCCCACAATACATCACATTTCCCCCTCACTATTGATGCCTATACCATATCCCCTCCCCATAGACACCACGTTTCCCTCACTACTGATGCCTATACAATATTCCCCTCCCCACATACGCATACACCACGTCCCCCTCACTACTGATTCCTATACCATATTCCCCTCCCCATAGAGTGCATACACCACGTCCCCCTCACTACTGATCCTATACCATATTCCCCTCCCCACAGATGCATACACCACGTCCCCCTCACTACTGATTCCTATACCATATTCCCTTCCCCACATACGCATACACCACGTCCCCCTCACTACTGATTCCTATACCATATTCCCCTCCCCACAGATGCATACACCACGTTCCCCTCACTACTGGTGCCTATACCATATTCCCCTACCCACAGATGCATACACCTCGTTCCGCTCACTACTGATGCCTATACCATATTCCCTTCCCCACATACGAATACACCACGTCACCCTCACTACTGATTCCTATACCATATTCCCCTCCCACAGATGCATACATCACGTTCCCCCACTACTGATGCCTATACCATTCCCCTCCCCACAGATGCATACACCACGTTCCCCTCACTACTGATGCCTATACCATATCCCCCTCCCCATATATGCATACACCACGTTCCCCTCACTACTGATGCCTATACCATATTCCCCTCCCGACAGACACCACGTCCCCCTCACTACTTATGCTATACCATATTCCTTCCCCACAGATGCATACACCACGTACTCTCACTACTGATGCCTATACCATAATCCCCTCCACACAGATGCATACACCACGTTCCCCTCAATACTGATGCCTATACCATATCGCCATCCCCACATAGCATACATCACGTTCCCCTCAATACTGATGCCTCTACCATATCCCCCTCCCCACAGATGCATACACCACGTTCCCCTCACTACTGATGCCTATACCATAATCCCCTCCCCACAGATGCATACACCACGTTCCCCTCAATACTGATGCTTATACCATATCCCCATCCCCACAGATGCATACATCACGTTCCCCTCACTACTAGTGCCTATACCATACCCCTCCCCACAGATGCATACACCACGTTCCCCTCACTACTGGTGCCTATACGATAGTCCCCTCCCCACATATGCATACACCACGTTCCCTCACTACTGGTGCCTATACCATATCCCCTCCCCACATATGCATACATCACCTTCCACTCACTACTGGTGCCTATACCATAGTCCCCTCCCCACAGATGCATACACCACGTTCCCCTCACTATTGATGCCTATACCATATTCCACTCCCCACAGATGCATACACCACGTTCCCCTCACTATTGATGCCTATACCATATTCCACTCCCCACAGATGCATACACAACGTTCCCCTTACTACTGGTGCATATACCACATTCCCCTCCCCACAGATGCATACACCACGTTCCCATCACTACTGATGCCTATACCATAGTACCCTCCCCACAGATGCATACACCACGTTCCCCTCCCCACAGACATCACATTTCCCCCTCACTATTGATGCCTATACCATATCCCCTCCCCACAGACACCACGTTTCCCTCACTACTGATGCCTATACTATATCACCCTCCCCACAGATGCATACATCACGTTCCCCTCACTACTGATGCCAATACCATATCCCCTCCCCACAGACGCATACACCACGTTCCCATCACAACTGGTGCCTATACCATATCCCCTCTCCACAGATGCATACACCACGTTCCCATCACTACTGGTGCCTATACGATAGTCCCCTCCCCACAGATGCATACACCACGTTCCCTCACTACTGGTGCCTATACCATATCCCCTCCCCACAGACACCACCTTTCCCTCACTACTGATGCCTATACTATATCACCCTCCCCACAGATGCATACATCACTTTCCCCTCACTACTGATGCCTATACCATATCCCCTCCCCACAGACGCATACACCACGTTCCCATCACTACTGGTGCCTATACCATATCCCCTCTCCACAGATGCATACACCACGTTCCCATCACTACTGGTGCCTATACGATAGTCTCCTCCCCACAGATGCATACACCACGTTCCCTCACTACTGGTGCCTATACCATATCCCCTCCCCACATATGCATACATCACGTTCCACTCACTACTGGTGCCTATACCATAGTCCCCTCCCCACAGATGCATACACCACGTTCCCCTCACTATTGATGCCTATACCATATTCCACTCCCCACAGATGCATACACAACGTTCCCCTTACTACTGGTGCATATACGACATTCCTCTCCCCACAGATGCATACACCACGTTCCCATCACTACTGATGCCTATACCATAGTACCCTCCCCACAGACGCATACACCACGTTCCCCTCCCCACATACATCACATTCCCCCCTCACTATTGATGCCTATACCATATCCCCTCCCCACAGACACCACGTTTCCCTCACTACTGATGCCTATACTATATCACCCTCCCCACAGATGCATACATCACGTTCCCCTCACTACTGATGCCTATACCATATCCCCCTCCCCAAGATGCATACACCACGTTCCCATCACTACTGATGCCTATACCATATCCCTCCCCACAGATGCATACACCACGTTCCCCTCACTACTGGTGCCTATACCATATCCCCTCCCCACAGATGCATACACCACGTTCCCCTCACTACTGATGCCTATACCATAGTCCCCTCCCCACAGATGCATACACCACGTTCCCCCTCACTACTGATGCCTATACCATATCCCCCTCCCCACAGATGCATACATCACGTTCCCCCTCACTACTGATGCCTATACCATATTACACTCCCCGCAGACGTATACACCGCATTCCCCTCACTACTGATGCCTATACAATAATCCCCTCCCCACAGATGCATACACCACGTCCCCCTCACTACTGATGCCTATACCATAGTCCCTTCCCCACAGATGCATACACCACGTTCCCCTCAATACTGATGCCTATACCATATCCCCTCCCCACAGATGCATACACCACGTTCCCCTCACTACTGGTGCCTATACCATATTCCACTCCCACAGATGCATACACCACGTTCCCCTCACTATTGATGCCTATGCCATATTCCACTCCACACAGATGCATACACAACGTTCCCCTTACTACTGGTGCATATACCACATTCCCCTCCCCACAGATGCATACACCACGTTTCCCTCACTACTGATGCCTATACTAAATCACCCTCCCCACAGATGCATACATCACGTTCCCCTCACTACTGATGCCTATACCATATTCCCCTCCCCACAGACGCATACACCACGTTCCCCTCACTACTGGTGCCTATACCATATCCCCTCCCCACAGATGCATACACCACGTTCCCCTCACTACTGATGCCTATACCATATCCCCCTCCCCACAGAGCATACACCACGTTCCCCTCACTACTGGTGCCTATACCATATCCCCTCCCCACAGATGCATACATCACGTTCCCCTCACTACTGGTGCCTATACCATATCCCCCTCCCCACAGATGCATACATCACGTTCCCCTCACTACTGATGCCTATACCATATCCCCCTCCCCACAGACGCATACACCACATTCCCCCCCTCACTACTGGTGCCTATACCATATCCGCCTCCCCACAGATGCATACACCACGTTCCCCTCACTACTGATGCCTATACCATATCCCCTCCCCAAAGATGCATACACCACGTTCCCCTCACTACTGATGTCTATACCATAATCCCCTCCCCACAGATGCATACACCACGTTCCCCTCACTACTGGTGCCTATACGATAGTCCCCTCCCCACAGATGCATACACCACGTTCCCCTCACTACTGGTGGCTATACCATATCCCCTCCCCACATATGCATACATCACGTTCCACTCACTACTGGTGCCTATAGCATAGTCCCCTCCCCACAGATGCATACACCACGTTCCCCTCACTATTGATGCCTATACCATATTCCACTCCCCACAGATGCATACACAACGTTCCCCTTACTACTGGTGCATATACCACATTCCCCTCCCCACAGATGCATACACCACGTTCCCATCACTACTGATGCCTATACCACAGTACCCTCCCCACAGACGCATACACCACGTTCCCCTCCCCACAGACATCACATTTCGACCTCACTATTGATGCCTATACCATATCCCCTCCCCACCGACACCACGTTTCCCTCACTACTGATGCCTATACTATATCACCCTCCCCACAGATGCATACATCACGTTCCCCTCACTACTGATGCCTATACCATATCCCCCTCCCCACAGACGCATACACCACATTCCCATCACTACTGGTGCCTATACCATATCCCCTCCCCACAGATGCATACACCACGTTCCCATCACTACTGGTGCCTATACCATATCCCCCTCCCCACAGACGCATACACCACGTTCCCCTCACTACTGGTGCCTATACCATATCCCCTCCCCACAGATGCATACATCACGTTCCCCTCACTACTGATGCCTATACCATATCCCCCTCCCCACAGATGCATACACCACGTTCCCCTCACTACTGGTGCCTATACCATATCCCCTCCCCACAGATGCATACATCACGTTCCCCTCACTACTGATGCC
The DNA here is from genome assembly GCA_014843695.1 of Archivesica marissinica. NCBI lineage: Eukaryota > Metazoa > Mollusca > Bivalvia > Venerida > Vesicomyidae > Archivesica > Archivesica marissinica. Next base: position 64,413,360 of record CM026391.1, read on the forward strand.
TATACCATATCCCCTCCCCACAGACGCATACACCACGTTCCCCTCACTACTGATGCCTATACCATATTCCCCTCCCCACAGATGCATACACCACGTTCCCCTCACTACTGATGCCTATACCATATCCCCCTCCCCACAGATGCATACACCACGTTCCCCTCACTACTGGTGCCTATACCATATTCCCCTCCCCACAGATGCATACACCACGTTCCCCTCACTACTGATGCCTATACCATATCCCCCTCCCCACAGATGCATACACCACGTTCCCCTCACTACTGATGCCTATACCATATCCCCTCCCCACAGATGCATACACCACGTTCCCCTCACTACTGATGCCTATACATCCTCCTCCCCACAGATGCATACACCACGTTCCCCTCACTACTGATGCCTATACCATATCCCCTCCCCACAGATGCATACACCACGTTCCCCTCACTACTGATGCCTATACCATATCCCCTCCCCACAGACGCATACACCACGTTCCCCTCACTACTGGTGCCTATACCATATCCCCTCCCCACAGATGCATACATCACGTTCCCCTCACTACTGGTGCCTATACCATATCCCCTCCCCACAGATGCATACATCACGTTCCCCTCACTACTGATGCCTATACCATATCCCCCTCCCCACAGACGCATACACCACGTTCCCCCTCACTACTGTGCCTATACCATATCCCCTCCCCACAGATGCATACACCACGTTCCCCTCACTACTGATGCCTATACCATATCCCCTCCCCACAGATGCATACACCACGTTCCCCTCACTACTGATGCCTATACCATAATCCCCTCCCCACAGATGCATACACCACGTTCCCCTCACTACTGGTGCCTATACGATAGTCCCCTCCCCACAGATGCATACACCACGTTCCCTCACTACTGGTGCCTATACCATATCCCCTCCCCACATATGCATACATCACGTTCCACTCACTACTGGTGCCTATACCATAGTCCCCTCCCCACAGATGCATACACCACGTTCCCCTCACTATTGATGCCTATACCATATTCCACTCCCCACAGATGCATACACAACGTTCCCCTTACTACTGGTGCATATACCACATTCCCCTCCCCACAGATGCATACACCACGTTCCCATCACTACTGATGCCTATACCATAGTACCCTCCCCACAGACGCATACACCACGTTCCCCTCCCCACAGACATCACATTTCGACCTCACTATTGATGCCTATACCATATCCCCTCCCCACAGACACCACGTTTCCCTCACTACTGATGCCTATACTATATCACCTCCCCACAGATGCATACATCACGTTCCCCTCACTACTGATGCCTATACCATATCCCCTCCCCACAGACGCATACACACGTTCCCCTCACTACTGGTGCCTATACCATATCCCCTCCCCACAGATGCATACACCACGTTCCCCTCACTACTGATGCCTATACCATATTCCCCTCCCCACAGATGCATACACCACGTTCCCTCACTACTGGTGCCTATACCATATCCCCTCCCCACAGATGCATACACCACGTTCCCCTCACTACTGATGCCTATACCATATCCCCCTCCCCACAGATGCATACACCACGTTCCCCTCACTACTGGTGCCTATACCATATCCCCTCCCCACAGATGCATACATCACGTTCCCCTCACTACTGATGCCTATACCATATCCCCCTCCCCACAGATGCATACACCACGTTCCCCTCACTACTGATGCCTATACCATATCCCCTCCCCACAGATGCATACATCACGTTCCCCTCACTACTGATGCCTATACCATATCCCCCTCCCCACAGATGCATACACCACGTTCCCCTCACTACTGGTGCCTATACCATATCCCCTCCCCACAGATGCATACACCACGTTCCCCTCACTACTGATGCCTATACCATATTCCCCTCCCCACAGATGCATACACCACGTTCCCCTCACTACTGGTGCCTATACCATATCCCCTCCCCACAGATGCATACACCACGTTCCCCTCACTACTGATGCCTATACCATATCCCCTCCCCACAGATGCATACACCACGTTCCCCTCACTACTGGTGCCTATACCATATCCCCTCCCACAGATGCATACACCACGTTCCCCTCACTACTGGTGCCTATACCATATCCCCTCCCCACAGATGCATACACCACGTTCCCCTCACTACTGGTGCCTATACCATATCCCCTCCCCACAGATGCATACATCACGTTCCCCTCACTACTGATGCCTATACCATATCCCCCTCCCCACAGATGCATACACCACGTTCCCATCACTACTGATGCCTATACCATATCCCCCTCCCCACAGATGCATACACCACGTTCCCCCCCTCACTACTGGTGCCTATACCATATCCCCTCCCCACAGATGCATACACCACGTTCCCCTCACTACTGATGCCTATACCATATCCCCTCCCCACAGATGCATACACCACGTTCCCCTCACTACTGATGTCTATACCATAATCCCCTCCCCACAGATGCATACACCACGTTCCCCTCACTACTGGTGCCTATACCATATTCCCCTCCCCACAGATGCATACACCACGTTCCCTCACTACTGGTGCCTATACCATATCCCCTCCCCACATATGCATACATCACGTTCCACTCACTACTGGTGCCTATACCATAGTCCCCTCCCCACAGATGCATACACCACGTTCCCCTCACTATTGATGCCTATACCATATTCCACTCCCCACAGATGCATACACAACGTTCCCCTTACTACTGGTGCATATACCACATTCCCCTCCCCACAGATGCATACACCACGTTCCCATCACTACTGATGCCTATACCACAGTACCCTCCCCACAGACGCATACACCACGTTCCCCTCCCCACAGACATCACATTTCGCCTCACTATTGATGCCTATACCATATCCCCTCCCCACAGACACCACGTTTCCC
>CM026391.1:64417309-64455724 GCA_014843695.1 Archivesica marissinica
GAACGTGATGTATGCATCTGTGGGGAGGGTGATATAGTGTAGGCATCAGTAGTGAGGGAAACGTGGTGTCTGTGGGGAGGGGATATGGTATAGGCATCAATAGTGAGAAAAGAGGGGAACGTGGTGTATGCGTCTGTGGGGAGGGTACTATGGTATAGGCATCAGTAGTGATGGGAACGTGGTGTATGCATCTGTGGGGAGAGGAATGTCGTATATGCACCAGTAGTAAGGGGAACGTTGTGTATGCATCTGTGGGGAGTGGAATATGGTATAGGCATCAATAGTGAGGGGAACGTGGTGTATGCATCTGTGGGGAGGGGACTATGGTATAGGCACCAGTAGTGAGTGGAACGTGATGTATGCATATGTGGGGAGGGGATATGGTATAGGCACCAGTAGTGAGGGAACGTGGTGTATGCATCTGTGGGGAGGAGACTATCGTATAGGCACCAGTAGTGATGGGAACGTGGTGTATGCATCTGTGGAGAGGGGATATGGTATAGGCACCAGTAGTGATGGGAACGTGGTGTATGCGTCTGTGGGGAGGGGATATGGTATAGGCATCAGTAGTGAGGGGAAAGTGATGTATGCATCTGTGGGGAGGGTGATATAGTATAGGCATCAGTAGTGAGGGAAAGGTGGTGTCTGTGGGGAGGGGATATGGTATAGGCACCAGTAGTGAGGGAACGTGGTGTATGCATCTGTGGGGAGGGGACTATCGTATAGGCACCAGTAGTGATGGGAACGTGGTGTATGCATCTGTGGAGAGGGGATATGGTATAGGCACCAGTTGTGATGGGAACGTGGTGTATGCGTCTGTGGGGAGGGGATATGGTATTGGCATCAGTAGTGAGGGGAACGTGATGTATGCATCTGTGGGGAGGGGATATAGTATAGGCATCAGTAGTGAGGGGAACGTGGTGTCTGTGGGGAGGGGATATGGTATAGGCATCAATAGTGAGGGGGAAATGTGATGTCTGTGGGGAGGGGAACGTGGTGTATGCGTCTGTGGGGAGGGCACTATGGTATAGGCATCAGTAGTGAGGGGAACGTGGTGTATGCATCTGTGGGGAGGGGAATGTGGTATATGCACCAGTAGTAAGGGGAACGTTGTGTATGCATCTGTGGGGAGTGGAATATGGTATAGGCATCAATAGTGAGGGGAACGTGGTGTATGCATCTGTGGGGAGTGGAATATGGTATAGGCATCAATAGTGAGGGGAACGTGGTGTATGCATCTGTGGGGAGGGGACTATGGTATAGGCACCAGTAGTGAGTGGAACGTGATGTATGCATATGTGGGGAGGGGATATGGTATAGGCACCAGTAGTGAGGGAACGTGGTGTATGCATCTGTGGGGAGGGGACTATCGTATATGCACCAGTAGTGAGGGGAACGTGGTGTATGCATCTGTGGGGAGGGGGTATGGTATAGGCACTAGTATTGAGGGGAACGTGATGTATGCATCTGTGGGGATGGGGATATGGTATAAGCATCAGTATTGAGGGGAACGTGGTGTATGCATCTGTGGGGAGGGGATTATGGTATAGGCATCAGTAGTGAGGGGAACGTGGTGTATGCATCTGTGGGGAGGGGGATATGGTAGAGGCATCAGTATTGAGGGGAACGTGATGTATGCATATGTGGGGATGGCGATATGGTATAGGCATCAGTATTGAGGGGAACGTGGTGTATGCATCTGTGTGGAGGGGATTATGGTATAGGCATCAGTAGTGAGAGTAACGTGGTGTATGCATCTGTGGGGAAGGGAATATGGTATAGGCATAAGTAGTGAGGGGGACGTGGTGTCTGTCGGGAGGGGAATATGGTATAGGCATCAGTAGTGAGGGGAACGTGGTGTATGCATATATGGGGAGGGGGATATGGTATAGGCATCAGTAGTGAGGGGGAACGTGGTGTATGCATCTGTGGGGAGGGGAATGGTATAGGCATCAGTAGTGGGGGAACGTGATGTATGCATCTGTGGGGAGGGGAATATGGTATAGGAATCAGTAGTGAGGGTGACGTGGTGTATTCGTATGTGGGGAAGGGAATATGGTATAGGCATCAGTAGTGAGCGGAACGAGGTGTATGCATCTGTGGGTAGGGGAATGTGGTATAGGCACCAGTAGTGAGGGGAACGTGGTGTATGCATCTGTGGGGAGGGGAATATGGTATAGGAATCAGTAGTGAGGGGGACGTGGTGTATGCGTATGTGGGGAAGGGAATATGGTATAGGAATCAGTAGTGAGGGGGACGTGGTGTATGCATCTGTGGGGAGGGGAATATGGTATAGGATCAGTAGTGAGGGGGACGTGGTGTATGCATCTAGGGGAGGGGAATATGGTATAGGAATCAGTAGTGAGGGGGACGTGGTGTATGCGTATGTGGGGAGGGGAATATTGTATAGGCATCAGTAGTGAGGGAAACGTGGTGTCTATGGGGAGGGGATATGGTATAGGCATCAATAGTGAGGGGGAAATGTGATGTATGTGGGGAGGGGAACGTGGTGTATGCGTCTGTGGGGAGGGCACTATGGTATAGGCATCAGTAGTGATGGGAACGTGGTGTATGCATCTGTGGGGAGGGGAATGTGGTATATGCACCAGTAGTAAGGGGAACGTTATGTATGCATCTGTGGGGAGTGGAATATGGCATAGGCATCAATAGTGAGGGGAACGTGGTGTATGCATCTGTGGGAGTGGAATATGGTATAGGCACCAGTAGTGAGTGGAACGTGATGTATGCATATGTGGGGAGGGGATATGGTATAGGCACCAGTAGTGAGGGAACGTGGTGTATGCATCTCTGGGGAGGGGACTATCGTATAGGCACCATTAGTGAGGGGAACGTGGTGCATGCATCTGTGGGGAGGGGGATATGGTATAGGCATCAGTATTGAGGGGAACGTGATGTATGCATCTATGGGGAGGGGGATATGGTATAGGCATCAGTATTGAGGGGAACGTGGTGTATGCATCTGTGGGGAAGGGACTATGGTATAGGCATCAGTAGTGAGGGGGACGTGGTGTATGCATCTGTGGGGAGGGGATTATTGTATAGGCATCAGTAGTGAGGGGAATGCGGTGTATACGTCTGCGGGGAGTGTAATATGGTATAGGCATCAGTAGTGAGGGGAACGTGATGTATGCATCTGTGGGGAGGGGGATATGGTATAGGCATCAGTAGTGAGGGGGAACGTGGTGTATGCATCTGTGGGGAGGGGACTATGGTATAGGCATCAGTAGTGAGGGGGAACGTGGTGTATGCATCTGTGGGGAGGGGACTATGGTATAGGCATCAGTAGTGAGGGGGAATGTGGTGTATGCGTCTGTGGGGAGGGGGTATGGTATAGGCATCAGTAGTGAGGGGGAACGTGGTGTATGCATCTGTGGGTAGGAGAATGTGGTGTAGGCATCTGTGGGGAGGGGAATATGGTATAGGCATCAGTAGTGAGGGGAACGTGATGTATGCATCTGTGGGTAGGGGAATGTGGTGTAGGCATCTGTGGGGAGGGGATTATGGTATAGGCATCAGTAGTGAAAGAGGGGAACATGGTATAGGCATCTGTGGGGAGGGGAATATGGTATAGGCATCAGTAGTGAGGGGAACGTGATGTATGCATCTGTGGGGAGGGGAATATGGTATAGGCATCAGTAGTGAGGGGAACGTGGTGTATGCATCTGTGGGGAGGGGAATATGGTATAGGCATCAGTAGTGAGGGGGAACGTGATGTATGCATCTGTGGGGAGGGGAATATGGTGTAGGCATCAGTAGTGAGGGGGAACGTGATGTATGCATCTGTGGGGAGGGGAATATGGTATAGGCATCAGTAGTGAGGGGGAACGTGATGTATGCATCTGTGGGGAGGGGAATATGGTATAGGCATCAGTAGTGAGGGGGAACGTGATGTATGCATCTGTGGGGAGGGGAATATGGTATAGGCATCAGTAGTGAGGGGGAACGTGATGTATGCATCTGTGGGGAGGGAAATATGGTATAGGCATCAGTAGTGAGGGGGAACGTGATGTATGCATCTGTGGGGAGGGGAATATGGTATAGGCATCAGTAGTGAGGGGAACGTGGTGTATGCATCTGTGGGGAGGGGAATATGGTATAGGCATCAGTAGTGAGGGGAACGTGATGTATGCATCTGTGGGTAGGGGAATGTGGTGTAGGCATCTGTGGGGAGGGGAATATGGTATAGGCATCAGTAGTGAGGGGAACGTGATGTATGCATCTGTGGGGAGGGGGATATGGTATAGGCATCAGTAGTGAGGGGAACGTGGTGTAGGCATCTGTGGGGAGGGGATATGGTATAGGCATCAGTAGTGAGGGGAACGTGATGTATGCGTCTGTGGGGAGGGGGATATGGTGTAGGCATCAGTAGTGAGGGGGAACGTGATGTATGCATCTGTGGGGAGGAGGAACGTGATGTATGCATCAGTAGTGAGGGGGAACGTGGTGTATGCATCTGTGGGGAGGTGAATATGGTATAGGCATCAGTAGTGAGGGGGAACGTGATGTATGCATCTGTAAGGAGGGGAATATGGTATAGGCATCAGTAGTGAGGGGGAACGTGATGTATGCATCTGTAAGGAGGGGAATATGGTATAGGCATCAGTAGTGAGGGGAAACGTGATGTATGCATCTGTAAGGAGGGGAATATGGTATAGGCATCAGTAGTGAGGGGGAACGTGATGTATGCATCTGTAAGGAGGGGAATATGGTATAGGCATCATTTGTGATGGGAATGTGGTGTAGGCATCTGTGGGGAGGGGGATATGGTATAGGCATCAGTAGTGAGGGGGACGTGATGTATGCATCATTTGCCCTTGCACATATTCTGTTTGTTTGTTGATCTAAACTCGCACCAACAGTTTAGATCATATGTTGATCCTCCAGCTATTATTGGCGGAAGAAGACTCCGAGTGCGCCATCCGAATAGTATTTCGGGCACTCTGGTAGAATCACCTACCTTTCCAAGCCAGCTAGATATCTACCTGGACTACTTAATTGGGAGTCGAACCTACAGCGGTGAGCGACAACTGATTGGAAGCCAACGGCATTAACCACTCTGTCACGGAGGCCCCTGTGGAGTCAACAAGTATAATATTTTTGTCTATGCTGTACCACAATGGTTTGGTTGCTGACTCAGAAGTAGGGTTCCAAAGTTACAATACTTCATTGTTTAACTCTTTGTTTTCGGTGTTCAAAGTCGCACCGACAGCAAAAGTAATTTAGCGAATATCCAGCTGTTTGGCGTAGGAATTCCCCGGGTACCCCTGTCTGCAGTATTTCGTGAACTCTAGAAGAACCGCAGACCCCCCGCAAGCTAACTAATTAGCTTCCTTACGTGAACTAATTCGACAGGGGGATTCGAACTTAAACGCTGAGGAGCTAGTGAATTGAAGTCACGACCATGTATCTTCATGGTAGTGTGTCGGAGGATATTATTTGAGGGACGTGTTGTCTATGGGTGTGTGAAATAACGATTGCTGATTGGATTATTGATTAATTTGATTGACAGGCAGCGACTGGTTAATTACACCTGCCAATGAGGTTATAGGTTTTTGTCTCCATTATCTGTTAGCAGGAACACAGGCACTCGGCGTGGGGCTAGACACATACCCCTCCCCTTCCTGACCCGCACCAGACCTGATTTCCCCTATATATCTACAGAATTGGAAAGTATACCAACATGAATGTGCACAATTATAGAAATACAAACATTTATGATAATACCCCCCTTATACTATAGGTAGCAATTACGGCCATTTTGATTTCAAATTTCCAGTTCTGGAGATACATGTTACAGGTCTGGTGTGTGGTTTACGTTTATTTATCGTCGCTACCGGTTGCCCATATGAGCGACGCCTCCTGAAGGGATTAGTAATTTTAGATGTGGAGGATAGTGCAATGATACAGACAGAGACCCATTACAGAATCTCCTCATATCGACCTATTCATCAAGTACCAAAAAGGTCGGTTAGAAATTGAAAAGACTATCGCATTGATGCATGACAAACTTGAAAAGCATAATGAAAAATGGAACAAATTCCCCATATATTAACTTTTCTGTTGTTAATATATTCTAATTATATTATTATACCAACATATATATAAAGATATATTTAGAATACGGTAGCAGTAGCTCGTGGACATATTTTATTTGCTTCTGTACCTGCTGATACGTGCGTATGCTGTTTGAATATGTGCATGTAAGTGCGAGTGTTTGGGTGAGAGAGCGAGAGCATGAGAGTGAAATATTTTTTCTATATTCATCTCTTATTGAAAATTAAAGCAGCATTACATCGTAATAAAGGATGTTTTGGGTAAAATGTAAATACTAATGTGTGTGTGTTTACAAAAATCGAAATAGTTGCTAGGAAACGATACAATGCCAATACATTTAAACCGTCGTATACGTTAATTTGTTTATCAACACACGAAATGTAAACACGCACAGCGCACATGCGTGAAACAACAGAGGATGTAGAAAACAACGTATATATTTTGAACATGAAAGAATATATATCTATCTTCCTGTAATGTCGAACCCCTCGCGGGGATGTAGACATGTCCCTAAAAGACTTAGCTAACAGAGGTATGAATCAAAATATCAAGTAATTTAATTAAAAATGACACAACGTGGGACAAATGGGGACGATGCATTCCGAATGTAAACAAGTGCGGACGATGCGTTCCGGTTGTAAACAATTGCGTGACCGATCGACTCGGAAAGTCCTACTTTCGGTTTCGAGTTTGTTTTATAGCAAAAAAAACACTGTTTACCAAATGAACATAAGCATACAACGTATAATGTTAGAATGTGTAGCAGCATTGCTACCCATACGTAAACATTAAAATATCTTTTATTTCATACGATGTAATGCTGCTTTAAATGTGTTATGTACATGCATATAGAATGGGGGAAAATAATAATAATAAAAAAAGACACATGTTACAGGTCTGGCCCGTGGGAGGCGCGGCTATATTCTCCTTTATTGTGTCCTAGCTCCATGCTGAGTGCTTATGAACAGGAATATGCTAAACGTTACGGACGGATATTCATGAAATTTGGTTGAAGGGTGGACCTCGGGTTAAGTTCAAATCCATTAGATTTTGAACGTGTTCCGTTTCCAGGATTATTGATAAGATTCTTCATCATTGTGGAATACGGACACCATAGACATATAGTAACCTTGTGGAGGGTTGCCATTTCGGATTGCTTTTCTCGCGAGAATAGCTGGTTAGATACCTCATATGGAAGAATTCACAAACCTACAGCGTCGAGGGGGGAAGTGATTTGGTGTCACCGTCAGGCGCGTAGCTGCCATTAGGCCAAAAGGCCCGGGCCTGCACATCATTTTGACCAAACAAATAATATATATTTTACTATAATAGACCTAGGCTACCTAGATATTCCTGTGTATTTGGCTTTTAATTGAGTAAAATCACAGATAATTATAGAGTGCAGAATTGTTATTGCTTTTGATGTACATGTATAGTTATGCTGAACAGTGTATTATCATGTTTATTTGTTATAAAAACATGTCCGAATTTGTCTTTTAAATGCAGCAGAATGCAGGAAATTGCATCCTAAAAACCAAAATATTTCCATGCACCCCCGGACCCCCCTAGCAACCGGGCATGCACACAATTTGCCTCCTGACTACGCCCCTGACCGTAACCACTCGGTCGATATTTGAATGAAATATGGATTGTAATGTCAGCAGAATGTTGGCATGTAACGTACGTAGTCCCTCACGCATAGTACAACTATATTTTAAACACGCAACAATTGTTTCGAACTTCCTGGATGGGACTTATCGGTTGTGAATCGTTTTGCATCGTGTAGGTATGTGTCGAGCAATGCGGATACTACTTGTATACTATAGGTGGATAGCGTTGTCAGAAAATGAATTGATCCAGTTTTCCAAATCGAGTCACATTTTCAGAAATTAAATAGCTGGGTGGAAATACCCCTGCATGCACGTACATATATTGCATTCACAGATTATTGGAATAGAAGTAAATCGACCATGTATCTGAAACCGTCAGAAATATTTTATTCTCAAGATTCTATCAATAATGTGTTTGATAAAAGGTGCAGCCATAATTATAGAAAAATCGGAGAAACTCTTGATGATTTGTGCGAAGAAAGGTAATTAAATGATAATAATTAATTATAAATCTCATGCTGGGATTACAACAACAACAACAACAACAATATTTATTCAACATTAAGCAAAATTACAGTACTTCTAGTCTATTATAAATAGGTATATAAATATAACTTGTAATGTAATGACAACATGAAACATGAGTCCACAGTGAAGATTATCATAATTATCTTAAAGAGAAGCTTAGTTTGTTTTAGTATTCATTAGTATTATAGTTCAAGGAATATTATTGATTTGATCTAACTCTTTTCGGACTTTACTGGCAAAATATATGTATTTTGATAAGTTTGAGATTTCCTTTTTATTTCTTGACATCATAAGTTTATCAAATTTATTTAAAGTTGGCCAACTGCAATAATACGGCTTTATGTATTTTTTTCGTATATCGGTGTACGGATTAATACAGGACTTGATATAAGGTGGTGGTGGGGGCGGGGGACTTAGGCTAATCTTGGGACATGATGGTGGTGCTAATGATGATGCTACTGCTGATGATGATGATGATGATGATGATGATGATGACTTGAATTTAACTTTTGTTACAAATCTCACAGTATATGGATTTTATTTTCAGTGTGTACAGTTATATATTAACAATGATTACCTGTCCCTTATCGAATAGTCGAACTTTATTATAAAGGTGTGAATTTATAATAATCATTGTTGTAACCATTACCATCGCTAACATTACAGTCATAAATACCATGCCATACTTAAAATGACAGAATATCATATTGTTGGTGTAATCATTGTAACTTCTACATGATGTTTATATGTATAACAATTTAATATGTAGGTGACTTATAGATCCATTGGGTCGGGTGCTATATTCATGTATGTATGTATTGAACTATGTTAATGCACATGTCACTATAATAAACTATTTACTTACTTACTGTTCTCCCTGAATTTAAGTGAGAGAGCATTGCGTTTAGTGCATTCTGATGCAGCTTCAGATTATTGTTTGTGCCAATTAGCCTGGGAACAGGCGTCCATATATGTTGCATGGTCAGTCAAATAAATATATTTTAACTATTAATTGGGCCGTATTGAGCTTCTGGTCATATCAGTCATTTGGTTAAAAAGTGAAAAATCGACCCAGGCTATGTTTTTTATATTTAACGTCACTACCGGTTTCCCATTTGAACGACGGGCAGTTTACCTAACAACACCTTTCCTGGGCAGGTTCCAGCGGTTAACCAGTACTTGGTGCACCAACCTCAGTAAGAAACTGCCAACGATTTCATATAAATGAGACACGGTCTGAGCGGGGCTCGAACCCGTGACCATCAGAGATAATAGGTTACAGTGGTATACAAGTCAGCGACCGTAACCATGTGGTGCTGTTAACCAGTGAATGTGAAGATCGACCATAACCACTCGCCCGGACCACTTGCCTTTTATTGCTTTTGTATTATAACACAGCACGACTAACTTGCAGTACGATTGTCTATACATATTTCTGTGACATTTGTTTTAAAAACTATTTTACAACGATTGCTAAGCAAGTTTTAACAACTTTAATCACTCGTTGGCGCGGATGAAAGCGTAAATGTGGTCATTCGTGTGGGAGGAAACCGGAGTACCTGGAGAAAACCGATCTGGCGATCACCATACCATCTCACATAATTCCCGGTCCGAGGATCGAACCCGGGTTGCCGGAGAAAACCCACCTGTCAGATCTGGCGATCACCATACCATCTCACATACTTCCCGGTCCGAGGATCGAACCCGGGTTGCCGGAGAAAACCCACCTGTCAGTTCTGGCGATCACCATACCATCTCACATACTTCCCGGTCCGAGGATCGAACCCGGGTTGCATTAGTGAGAAGCGAGCGCGCTAACCACTGCGCTAATATGTGACATTGAACAGTATAATGTCTGCTCATTGTGTACAATGCCCTATTTCAGATGCTCTGTATCGCAGATTCCAGCAGTGTCCGTTGTTAAGAAAGATGGAAAGTGGGTTTCAGCGGACAATAGGCGGCTATGGGTTTTCCGACAATTAGAACGACTAGGGAAATGCGAGTTGGTAAAAGCACAGGAAGCCTTCGACATACCATCTAGGAAAATGACGTCGTGCAATGGTGGAACATCTGTTAGGGTACGCGGACCTCCAGGCGGAAGCTGGCATCTTAAAGCCAATTGTGCAAATCAACAAGTAAATACTGTTCCCATTCGACCTGTAGAAATGAACAATTCACACAGACGTAGTATTGACACCGTCACCTTTCCTGGGCGTAGTATTAATCTCAGTGAACCTGTACTGAGCAACACATTTAATATACCTACATCTTATACCGGTACAGCTGTTGCTTCTTGCACGAGAGCTCCACCAGCTGTTGCACGATCTTCTTCTGTTGTTGCACGAGATATTGATGGAGCTTCATCGGCTGTTAAACGAGATACTGATGCACGATTTTCATATGCTTTTGCACGAGATATTGATCGAGCTTTATCTGCTGTTGTACGAGATCTTGATCGAGCTTTATATGCTGTTGCACGAGAGTCACCAGCTGTTGCACGATCTTTATATACTGTAGGACGAGATATTGATCGAACTTTGTCTGCTGTTGCACGAGATATTGATCGAGCTTTATCTGCTGTTGCACGAGAGTCACCAGCTGTTGCACGATCTTTATATACTGTTGGACAAGATATTGATCGAACTTTATCTGCTGTTGCACGAATTATTGATAACGTTTTATCTGCTGTTACACGAGAGCCACCAGCTGTTGCGCGATATTCTGCTGTTGCACGAGATATTGATCGAGCTTTATCTGCTGTTGCACGAGATATTGATCAAGTTGTATCTGCTGTTACACGAAAGCCACCAGCTGTTGCACGAGCTCCACAAGTTGATGCATGAGCTTTATCTGTTGTTGCACGAGCTCCACCAGCTGTTTCACGAGCTACACCGATGTCACCTTGCAATGTTAGTTACCCATCCAGACCCAGTTATGGAGGAGATACCAGCTCGAAGGAATATAAAGCCATACACGTTGTTGCATGGTGGAGAACGTTTACAACCAAGCAATCGGAATGAGCCGACAAGTGGATATTTGTCCAGATTAGGAACAGTTTCAATTGAAAGAAAACAACAACACACCGCTGCTAAGTGTGTTGAACCTGAGCGCCATCTGTATCGTCGTATATTGTATGACAAATCCGACACGACTGCTTATTATGGTGGAACTATGTTATCTGACGACACTCACTACTACAGATCCGACACGACTGCACGTGACCGCAACATGTCCATTGATTAGCTTGATAGAATCCTTTTGGAAAGACGATTGAGGCTGCAAAGTCCAACTTCCCACTGACGATGTTGTAGATATAGAGGCGCACACACTCAAACCATATAGAGAAGATCACAACAGGACTATAGACAGAATAGTGTGCTGTATTTAACTGGTTGCTGGTTCAATAGTAACAGGCTAATGCATTGGCAGCGAATGTTCGAATATTCGAAGGTTAGAATCGTATTTTTTCCAAATAAGTTGTTAATACAATTCAGTTAAATCATATAGCTGATTTGCTTAATATTCAATCAATTAAGTGAGTGTTTTACGTTTATTTATCGTCGCTACCGTTTGCCCATATGAGCGACGCCTCCTGAAGAGATTAATCATGTTAGCTATTTGGAGAATAGGGCAATGGTACAGACAGAGATCCATTCCAGAGTCTCCTCTGGTTCTAGATGCTAGGAATAGTTGCAACAGCATAGTCAGGACTGGGGGAAAAGATACATAGTAACTTGTTCGAATCCCATTACATACATATAATTATGTTATAATAAGTTGGTCTAGATGCTAGGAATAGTTGCAACAGCATAGTCAGGACTAGCGGAAAAGTTACATAGTAATTTGTTCGAATCCCATTACATACATAATTATAATTATTTTATAATTAGTTGGTCTAGATGCTAGGAATAGTTGCAACAGCATAGTCATGATTGGGGGAAAAGTTACATAGTAACTTGTTCGAACCCCATTACATACATATTTTATAATTAGTTGGTCTAGATGCTAGGAATAGTTGCAACAGCATAGTCGGGACGGGGGGGGGAAGTTACATAGTAACTTGTTCGAACCCCATTACATACATATTTTATAATTAGTTGGCCTAGATGCTAGGAATAGTTGCAACAGCATAGTCAGGACTGGGGGAAAAGTTACATAGTAACTTGTTCGAATCCCATTACATACATATAATTATGTTATAATAAGTTGGTCTAGATGCTAGGAATAGTTGCAACAGCATAGTCAGGACTGGGGAAAACGTTACATAGTAACTTGTTCGAATCCCATTACATACATATAATTATTCTATAATTAGATGGTCTAGATGCTAGGAATAGTTGCAACAGCATAGTCAGGACTGGGGGAAACGTTACATAGTAACTTGTTCGAATCCCATTACATACATATAATTATTTTATAATTAGTTGGTCTAGATGCTAGGAATAGTTGCAACAGCATAGTCAGGACTGGGGGAAACGTTACATAGTAACTTGTTCGAATCCCATTACATACATAATTATAATTATTTTATAATTAGTTGGTCTAGATGCTAGGAATAGTTGCAACAGCATAGTCAGGACTGGGGGAAACGTTACATAGTAACTTGTTCGAATCCCATTACATACATAATTATAATTATTTTATAATTAGTTGGTCTAGATGCTAGGAATAGTTGCAACAGCATAGTCAGGACTGGGGGAAACGTTACATAGTAACTTGTTCGAATCCCATTACATACATAATTATAATTATTTTATAATTAGTTGGTCTAGATGCTAGGAATAGTTGCAACAGCATAGTCAGGACTGGGGGAAACGTTACATAGTAACTTATTCGAATCCCATTACATACATATAATTATGTTATAATAATGTTACGCGCCAACCGGGGCCAATCTATTGAGCAGACGGAAGGACAGGACGTGAGCTGGACACAGCGGACAATTGACTCAAAGACGACGACGATGTTATGTTCTTTCTATCTTCTTTTACTCTATGGGCAACTGATACGCATAGACGTGACTGTTAACGATCACTTTACAATATTCGATATACAATATACGATATATAACATCACCAACTGGCAAAGAAACACGAATTATACATTAAATGACACTAAAATAGCAACGCACCACTGTTAAAACGTCGTCTGCTACGTTATACGGACAGGCAAGGATTCCTGGCTATTTCGGAGTGTTGGAGGCCCAGAATGACGTTCTGTCTCGTATTTATACTAACACACAATGCGACGTGTGGGATGTGAGTGCACACTCTGGAATCCACACGTCGCAGTGCATACGCGTGCCCCACATGTCGCATGACGCTGCCCACCTGTCGCATTACGTCACACACAAATTTCGTAGTACCACAGGTACTCGCCACTACAAACTAAAATAGAACTGTTGTGTCAACTAAACACTGCATACATATCAATAACACACATACACTTATCAAGAGGCTCCCCAAAGCTTACGTTTAGACAAATTCGCCACCTATGTATGCCACATACAAGCGATCAGCTTTGTTTACAAAAGCAATGTATAGAACACTGTCGCGTAGCGTCTAATGCACCGTGTACATTCAAGATGGCGGTATACATGCTAAACAAAATACAGTTGGATCTAAACTTCAAATTACACCCATTTGCATACATCAATCGCTTAGCAGGAATATACAGTAACACGGATAGGATTAACTACACCAGGGATGCACCTAAACAGAACAATAGTTGAGGATTATCATATCGAAAACAGTGAGAATACACGAAACTGGACATCATGTAAAACATGGCGGTAGATTCAACTGGCGTGATATTCGAAGGCGATCTGTTGTTCTGTTTGATTCATAGAGCAACGGTCAAATTCCTATAGCGCTGCCAGTAAACATGCAGCACCACACTCCATGGAAATACACCTGGTGAACATAAAGCTCAGAGGGTAATCTAACACCTAGGGTGTTACAATAAGTTGGTCTAGATGCTAGGAATACTAGTAGTTGCAACAGCATAGTCAGGACTGGGGGAAACGTTACATAGTAACTTGTTCGAATCCCATTACATACATATTTTATAATTAGTTGGTCTAGATGCTAGGAATAGTTGCAACAGCATAGTCAGGACTGGGGGAAATGTTACATAGTAACTTGTTCGAATCCCATTACATACATATTTTATAATTAGTTGGTCTAGATGCTATGAATAGTTGCAACAGCATAGTCAGGACTGGGGGAAAAGTTACATAGTAACTTGTTCGAATCCCATTACATACATATTTTATAATTAGTTGGTCTAGATGCTATGAATAGTTGCAACAGCATAGTCAGGACTGGGGGAAAAGTTACATAGTAACTTGTTTGAATCCCATTACATACATATAATTATGTTATAATAAGTTGGTCTAGATGCTAGGAATACTAGTAGTTGCAACAGCATAGTCGGGACTGGGGGGAAACGTTACATAGTAACTTGTTCGAATCCCATTACATACATATTTTATAATTAGTTGGTCTAGATGCTAGGAATAGTTGCAACAGCATAGTCAGGACTGGGGGAAACTTTACATAGTAACTTGTTCGAATCCCATTACATACATAATTATAATTAGTTGGTCTAGATGCTAGGAATAGTTGCAACAGCATAGTCAGGACTAGGGGAAAAGTTACATAGTAATTTATTCGAATCCCATTACATACATAATTATAATTATTTTATAATTAGTTGGTCTAGATGCTAGGAATAGTTGCAACAGCATAGTCAGGACTGGGGGAAACGTTACATGGTAACTTATTCGAATCCCATTACATACATATTTTATAATTAGTTGGTCTAGATGCTAGGAATATTTGGTCTAGGAGGAGTGTTATTGACTAGTGTTGGGTTTGAGTCTAGATTGGTATCGTTACGCGTGCTCTCATTGAACACCTCCTGTAAGTGATGGCATTTTTTTATTCCTACAAAATTGTTATCCTTAAAGCAGCATTACATCGTATGAAATAAAAGATATTTGGAAAATTTTAATTTTTACGTATGGGTAGCAATGCTGCTACACATTCTAACATTATACTTTGTATGCTTATGTTCATTTGGTAAACAGTGTTTTTTGCGATAAAACAAACTCGAAACCGAAAGTAGGACTGTCCGAGTCGATCGGTCACGCAATTGTTTACAACCGGAACGCATCGTCCGCACTTGTTTACATTCTGAATGCATCGTCCCCATTTGTCCCACGCTGTCATTTTTAATTAAATTACTTGATATTTTGATTCATACCTCTGTTAGCTAAGTCTTTTCGGGACATGTCTACATCTCCGCGATGGGTTCGACATTAGAGGAAGATAGATATATATTCTTTCATGTTCAAAATATATACGTTGTTTTCTACATCCTCTGTTGTTTCACGCATGCGCGCTGTGCGTGTTTACATTTCGATTTTTGTAAACACACACACATTAGTATTTACATTTTACCCAAAACATCCTTTATTACGATGTAATGCTGCTTTAATGTTGACTATTGTAATGTATTTTGTAAAAATGTCTTACTATGCTAAATTAATGTTAAGCACTTTTGAACGTATAAATTCTATATGAAAAGAGTGCTATACAAATCTGGTATAATAATAATAATTTCGCTATAATTAGAGGCATTTCTAATTTTCTATTACCTCCCTTGGCAGATAAAGTCTGATTTTTCCAAACATGTAAATAGGTCCTTTTAGTTGGAATCCTTATGTTTTACGGCTGTTCCCTAACCACATGTTGAGGTATGAATAATGTGATTTTATAACGTCGTGTTAATTAGCTGATAGCATTGTTTTACAAATAAGTACCCATTGATAATACTGTCGATGTCTAGTAATATAATAAGCATAAGAAACGATAGTGGAATATAATGTCTAGCATGTTGTGCAAGAGAAACAACGATAACAACAGAGGAAGTCACTTAATAGGACCTATCTACTTGTAGGGAGTATTCAAGGGCAGTAACTAACGGATGTCTCTCATTGTACTACTTCCTGTTTTACTGATGGTGTATGTTTAGATTCCCCATGAATGATTATGTAACATTAAATGTCCTCTATTATGAGGATATATATATATAGTTGTGTGCTACCTTTCATTTCTAATGTTACTGAAATAATTCACTTTTTTATCATCAGACATTCTTCAGATTTGAATGTTCAGTTTGTGTTCTTTATTTGTTCATATCTACAACGATGAGAACATAAAATTAAAATAAAGTTGGTTTCTTTTGCTTGTAGATTTAGATTTAAACTTTTATTTCAGTCTCATCGTTGTATAATACATACAATATACACTACACATTATCGTGGAAAAGTACAACACCATTCATTATAATATACTATTTTAATGTATGGTTGTCATTAGAATCGTGTGCCAACTGTGTATATTGATGATACCCAAATAAATAAATACCATGAACTCTTACGGTCAACCATTCAACACCTCCACACTCAAGTACTCGGTCAATTACCCAATGGCAGTACTCATGTACTCTTTCGGTCACCCATTCTACACCTCCACACTCAAGTACTCAATTACTCGGCCAATCATCCAATTGCGATACTCACATACTATTTAGGTCAACCATTCAACACCTCCACACTCAGATACTCAATTACTCGGTCAATCACCCAATGTTGGTACACACGTACTCATTCGGTCAATCATTCACGTTCAAACAAACGTTTACTTATATATTCACCAATACATGCGTAGTGCTTACTTGGTCACCCACTCGACACTTATGTACCTGGTACCCACTTGGTCACCCACTCAACACTTATGTACCTGGTACTCACTTGGTCACCCACTCAACACGTATGCACCTGGTACTCACTTGGTCACCCACTCGACATTTATGCACCTGGTACTCAATTGGTCACCCACTCGACATTTATGCACCTGGTACTCACTTGGTCACCGACTCAACACTTATGCACCTGGTACTCACATGGTCACCCACTCAACACTTATGAACCTGGTACTCACTTGGTCACCAACTCAACACTTATGCACCTGGTACTCACTTGGTCACCCACTCAACACTTATGCATCTGGTACTCACTTGATCACCCACTCGACACTTATGCATCTGGTACTCACCTGGTCACCCACTCAACACTTATGCACCTGGTACTCACTTGGTCACCCACTCAACACTTAAACACCTGGTACTCACTTGGTCACCCACTCAACACTTAATCACCTGGTACTCACTTGGTCACCCACTCAACACTTAAACACCTGGTACTCACTTGGTCACCCACTCAACAAGTATGCACCTGGTACTCACTTGGTCACCCACTCAACACGTATGCACCTGGTACTCACTTGGTCACCCACTCAACATTTATGCACCTGGTACTCACTTGGTCACCCAGTCAACACTTATGCACCTCGTACTCACTTTGTCACCCACTCGACACTTATGCACCTGGTACTCACTTGGTCACCCACTCGACACTTAAACACCTGGTACTCACTTGGTCACCCACTCAACACTTAAACACCTGGTCCTCACTTGGTCACCCACTCAACACTTAAACACCTGGTACTCACTTGGTCACCCACTCAACACGTATGCACCTGGTACTCACTTGGTCACCCACTCAACATTTATGCACCTGGTACTCACTTGGTCACCCAGTCAACACTTATGCACCTCGTACTCACTTTGTCACCCACTCGACACTTATGCACCTGGTACTCACTTGGTCACCCACTCGACACTTAAACACCTGGTACTCACTTGGTCACCCACTCAACACTTAAACACCTGGTCCTCACTTGGTCACCCACTCAACACTTAAACACCTGGTACTCACTTGGTCACCCACTCAACACGTATGAACCTGGTAATCACATGGTCACCCACTCAACATTTATGCACCTGGTACTCACTTGGTCACCCACTCAACACTTAATCACCTGGTACTCACTTGGTCACCCACTCAACACATATGAACCTGGTACTCACTTGGTCACCCACTCAACATTTATGCACCTGGTACTCACTTGGTCACCCACTCAACATTTATGCACCTGGTACTCACTTGGTCACCCACTCAACACTTAAACACCTGGTACTCACTTGGTCACCCACTCAACACGTATGCACCTGGTACTCACTTGGTCACCCACTCAACATTTATGCACCTGGTACTCACTAGGTCTCCCACTGAACACTTAAACACCTGGTACTCACTTGGTCACCCACTCAACACTTATGCACCTGGTACTCACTTGGTCACCAACTCAACACTTATGCACCTGGTACTCACTTGGTCACCCACTCAACATTTATGCACCTGGTACTCACTTGGTCACCCACTCAACACTTAAACACCTGGTACTCACTTGGTCACCCACATAATTTACATAAATAAAAAGAGCGTCTTTGAAGAATATAAAAACAGGATTTGGCAACAACTCTAATCTGATGTATAGTAGTGAAAGGAATTCTAAGCTGGTCGGATATATGCTTGTTCTGAAAGTCATTTTCATATAATGAGACTTTATCTAAGAGAACAGCTCTCAAATCATCAGTGAAGATTCTAATAATACAGTGTATGTACATAATGCTGAACAAGATTGGTATAAAATGATGCACCATAGCGAATACATGCGAATATGGACGGATCTGTAGTCCAGTGGTAACACGCTGTCTCGTGTCGGTGCTTTACATCGTGCATGTAAAAGAATCAGAGGAGATTCTGGAATGGGTCTCTGTCTGTATCATTGCACTATCCTCCAAAACTCTAAAATGACTAATCTCTTCAGGAGGCGTCGCTCATATGGGCAACCGTTAGCGACGATAAATAAACGTAAAACACACAGAGATATATACGGTGTTTCGTTAGGGCCATCGCGGTATATAGAGGGAAATCAGGAAGGCGATGGTACGATGTCGATGGTACGATGTCGATGGTACGATGGCACGATGCCGATGGTACGATGTCGATGGCACGATGTCGATGATACGATGGCACGATGTCGATGGTACGATGTCGATGTTACGATGATACGATGGTCAACGCCATCGTACCATCGACATCGTGCCATCGTACCATCGACATCGTACCATCGGCATCGTACCATCGACATCGTACCATCGCCATCGTGCCATCGTACCATCGACATCGTATGTAGTGCTTTGGACAAGACACATTTGAAACGTATGTAGTGTTTGGACTAGACACATTTGAAACGTATGTAGTGCTTTGGACAATACACATTTGAAACGTATGTAGTGTTTGGACTAGACACATTTGAAACGTATGTAGTGTTTGGACTAGACACATTTGAAACGTATGTAGTGTTTGGACAAGACACATTTGAAACGTATGTAGTGTTTGGACTAGACACATTTGAAACGTATGTATTGCTTTGGATTAGACACATTTGAAACGTATGTAGTGCTTTGGACGACAAGACACATTTGAAACGTATGTAGTGCTTTGGACTAAATACATTTGAAACCTATGTAGTGCTTTGGATTAGACACATTTGAAACGTATGTAGTATTTGGACTAGACACATTTGAAACGTATGTAGTGCACGATGTCGATGGTACGATGGCGATGGTACGATGTCGATGGTACGATGGCACGATGTCGATGGTACGATGGCACGATGTCGATGGTACGATGGCACGATGACGATGGCACGATGTCGATGGTACGATGTCGATGGCACGATGTCGATGGTACGATGGCACGATGGTACGATGTCGATGGTACGATGTCGATGGTACGATGGCACGATGTCGATGGTACGATGTGTTATTATCATCGTGCCATCGTACCATCGACATCGTACCATCGACATCGTGCCATCGTACCATCGACATCGTACAATCGCCATCGTGCCATCGTACCATCGACATCGTGCCATCGTACCATCGCGTTACATTTTTTATATACCGCGATGACCCTAACGGAACACCGTAGATATATAACTTTTTGTACATCGTGCATGTAAAAGAACCAGAGGAGATTCTGGAATGGGTCTCTGTCTGTATCATTGCACTATCCTCCAACACTCTAAAATGACTAATCTCTTCAGGAGGCGTCGCTCATATGGGCAACCGTTAGCGACGATAAATAAACGTAAAACACACAGAGATATATACGGTGTTTCGTTAGGGCCATCGCGGTATATAGAGGGAAATCAGGAAGGCGATGGTACGATGTCGATGGTACGATGTCGATGGTACGATGGCACGATGCCGATGGTACGATGTCGATGGCACGATGTCGATGATACGATGGCACGATGTCGATGGTACGATGTCGATGTTACGATGATACGATGGTCAACGCCATCGTACCATCGACATCGTGCCATCGTACCATCGACATCGTACCATCGGCATCGTACCATCGACATCGTACCATCGCCATCGTACCATCGACATCGTATGTAGTGCTTTGGACAAGACACATTTGAAACGTATGTAGTGTTTGGACTAGACACATTTGAAACGTATGTAGTGCTTTGGACAATACACATTTGAAACGTATGTAGTGTTTGGACTAGACACATTTGAAACGTATGTAGTGTTTGGACTAGACACATTTGAAACGTATGTAGTGTTTGGACAAGACACATTTGAAACGTATGTAGTGTTTGGACTAGACACATTTGAAACGTATGTATTGCTTTGGATTAGACACATTTGAAACGTATGTAGTGCTTTGGACGACAAGACACATTTGAAACGTATGTAGTGCTTTGGACTAAATACATTTGAAACCTATGTAGTGCTTTGGATTAGACACATTTGAAACGTATGTAGTATTTGGACTAGACACATTTGAAACGTATGTAGTGCACGATGTCGATGGTACGATGGCGATGGTACGATGTCGATGGTACGATGGCACGATGTCGATGGTACGATGGCACGATGTCGATGGTACGATGGCACGATGACGATGGCACGATGTCGATGGTACGATGTCGATGGCACGATGTCGATGGTACGATGGCACGATGGTACGATGTCGATGGTACGATGTCGATGGTACGATGGCACGATGTCGATGGTACGATGTGTTATTATCATCGTGCCATCGTACCATCGACATCGTACCATCGACATCGTGCCATCGTACCATCGACATCGTACCATCGCCATCGTGCCATCGTACCATCGACATCGTGCCATCGTACCATCGCGTTACATTTTTTATATACCGCGATGACCCTAACGGAACACCGTAGATATATAACTTTTTGTACATCGTGCATGTAAAAGAACCAGAGGAGATTCTGGAATGGGTCTCTGTCTGTATCATTGCACTATCCTCCAACACTCTAAAATGACTAATCTCTTCAGGAGGCGTCGCTCATATGGGCAACCGTTAGCGACGATAAATAAACGTAAAACACACAGAGATATATACGGTGTTTCGTTAGGGCCATCGCGGTATATAGAGGGAAATCAGGAAGGCGATGGTACGATGTCGATGGTACGATGTCGATGGTACGATGGCACGATGCCGATGGTACGATGTCGATGGCACGATGTCGATGATACGATGGCACGATGTCGATGGTACGATGTCGATGTTACGATGATACGATGGTCAACGCCATCGTACCATCGACATCGTGTCATCGTACCATCGACATCGTACCATCGGCATCGTACCATCGACATCGTACCATCGCCATCGTGCCATCGTACCATCGACATCGTATGTAGTGCTTTGGACAAGACACATTTGAAACGTATGTAGTGTTTGGACTAGACACATTTGAAACGTATGTAGTGCTTTGGACAATACACATTTGAAACGTATGTAGTGTTTGGACTAGACACATTTGAAACGTATGTAGTGTTTGGACTAGACACATTTGAAACGTATGTAGTGTTTGGACAAGACACATTTGAAACGTATGTAGTGTTTGGACTAGACACATTTGAAACGTATGTATTGCTTTGGATTAGACACATTTGAAACGTATGTAGTGCTTTGGACAAGACACATTTGAAACGTATGTAGTGCTTTGGACTAAATACATTTGAAAATGTAGTGCTTTGGATTAGACACATTTGAAACGTTATTTGGACTAGACACATTTGAACGATGTAGTGCACGACGTTGATGGTACGATGGCGATGGTACGATAGTACGATGGTACGATGTCGATGGTACGATGGTACGATGTCGATGGTACGATGGTACGATGTCGATGGTACGATGGTACGATGGCACGATGTCGATGGTACGATGGCACGATGTCGATGGTACGATGGTACGATGTCGACATCGACATCGTACCATCGTACCATCGCCATCGTACCATCGACATCGTGCCATCGTACCATCGCGTTACATTTTTTATATACCGCGATGACCCTAACGGAACACCGTAGATATATAACTTTTTGTACATCGTGCATGTAAAAGAACCAGAGGAGATTCTGGAATGGGTCTCTGTCTGTATCATTGCACTATCCTCCAACACTCTAAAATGACTAATCTCTTCAGGAGGCGTCGCTCATATGGGCAACCGGTAGCGACGATAAATAAACGTAAAACACACAGAGATATAACTTTTTGACTTGACTATTTATGTTATCGCAAATCACGTTCATCATGGAAAGAATTTCGTTTAATTATGTAGTGTCAAAATAGTTCCGCGATTCGTTTCTATTTGTATGAAACCAACAAAGATCATGTCCGAAAATCATTTGGCGAAAGTTGAACGGAAATTATCACCCCTGTAAATGTGTACTCAAAATACACATTATCATGGCCGCACATTTTGTCTCGTTTACAAGTCGTCAATATATCGTCAATATGTTGTGTCTTTATATTATCAACTTGAGATTCAAAAAATGATCTCCATTTTAGATGATCGAATGCCTCATTACCACTTGGAAATGTAAAGTGTTTATGTTTGTTTTAGTTAAAATTTATGATATGTCCGATTGGCGCAGTGATTAGCGCGCTCGCTTCTCACCAATGCAACCCGGGTTCGATCCTCGGACCGGGAAGTAT
This sequence comes from Archivesica marissinica, assembly GCA_014843695.1. NCBI lineage: Eukaryota > Metazoa > Mollusca > Bivalvia > Venerida > Vesicomyidae > Archivesica > Archivesica marissinica. The sequence continues at coordinate 64,440,554 of CM026391.1, forward strand.
GTGAGATGGTACATTCATTACTTATCTTTACATTAATTATTCGTTTCAATGTATAGAGAAAATACAGCACACTTTGCATTTAAGCTGTTTTTTGTTGTTTAGATTTGCAACTTACCGTATGCCGGAACTGGTAAATATATCATCCTTGGAACAGCGTAAACTGTGTAAGACACGCCTTTTCTCGCGCCTAACACTGCGAATGCGCATGCCCGTAACTTCGAGTGGTCATGTCAGCTGCATATCATTAGTTGGGTGAAAAATGTATACAATCATGGCACAAAAGTTCATCGAATGATGTAAATATTATAATGGAGAGGCTGTACAGTTGCTATGGTTTAACGTAATGCACACGGTCTATATCAGATTGGGGTCAATATGCTGGAATCTAGTCGCAATTATAATCTTGGAATTACTAAACAATTCACATTATACACGATTTATAATATTGTTTAAATAGTTTTAAAGCAGCCAATATATCGTATGAAATAAAAGATATTTGAAATATTCAAATTGAACGTAGGTAACAATGCTGCTACGCATTCGTACATTATAATTTGCATAATTATGTTCAATTAGTAAGCAGTGTTTTTTTGCGATAAAACAAACTCGAAACCGAAAGTAGGACTTTCCGAGTCGGTCGGTCACGCACTTGTTTACAATCCGAACGCATCGTCCGCACTTGTTTACATTCGGAATGCATCGTCCCCATTTGTCCGATTGAATTCCTTGAGGTGTCGATTCATACCTCTGTTATCTAAGTCTTTTAGGGACATGTCTACATCCTCGCGAGGTATTCGACATTAGAGGAAGATAGATAGATAGTCTTTCATGTTCAAACTATGATGACATTCCAACGTGGTTTTCAACATCCGCTGTTGTTTCACGCATGCGCGTTGTGCGTGTTTTCATTTCGTTTATTGATAAATAATTCACGTATACGATGGTGTATATTTATTAGATTTTTATCGTTTCTGAACGACTATTTCGATTTTTGTAAACACACATATTATACTATATTTATATTTTACTAAAAACATCCTTTATTACGATATAGTGCTGCTTTAAACGTTTACAAATAAAACTAAAGCCATGTTTCCCCCAGTGCCTCTCACAACTGTACCACGATGCTCCGCTAACACAACTGTACCACGGCGTACCTCTCACAACTGTACTACGATGTTCCTCTCACAACTGTACCACGATGTTCCTCTCACAACTGTACCACGATGTTCCTCTCACAACTGTACCACAATTTTCCTCTCACAACTGTACCACGATGTTCCTCTCACAACTGTACCACGATGTTCCTCTCTCAACTGTACCACGATGTTCCTCTCACAACTGTACCACGATGTTCCTCTCTCACAACTGTATCACGATGTTCCTCTCACAACTGTACCACGATGTTTCTCTCACAACTGTACCACGATGCTCCTCTAACAACTGTACCACGATTTTCCTCTCACAACAGTATCACGATGTTCCTCTCACAACTGTACCACGATGTTCCTCTCACAACTGTACCACGATGATCCTCTCACAAATGAACCACGATGTTCCTCTCAAAACTGTACCACGATGCTCCTCTCACAACTGTACCACGATGTTCCTCTCACAACTGTATCACCATGTTCCTCTCACAACTGTACCACGATGTTCCTCTCACAACTGTACCACGATGTTCTTCTCACAACTGTACCACGATGTTCCTCTCACAAATGTACCACGATGTTCCTCTCACAACTGTACCACGATGTATCTCTCACAACTGTACCACGATGTTCCTCTCTCACAACTGTACCACGATGTACCTCTCTCACAACTGTACCACGATGTTCCTCTCACAACTGTATCACGGTGTTCCTCTCTCACAACTGTATCACGATGTTCCTCTCACAACTGTACCACGATGTTCCTCTCTCACAACTGTAGCACGATGTTCCTCTCTCACAACTGTATCACGATGTTCCTCTCACAACTGTACCACGATGTTTCTCTCACAACTGTACCACGATGCTCCTCTACCAACTGTACAACGATTTTCCTCTCACAACAGTATCACGATGTTCCTCTCACAACTGTACCACGATGTTCCTCTCACAACTGTACCACGATGCTCCTCTCACAAATGAACCACGATGTTCCTCTCACAACTGTACCACGATGCTCCTCTCACAACTGTATCACGATGTTCCTCTCACAACTGTATCACCATGTTCCTCTCACAACTGTACCACGATGTTCCTCTCACAACTGTACCACGATGTTCCTCTCACAACTGTACCACGATGTTCCTCTCACAAATGTACCACGATGTTCCTCTCACAACTGTACCACGATTTTCCTCTCACAACTGTACCACGATGTTCCTCTCACAACTGTACCACGATGTTCCTCTCTCAACTGTACCACGATGTTCCTCTCACAACTGTACCACCATGTTCCTCTCTCACAACTGTATCACGATGTTCCTCTCACAACTGTACCACGATGTTTCTCTCACAACTGTACCACGATGCTCCTCTAACAACTGTACCACGATTTTCCTCTCACAACAGTATCACGATGTTCCTCTCACAACTGTACCACGATGTTCCTCTCACAACTGTACCACGATGCTCCTCTCACAAATGAACCACGATGTTCCTCTCACAACTGTACCACGATGCTCCTCTCACAACTGTACCACGATGTTCCTCTCACAACTGTATCACCATGTTCCTCTCACAACTGTACCACGATGTTCCTCTCACAACTGTACCACGATGTACCTCTCTCACAACTGTACCACGATGTTCCTCTCACAACTGTATCACGGTGTTCCTCTCTCACAACTGTATCACGATGTTCCTCTCACAACTGTACCAAGATGTTCCTCTCTCACAACTGTAGCACGATGTTCCTCTCTCACAACTGTATCACGATGTTCCTCTCACAACTGTACCACGATGTTTCTCTCACAACTGTACCACGATGTTCCTCTCACAACTGTACCACGATTTTCCTCTCACAACTGTACCACGATGTTCCTCTCACAACTGTACCACGATGTTCCTCTCTCAACTGTACCACGATGTTCCTCTCACAACTGTACCACGATGTTCCTCTCTCACACCTGTATCACGATGTTCCTCTCACAACTGTACCACGATGTTTCTCTCACAACTGTACCACGATGCTCCTCTAACAACTGTACCACGATTTTCCTCTCACAACAGTATCACGATGTTCCTCTCACAACTGTACCACGATGTTCCTCTCACAACTGTACCACGATGCTCCTCTCACAAATGAACCACGATGTTCCTCTCACAACTGTACCACGATGCTCCTCTCACAACTGTACCACGATGTTCCTCTCACAACTGTATCACCATGTTCCTCTCACAACTGTACCACGATGTTCCTCTCACAACTGTACCACGATGTTCTTCTCACAACTGTACCACGATGTTCCTCTCACAAATGTACCACGATGTTCCTCTCACAACTGTACCACGATGTATCTCTCACAACTGTACCACGATGTTCCTCTCTCACAACTGTACCACGATGTACCTCTCTCACAACTGTACCACGATGTTCCTCTCACAACTGTATCACGGTGTTCCTCTCTCACAACTGTATCACGATGTTCCTCTCACAACTGTACCACGATGTTCCTCTCTCACAACTGTAGCACGATGTTCCTCTCTCACAACTGTATCACGATGTTCCTCTCACAACTGTACCACGATGTTTCTCTCACAACTGTACCACGATGCTCCTCTACCAACTGTACAACGATTTTCCTCTCACAACAGTATCACGATGTTCCTCTCACAACTGTACCACGATGTTCCTCTCACAACTGTACCACGATGCTCCTCTCACAAATGAACCACGATGTTCCTCTCACAACTGTACCACGATGCTCCTCTCACAACTGTATCACGATGTTCCTCTCACAACTGTATCACCATGTTCCTCTCACAACTGTACCACGATGTTCCTCTCACAACTGTACCACGATGTTCCTCTCACAACTGTACCACGATGTTCCTCTCACAAATGTACCACGATGTTCCTCTCACAACTGTACCACGATTTTCCTCTCACAACTGTACCACGATGTTCCTCTCACAACTGTACCACGATGTTCCTCTCTCAACTGTACCACGATGTTCCTCTCACAACTGTACCACCATGTTCCTCTCTCACAACTGTATCACGATGTTCCTCTCACAACTGTACCACGATGTTTCTCTCACAACTGTACCACGATGCTCCTCTAACAACTGTACCACGATTTTCCTCTCACAACAGTATCACGATGTTCCTCTCACAACTGTACCACGATGTTCCTCTCACAACTGTACCACGATGCTCCTCTCACAAATGAACAACGATGTTCCTCTCACAACTGTACCACGATGCTCCTCTCACAACTGTACCACGATGTTCCTCTCACAACTGTATCACCATGTTCCTCTCACAACTGTACCACGATGTTCCTCTCACAACTGTACCACGATGTACCTCTCTCACAACTGTACCACGATGTTCCTCTCACAACTGTATCACGGTGTTCCTCTCTCACAACTGTATCACGATGTTCCTCTCACAACTGTACCAAGATGTTCCTCTCTCACAACTGTAGCACGATGTTCCTCTCTCACAACTGTATCACGATGTTCCTCTCACAACTGTACCACGATGTTTCTCTCACAACTGTACCACGATGCTCCTCTAACAACTCTACCACGATTTTCCTCTCACAACAGTATCACGATGTTCCTCTCACAACTGTACCACGATGTTCTTCTCACAACTGTACCACGATGCTCCTCTCACAAATGAACCACGATGTTCCTCTCACAACTGTACCACGATGCTCCTCTCACAACTGTATCACGATGTTCCTCTCACAACTGTATCACCATGTTCCTCTCACAACTGTACCACGATGTTCCTCTCACAACTGTACCACGATGTTCCTCTCACAACTGTACCACGATGTTCCTCTCACAAATGTACCACGATGTTCCTCTCACAACTGTACCACGATGTATCTCTCACAACTGTACCACGATGTTCCTCTCTCACAACTGTACCACGATGTACCTCTCTCACAACTGTACCACGATGTTCCTCTCACAACTGTATCACGATGTTCCTCTCTCACAACTGTACCACGATGTTCCCCTCACAACTGTACACATATGTTCCTCTCTCACAACTGTATCACGATGTTCCTCTCTCACAACTGTACCACGATGTGCCTCTCTCACAACTGTACCACGATGTTCCTCTCTCACAACTGTACCACGATGTTCCTCTCTCACAACTGTACCACGATGCTCCTCTCACAACTGTACCACGATGTTCCTCTCTCACAACTGTACCACGATGTGCCTCTCACAACTGTACCACGATGTTCCTCTCACAACTGTACCACGATGTTCCTCTCACAACTGTACCACGATGTTCCTCTCACAACGGTACCACGATGTGCCTCTCACACCTGTACCACGATGTTCCTCTCTCACAACTGTACCACGATGTTCCTCTCACAACTGTACCACGATGTTCCTCTCACAACTGTACCACGATGTTCCTCTCACAACTGTACCACGATATTCCTTTCACAAATGTGGCACGAAATGCCTCTCACAACTGTACCACGATGAAAAATCACGATTTATTGCAACATTTTCCATAATCTTATAACATTATTTATAACATCCATTTTTATGAACTAAAACATACGTTTTATGTTGATTGTTCCTAACAGGCAACTAGTAATATATATGTGGTTCTCTCTACATTCGAATGTTCGGCTTAAAAAGCACCACATATAACACATTTGACCTATCAGGCGCGTTACCCCCTTACGATCCGGTTTTTATTGCATTTTCTGCATTTATTTAATTTTCATATTCAGGAACTGAATAATTCTGACGCACGTGCGTAAGCCTAGCTACGCGCCTGCCAATGACTCGATGCCCTAACGTTATTTGGCCAACACCGATCACTTTTTTTTGGTGTCAGACTAACACTATCCATTGGTTATTTCATCATTTCTCACCGCCGATCTCCCCACGGAGTGCACGTCAGGGACACACTCTTCATCACCGCTGTTTTACTGAGGTGGTGTTAGTATGTGTGAAAGGTCCCCGACTTCGAGTCCAGCTGTAGCTGTCCGGAGTTCAAGCCCCGTTACGATTGTGCCCTTAGGCAAGGCATTTAAATTACGCATTGCCCATTTCTCCCTCCCTCGTGGCGACGTATTCCACCATGAATGAGGTCTCGAGAGTGATTAATATAAGTTGTAATAACTTGTTTCTCAATCGAGCTAAAATAAACTAATCAGTTGAACAAATCTTTTTTTCAGTAGTCTTCATTTATAAAGCTCCATACATTATTTAATTAGGCCTACTAGACCAATAAACACGAACTAATAGAATGGTGTAATACAATGCTGTAAGTTTTGGAATTCCACCAAAATGAGAACATCACAGTTTAAGACCCGACACACTGTACTATATAACCATCTACTATACAATGCCACTTTAATATATACATATACTGCACAGTTTTCAGAAACCATATTATAGATATATCTATATATAGCTAGCCAATACAGGTTTAACTAACAATGAAATAGGTATCGCATTGTGTTTATACTATACAAGTTCACTTAATATAATATACACTACACCGTTTTCAGAAAATATATGTTGGAAACCACATTACATGTATCTATATAGAGCTAGCCAATACAGGTTAAACTAATGTGTTCAATGAAATAGCTTCGGGTAGCTTGCCGGCACCGAAACGATGTAGTGAGGTGTCATAGATATGAAACATGGCGTCATTTCCTCCAATACTGGGTTGAACAACAACAGTGACTATCGACTGTCAAAAAATTGAAAGGTGAAGTTTAGTGTGCACGTTTATGAGAAGCTCATAGAGTTGATCTGGGATCATCCATGTTTGTATGACATGGGCTCATCCATGTCTGTATGACATGGGATCATCCATGTCTGTATGACATGGGCTCATCCATGTCTGTATGACATGTCTGTATGACATGGGATCATCATCCATGTCTGTATATCATCCATGTATCATCCATGTCTGTATGACATGGGCTCATCCATGTCTGTATGACATGTCTGTATGACATGGGATCATCATCCATGTCTGTATGACATGGGATCATCCATGTCTGTATGACTCGTTGATGGCGGAGTATAAAGGCTATTCCACAGGCACAAGACTTACGCTCGCCCATATGGTTCGCCGGAGGCGAGGGTAAATAAGCTCAATTATCATCATCAAGACACACTTATTTGTTTGCCCTACAATAAACATTACTTACTATATGACCATAGGGCAAAACAAGCTGTGTCTTGTGCCTGTGGGCTATTCCCTCCAGGATAAAATATTTGCAAATGTAACTTGGAAACCGCCATTTTCTTGTAGATCGATTAAAAATAGGAACACGTGCGTTTTTATCCCAACACCGCGTCGGGTTCCGGCTTCATGGATGGAAACAATTTGTCGGTACCTACTCGGTGCGCATTTAGGCGCCGATAAAACCTGCACCGAAATAGGCTTCATGGATGGAAACAATTTGTCGGTACCTACTCGGTGCGCAATTAGGCGCCGATAAAACCTGCACCGAAATAGGCTTCATGGACGGAACGAATGTGTCGGTACCTACTCGGTGAGCATTTAGGCGCCGTTAAAACCTGCACCGAAATAGACTTCATGGAAACTCGGCCATCTTTGTTTAGCATCAATATTCCTTGATATATCACTCGAGGTTGTCCCGCATGGGTCCGAGGTTATAAAACTGTTCACAGATCTCAAACTCAAGTTATTTGGTTGGTTGGAGTTTTACTGTCGGCTGAACCAATCAGAAGCTTGAGACTGAGTTTTACTATCGGCTGAACCAATCAGAAGCTTGAGACTGAGCTTTACTATCGGCTGAACCAATCAGAAGCTTGAGCTTTACTGTCGGCTGAACCAATCAGAAGCTTGAGACTGAGCTTTACTGTCGGCTGAACCAATCAGAAGCTTTAGAGTGAGTTTTACTATCGGCTGAACCAATCAGAAGCTTGAGACTGAGTTTTACTGTCGACTGAACCAATCAGAAGCTTGAGACAGAGTTTTACTATCGGCTGAACCAATCAGAAGCTTGAGACTGAGTTTTACTGTCGGCTGAACCAATCAGAAGCTTGAGACTGAGCTTTACTATCGGCTGAACCAATCAGAAGCTTGAGACTGAGCTTTACTATCGGCTGAACCAATCAGAAGCTTGAGCTTTACTGTCGGCTGAACCAATCAGAAGCTTGAGACTGAGCTTTACTGTCGGCTGAACCAATCAGAAGCTTGAGACTGAGTTTTACTATCGGCTGAACCAACCAGAAGCTTGAGACTGAGTTTTACTGTCGACTGAACCAATCAGAAGCTTGAGACATAGTTTTACTATCGGCTGAACCAATCAGAAACTTGAGACTGAGTTTAACTGTCGACTGAACCAATCAGAAGCTTGAGACTGAGTTTGAGATTGGATACTATTTTTATAACCTCTGAGCCTGGACAGAATCATACAAGTGTCGTTTTATTGTAGGAGATGATCTGTATAGTATATTCCAAAACAATGGAAGACATTGATCAGTTACTGCCAATGAATACTCGTTAATACGGATAGGTATTTACAATTGGTTTTCTCTGAAATGACCAATATACATTTCCGTATAAATCCTACTTTATCTGCCAAGGGAGATAATAGAAAAAAAGCAATTACTGTCAATTAACAATTAATATGTTTTATTAAGGATAAAACTACGACGCCCCCAGATGAATACATGGACCATTATTTTTAAAGTTATTTATAGCACAAACATGGAACACGGGTTCATACCTTCAACAGTTACAGACACCAGCTATTGTTTTGAATAGTCATTGTCATGGGTTCACACAGATGCGGTTTAAACTATTATCGAAATATTTTAATTTCCTAATTTAATGATAATCGATATTCCTGTATATTTTGCAAAATAATAAACACAGAGACAAACAAGAAATAGACACGACGAAGAACAATTGTGCCCTTCAGCGCTGCAGGTTCGAATCCAACTGGGGGTTTCCAATTATTGTATGTGAGTAAGCTATCCAGCTGGCTTATGGTAGATCGGTGGTTCTATCCGGGTGCCAGTCTGTGTCTGAAATACGGCTCGGAGGGACTTCATACTAGCCGAAGCGTCTCGATGTTGGTGCGAATTTAACGCCCGAAAGAAACAAACAAATTGCTAATATATAAAAAAATACCTCTGCTGAAATATTCTCCATGATTGATATATGCAAGATGGTCCTTGTACATAGTATAATATATAGCTTTACCTTGCTGGTGATTTCAAAACGCCAACTATGCAGACATATAAAGGACATAGCCTGCGCAACGACTAACAACAACATAATTATATACATAGCATTACGTAATCAATCATTATACACTATTGTGGAAATGTAGGTCAGACAACATACAAGTTCAACCCAGAATTCTAGCTCAATTGGGCAGTAGTATTGTAGCTTTGTTTGTAGTCGCCTACGCCTGGTTTATCTAAGAAGTTTAAGTAGTTGCTACGTTGCTTATGCCGACATCCCGATCAGGCATCCTCTTCATTTGGTCCAGTGTGCCAAGTCCTGAGTGGTGATTGCTCATTGATTGTTAAGGCCACATCCTCCACATTTGTCATCCCACCGTAGCAGAACCCGTCTCAGATGTCCTCTTCAATGGTCTTCATCACGTCAAGGCATCCCCGGTCTGTTCCCCTCATGCCATACCTACACGAGGAACCAAGTATGTGTCGAGGAGACCGTCTTGAATGAGTTGCTACTGCGGGACGTGCCGTGCTAGGTCATGACGTGCACATTGTGTAGGTCGCCCATGGCTCAATTGGACCGAAATGCAACATGTTATATATTCAGCCATAAGTAGTAGATACTAGGTTGACTTATGGGTGTCTTATGTCAGCTCAGTACTGTAGAGTGGAATAGACCGTGCAGAGGCTTTAGTAACAATATATGTTTAGATCCAACCCACTCGGGGTATTTGAAACAGTCAAGTATACAGAGGGAACAGCAGGTATTTAATGCAAATGTTAATAAATAATAAGAATAATTATTGTTTTGTTCATAAACAAAACAATATGACGTGAGTGATAATTATCGGTGTACAGTTTTCATCTTTATTAAAGTCTCATCTATATAAATACATATAACTCAAACACAGAAAACCCACACTTCAGATAAGTGTGTTTTTACATGAAAAACAATAACTATATAAATACATCCTTTTAAACATTTTGGAATATTTTTAGTTGTTCAGTTTGTGTTTTGTAATAAAGATGTGATATATCTTTGATGGAATCCTTTTCATGTAATAACAATCATATAATGTACGTGTCACGGTGTTCATCTGTAGACTCAACGGGCGCTACCTCCATAGTCAGATAAGACTGACGGATGCCGAAAAAGTATAACATATAAAAGGTACATAGCCATTATTTTAAGTAAGTAGAATTGCCAGAGACATATTGCAATAAAGTGTATCACAGTATTATAATCACAGGTTAGTACTAGTTATGTCAATAAAGTGTATCACAGTATTATAATCACAGGTTAGTACTAGTTGTGTATCACAGTATTATAATCACAGGTTAGTACTAGTTATGTCAATAAAGTGTATCACAGTATTATAATCACAGGTTAGTACTAGTTGTGTATCACAGTATTATAATCACAGGTTAGTACTAGTTATGTCAATAAAGTGTATCACAGTATTATAATCACAGGTTAGTACTAGTTGTGTATCACAGTATTATAATCACAGGTTAGTACTAGTTATGTCAATAAAGTGTATCACAGTATTATAATCACAGGTTAGTACTAGTTGTGTATCACAGTATTATAATCACAGGTTAGTACTAGTTATGTCAATAAAGTGTATCACAGTATTATAATCACAGGTTAGTACTAGTTGTGTATCACAGTATTATAATCACAGGTTAGTACTAGTTATGTCAATAAAGTGTATCACAGTATTATAATCACAGGTTAGTACTAGTTGTGTATCACAGTATTATAATCACAGGTTAGTACTAGTTTGTCAATAAAGTGTATCACAGTATTATAATCACAGGTTAGTACTAGTTGTGTATCACAGTATTATAATCACAGGTTAGTACTAGTTGTGTATCACAGTATTATAATCACAGGTTAGTACTAGTTGTGTATCACAGTATTATAATCACAGGTTAGTACTAGTTGTGTATCACAGTATTACAATCACAGGTTAGTACTAGTTGTGTATCACAGTATTATAATCACAGGTTAGTACTAGTTGTGTATCACAGTATTATAATCACAGGTTAGAACTAGTTGTGTATCACAGTATTATAATCACAGGTTAGTACTAGTTGTGTATCACAGTATTACAATCACAGGTTAGTACTAGTTATGTATCACAGTATTATAATCACAGGTTAGAACTAGTTATGTATCACAGTATTATAATCACAGGTTAGTACTAGTTATGTATCACAGTATTACAATCACAGGTTAGTACTAGTTGTGTATCACAGTATTATAATCACAGGTTAGAACTATTATGTATCACAGTATTATAATCACAGGTTAGTACTAGTTATGTATTACAGTATTATAATCACAGGTTAGTACTAGTTGTGTATCACAGTATTATAATCACAGGTTAGTACTAGTTATGTATCACAGTATTACAAGGTTAGTACTAGTTGGTATCACAGTATTACAATCACAGGTTAGTACTAGTTATGTATCACAGTATTACAATCACAGGTTAGTACTAGTTGTGTATCACAGTATTATAATCACAGGTTAGTACTAGTTGTGTATCACAGTATTACAATCACAGGTTAGTACTAGTTGTGTATCACAGTATTACAATCACAGGTTAGTACTAGTTATGTATCACAGTATTACAATCACAGGTTAGTACTAGTTATGTATCACAGTATTATAATCACAGGTTAGTACTAGTTGTGTATCACAGTATTACAATCACAGGTTAGTACTAGTTGTGTATCACAGTATTACAATCACAGGTTAGTACTAGTTATGTATCACAGTATTATAATCACAGGTTAGTACTAGTTATGTATCACAGTATTATAACCACAGGTTAGTACTAGTTATGTATCACAGTATTATAATCACAGGTTAGTACTAGTTATGTATCACAGTATTATAATCACAGGTTAGAACTAGTTGTGTCAATAATCGATAATTAGAACATTGTTAATAATGTCGCAATCGGAACCGATCAATAGGTTAATCAGCGAGCAATCGGAACCGATCAATAGGTTCATCAGCGAGTAATCGGAACCGATCAATAGGTTCATCAGCGATATACACCCCCTTCTTAATCGGAATCAGAATAACGGGCATTGCCTCTATAGGACGATCTAACATTTATGTCAAGGCCATCATTTTGCGTAGTCATTTTCTTCTCCGGTATAAAAGATACCACCTTGACTCGTATTCTTTCACATTTCCCTTCTTCTTGTAGTTGACGGAACAGCCAGAGTCGCCTGTTGTCTCAAGTGAACCATTTGTCTCCACTTTTAACCACCGATATGTTTGGTATGTCATTAATGGCACAACTGAAATGTACATTATCATTGAAAAGATGCATTGATTTTCAGCATTGTTAAGAATATTAATACATTTGATACAGAATCTTTAGAAAAAATATGTCTTTGTTTACAATCTGCACGCACGCACGCACGCACGCACGCACGCACGCACGCACGCACGCACGCACGCACGCACGCACGCACGCACGCACGCACGCACGCACGCACGCACGCACGCACGCACGCACGCAACGCACGCACGCACGCACCGCAGCACGCACGCAGCACGCACGCAAGCACGCACGCACGCACGCACGCACGCACGCACGCACGCACGCACGCACGCACGCACGCACGCACGCACGCACGCACGCACGCACGCACGCACGCCACGCACGCACCACGCACGCACGCACGCACGCACGCACGCACGCACGCACGCACGCACGCACGCACGCACGCACGCACGCACGCACGCACGCACGCACGCACGCACGCACGCACGCACGCACGCACGCATACACACATAAACACGCACGGAACTTTCAAACGGACGCACATACAGACGGACGACGATAAATAAAAATCCATCGCTGACATTCGAGCTGTTCGCCCCGGAGAAGGAATATGACAAACATCCCATGTAGCCGCACGCTGTAGCTCTAGTTATCATGCACAGTTATATAAGGAATGATAATGACGGGATAATAATGTTCACGTGTTGGACTAACATCCCATGTAGCCGCACGCTGTAGCTCTAGTTATCGTACACAGTTATATATGGGATGCTAATGACGGGATAATAATATTCACGTGTTGGACCAACATCCCATGTTGTTCCATGGGGCACTATAGTCTAACACGCAGTTGACTTATTCTCTCCTAAATTATGTGAATACATATCGCTAGACCTTTTTTCAATTTATCTATTTTTCAATGCTGTCTGCTTGATATTTTACTGTGATATATAACATAATTGGGGAGGGCACTAGATAAGGTTCCACCCCCGCCTGGCCCTAATCAAATTAACGGTCTTTCAGATGAGACTTAAAACCGAGGTCTCGTGTCGGTGCTTTTACACATTGCATGTAAAAGAACCAGATGAGATTCTGGAATGGGTCTCTGTCTGCATCATTGCACCATCCTCCAAAAATCGAAAATGAATAATCTCTTCAGGAGGCGTCGCTCATATGGGCAATCGGTAGCGACGATAAATAAACACGACGTGCGCGCGAACACACACACACACACTAGATAATGGTGGTAAAACTTGTTGCCCAACATATTTTTGATCCTAAATAATTTTTCTCAAGTTATATGATTTTGTTCGTACATTTGTAATGCTTATTTTTATAATATATATATATACATAAAAAGCAATTCAATTAAACTAAGTAATATATACATGTAATATATGTAATTATATACTTACACTCCACTGCGCAGATTCTCCAATGTTTCACTAAGTGAAATACCCGCATGTTTGCTTTTACCAGAGAATGTATTGTTGATTGAATCTTGAGAATAACGTATTTCTGAAGGAGCTAATTCCATTTTAATTGTTTTAATACTAATTAAATATGCTTAATTTTTATTTCATATCATGCAATACTGCTATGACACATACTCCGCTGCATTGGTATTCCCATTCATGAATACATTTTCCGAAAATTAAAAATAACTTCATTTGCGTTTGCTTTATACGTTTTCAGAAAACCATTAATACCACGCGTCGAGTTAACAAAATTAATAGTTCGACTAATAAAGCATTTATTAAACCTCTGTAGCAACAACTAATATTATCGGAACAGAACAGAACAGAACAGATGTTTATTTTAAGACTTGTACATGGTACATCGTCATAAACATACAAATATACAATTACATATTGGTCACGTAATACAATAGATTTTACATTCATATATTCACATAAATCGATTGACATGTAGTATTATAATAATGATGATTCAATTTACGGAATAGAGGATGAACATAATTAATTGTTAGCAGTTACAATAGTACTTCTTAGTACAATGGCTTCTTTTATATATTTCGCCAAGTTTAATATATCGACTTTTTTGATCGATGTTACCAGTTCAATAAATTTGAACATAGAGGGACGATACTGATGGTATCTTTTGATATATTTCTTTCTTATATCTTCAAAGCATGGACATATTAAAATGAAATGGTACTCGTCTTCAATATCCAAAGTGTTACAACATAAACAATATCTCTCATTACGTGGTATTCTGTTTTGACCATATCGTCCAGTTTGAATTCTTAATACATGTGCAGATACTCTAATTCTAGTAATGAAAAACCTCAAATTCTTAGGCAATAAATCTAGATAACTTTCACATGCAAGTGTTGTTTTACAATTTCTATAAAGGTCCAATACTACACTATTTTCAACAGACGTATGCCAATTTTGTATGTAACTATCTACAACTCTTTGTTTAAACAATTTAGGAAACATTTTACAATCTATCTTATTAGTATT
>CM026391.1:64456724-64515796 GCA_014843695.1 Archivesica marissinica
CAGGGAACCAGGGGGGAATGTTGTCGATCCTTAATAATATACTCAATGATGTACAGGGAACCAGTGGGGAATGTTGTCGATCCTTAATAATATACTCAATGATGTACAGGGAACCAGGGGGAATGTTGTCGATCCTTAATAATATACTCAATGATATACAGGGAACCAGGGGGGAATGTTGTCGATCCTTAATAATATACTCAATGATATACAGGGAACCAGGGGGGAATGTTGTCGATCCTTAATAATATACTCAATCATGTACAGGGAACCAGGGGGAATGTTGTCGATCCTTAATAATATACTCAATCATGTACAGGGAACCAGGGGGGAATGTTGTCGATCCTTAATAATATATTCAATCATGTACAGGGAACCAGTGGGGAATGTTGTCGATCCTTAATAATATACTCAATGATGTACAGGGAACCAGGGGGAATGTTGTCGATCCTTAATAATATACTCAATGATATACAGGGAACCAGGGGGGAATGTTGTCGATCCTTAATAATATACTCAATGATATACAGGGAACCAGGGGGGAATGTTGTCGATCCTTAATAATATACTCAATCATGTACAGGGAACCAGTGGGAATGTTGTCGATCCTTAATAATATACTCAATCATGTACAGGGAACCAGGGGGGAATGTTGTCGATCCTTAATAATATACTCAATCATGTACAGGGAACCAGGGGGGAATGTTGTCGATCCTTAATAATATACTCAATGATATACAGGGAACCAGGGGGAATGTTGTCGATCCTTAATAATATACTCAATGATATACAGGGAACCAGGGGGAATGTTGTCGATCCTTAATAATATACTCAATCATGTACAGGGAACCAGGGGGAATGTTGTCGATCCTTAATAATATACTCAATGATATACAGGGAACCAGGGGGAATGTTGTCGATCCTTAATAATATACTCAATCATGTACAGGGAACCAGGGGGGAATGTTGTCGATCCTTAATAATATACTCAATGATATACAGGGAACCAGGGGGAATGTTGTCGATCCTTAATAATATACTCAATCATGTACAGGGAACCAGTGGGGAATGTTGTCGATCCTTAATAATATACTCAATGATATACAGGGAACCAGTGGGGAATGTTGTCGATCCTTAATAATATACTCAATATGTACAGGGAACCAGGGGGGAATGTTGTCGATCCTTAATAATATACTCAATGATATACAGGGAACCAGGGGGGAATGTTGTCGATTCTTAATAATATACTCAATCATGTACAGGGAACCAGTGGGGAATGTTGTCGATCCTTAATAATATACTCAATCATGTACAGGGAACCAGTGGGGAATGTTGTCGATCCTTAATAATATATTTAATCATGTACAGGGAACCAGTGGGGAATGTTGTCGATCCTTAATAATATACTCAATGATATACAGGGAACCAGGGGGAATGTTGTCTATTCTTAAATAATATATTTAATCATGTACAGGGAACCAGTGGGGAATGTTGTCGATCCTTAATAATATACTCAATGATAAACAGGGAACCATGGGGGAATGTTGTCGATCCTTAATATTATACTCAACGATATACAGGGAACCAGGAGGGAATGTTGTCGATCCTTAATAATATATTTAATCTTGTACAGGGAACCAGTGGGGAATGTTGTCGATCCTTAATAATATATTCAATCATGTACAGGGAACCAGTGGGGAATGTTGTCGATCCTTAATAATATACTCAATGATATACAGGGAACCAGGGGGAATGTTGTCGATTCTTAATAATATATTTAATCATGTACAGGGAACCAGTGGGGAATGTTGTCGATCCTTAATAATATACTCAATGATATACAGGGAACCAGGGGGAATGTTGTCGATCCTTAATAATATACTCAATGATATACAGGGAACCAGGGGGAATGTTGTCGATCCTTAATAATATACTCAATCATGTACAGGGAACCAGGGGGAATGTTGTCGATCCTTAATAATATACTCAATCATGTACAGGGAACCAGGGGGATGTTGTCGATCCTTAATAATATACTCAATCATGTACAGGGAACCAGGGGGGATGTTGTCGATCCTTAATAATATACTCAATCATGTACAGGGAACCAGGGGGAATGTTGTCGATCCTTAATAATATACTCAATGATATACAGGGAACCAGTGGGGAATGTTGTCGATCCTTAATAATATACTCAATCATGTACAGGGAACCAGGGGGAATGTTGTCGATCCTTAATAATATACTCAATGATATACAGGGAACCAGGGGGAATGTTGTCGATCCTTAATAATATACTCAATGATGTACAGGGAACCAGGTGGGAATGTTGTCGATCCTTAATAATATACTCAATCATGTACAGGGAACCAGGGGTGAATGTTGTCGATCCTTAATAATATACTCAATCATGTACAGGGAACCAGTGGGAATGTTGTCGATCCTTAATAACATACTCAATCATGTACAGGGAACCAGGGGTGAATGTTGTCGATCCTTAATAATATACTCAATCATGTACAGGGAACCAGGGGGGAATGTTGTCGATCCTTAATAATATACTCAATGATATACAGGGAACCAGGGGGGAATGTTGTCGATCCTTAATAATATACTAAATCATGTACAGGGAACCAGGGGGGAATGTTGTCGATCCTTAATAATATACTCAATGATATACAGGGAACAAGGAGGGAATGTTGTCGATCCTTAATAATATATTTAATCTTGTACAGGGAACCAGGGGGGGATGTTGTCGATCCTTAATAATATATTTAATCTTGTACAGGGAACCAGTGGGGAATGTTGTCGATCCTTAATAATATACTCAATCATGTACAGGGAACCAGTGGGAATGTTGTCGATCCTTAATAATATACTCAATGATGTACAGGGAACCAGGTGGGAATGTTGTCGATCCTTAATAATATATTTGATCATGTACAGGGAACCAGGGGTGAATGTTGTCGATCCTTAATAATATACTCAATCATGTACAGGGAACCAGTGGGAATGTTGTCGATCCTTAATAATATACTCAATCATGTACAGGGAACCAGGGGTGAATGTTGTCGATCCTTAATAATATACTCAATCATGTACAGGGAACCAGGGGGGAATGTTGTCGATCCTTAAATAATATACTCAATGATATACAGGGAACCAGGGGGGAATGTTGTCGATCCTTAATAATATACTAAGTCATGTACATGGAACCAGGGGGGAATGTTGTCGATCCTTAATAATATACTCAATGATATACAGGGAACAAGGAGGGAATGTCGTCGATCCTTAATAATATATTTAATCTTGTACAGGGAACCAGGGGGGGATGTTTTCGATCCTTAATAACATATTTAATCTTGTACAGGGAACCAGTGGGGAATGTTGTCGATCCTTAATAATATATTTAATCATGTACAGGGAACCAGTGGCGAATGTTGTCGTCCTTAATAATATACTCAATGATATACAGGGAACCAGGGGGAATGTTGTCGATCCTTAATAATATACTCAATGATATACAGGGAACCAGGGGGGAATGTTGTCGATTCTTAATAATATACTCAATGATGTACAGGGAACCAGGGGGAATGTTGTCGATCCTTAATAATATACTCAATGATATACAGGGAACCAGGGAGGAATGTTGTCGATTCTTAATAATATACTCAATCATGTACAGGGAACCAGGGGGAATGTTGTCGATCCTTAATAATATACTCAATCATGTACAGGGAACCAGGGGGAATGTTGTCGATCCTTAATAATATACTCAATGATGTACAGGGAACCAGGTGGGAATGTTGTCGATCCTTAATAATATATTTGATCATGTACAGGGAACCAGGGGTGAATGTTGTCGATCCTTAATAATATACTCAATCATGTACAGGGAACCAGTGGGAATGTTGTCGATCCTTAATAACATACTCAATCATGTACAGGGAACCAGGGGTGAATGTTGTCGATCCTTAATAATATACTCAATCATGTACAGGGAACCAGGGGGGAATGTTGTCGATCCTTAAATAATATACTCAATGATATACAGGGAACCAGGGGGGAATGTTGTCGATCCTTAATAATATACTAAGTCATGTACATGGAACCAGGGGGGAATGTTGTCGATCCTTAATAATATACTCAATGATATACAGGGAACAAGGAGGGAATGTCGTCGATCCTTAATAATATATTTAATCTTGTACAGGGAACCAGGGGGGGATGTTTTCGATCCTTAATAACATATTTAATCTTGTACAGGGAACCAGTGGGGAATGTTGTCGATCCTTAATAATATATTTAATCATGTACAGGGAACCAGTGGCGAATGTTGTCGTCCTTAATAATATACTCAATGATATACAGGGAACCAGGGGGAATGTTGTCGATCCTTAATAATATACTCAATGATATACAGGGAACCAGGGGGGAATGTTGTCGATTCTTAATAATATACTCAATGATGTACAGGGAACCAGGGGGAATGTTGTCGATCCTTAATAATATACTCAATGATATACAGGGAACCAGGGAGGAATGTTGTCGATTCTTAATAATATACTCAATCATGTACAGGGAACCAGGGGGAATGTTGTCGATCCTTAATAATATACTCAATCATGTACAGGGAACCAGGGGGAATGTTGTCGATCCTTAATAATATACTCAATGATATACAGGGAACCAGGGGGAATGTTGTCGATCCTTAATAATATACTCAATCATGTACAGGGAACCAGGGGGAATGTTGTCGATCCTTAATAATATACTCAATGATATACAGGGAACCAGGGGGAATGTTGTCGATCCTTAATAATATACTCAATCATGTACAGGGAACCAGGTGGGAATGTTGTCGATTCTTAATAATATACTCAATGATATACAGGGAACCAGGGGGAATGTTGTCGATCCTTAATAATATACTCAATGATATACAGGGAACCAGGAGGGAATGTTGTCGATCCTTAATAATATACTCAATGATATACAGGGAACCAGGGGGGAATGTTGTCGATCCTTAATAATATACTCAATCATGTACAGGGAACCAGTGGGAATGTTGTCGATCCTTAATAATATACTCAATGATATACAGGGAACCAGGGGGGAATGTTGTCGATCCTTAAATAATATACTCAATCATGTACAGGGAACCAGGGGGGGATGTTGTCGATCCTTAATAATATACTCAATGATATACAGGGAACCAGGGGGAATGTTGTCGATCCTTAATAATATACTCAATCATGTACAGGGAACCAGTGGGGGGGTGTTGTCGATTCTTAATAATATACTCAATGATATACAGGGAACCAGGGGGGAATGTTGTCGATCCTTAATAATATACTCAATGATATACAGGAAACCAGGGGGAATGTTGTCCATCAGCGCTCGTAAGCATGGATAAGATTTCAAACTCCTGTGCTTAGATCAGCACTCGTAAGCATGGATAAAATTTCAAACTCCTGTGCTTAGATCAGCACTCGTAAGCATGGATAAAATTTCAAACTCCTGTGCTTAGATCAGCACTCGTAAGCATGGATAACATTTCAAACTCCTGTGCTTAGATCAGCACTCGTAAGCATGGATAACATTTCAAACTCCTGTGCTTAGATCAGCACTCGTAAGCATGGATAACATTTCAAACTCCTGTGCTTAGATCAGCACTCGTAAGCATGGATAAAATTTCAAACTCCTGTGCTTAGATCAGCACTCGTAAGCATGGATAACATTTCAAACTCCTGTGCTTAGATCAGCACTCGTAAGCATGGATAAAATTTCAAACTCCTGTGCTTCGATCAGCACTCGTAAGCATGGATACAATTTCAAACTCCTGTGCTTAGATCAGCACTCGTAAGCATGGATACATTTCAAACTCCTGTGCTTAGATCAGCACTCGTAAGCATGGATAAAATTTCAAACTCCTGTGCTTAGATCAGCACTCGTAAGCATGGATAAAATTTCAAACTCCTGTGCTTAGATCAGCCTCGTAAGCATGGATAAATTTCAAACTCCTGTGCTTAGATCAGCACTCGTAAGCATGGATAACATTTCAAACTCCTGTGCTTAGATCAGCACTCGTAAGCATGGATAAAATTTCAAACTCCTGTGCTTAGATCAGCACTCGTAAGCATGGATAAAATTTCAAACTCCTGTGCTTAGATCAGCACTCGTAAGCATGGATAAAATTTCAAACTCCTGTGCTTAGATCAGCACTCGTAAGCATGGATAACATTTCAAACTCCTGTGCTTAGATCAGCACTCGTAAGCATGGATAACATTTCAAACTCCTGTGCTTAGATCAGCACTCGTAAGCATGGATAAAATTTCAATCTCCTGTGCTTAGATCAGCGCTCGTAAGCATGGATAAAATTTCAAACTCCTGTGCTTAGATCAGCGCTCGTAAGCATGGATAACATTTCATACTCCTGTGCTTAGATCAGCACTCGTAAGCATGGATAACATTTCAAACTCCTGTGCTTAGATCAGCACTCGTAAGCATGGATAACATTTCAAACTCCTGTGCTTAGATTAGCGCTCGTAAGCATGGATACATTTCAAACTCCTGTGCTTAGATCAGCGCTCGTAAGCATGGATAACATTTCAAACTCCTGTGCTTAGATCAGCGCTCGTAAGCATGGATAACATTTCAAACTCCTGTGCTTAGATCAGCGCTCGTAAGCATGGATAACATTTCAAACTCCTGTGCTTAGATCAGCGCTCGTAAGCATGGATAACATTTCAAACTCCTGTGCTTAGATCAGCACTCGTAAGCATGGATAACATTTCAAACTCCTGTGCTTAGATCAGCACTCGTAAGCATGGATAACATTTCAAACTCCTGTGCTTAGATCAGCGCTCGTAAGCATGGATAACATTTCAAACTCCTGTGCTTAGATCAGCGCTCGTAAGCATGGATATAATTTCAAACTCCTGTGCTTAGATCAGCGCTCGTAAGCATGGATAAAATTTCAAACTCCTGTGCTTAGATCAGCACTCGTAAGCATGGATAAAATTTCAACGTCCTGTGCTTAGATCAGCACTCGTAAGCATGGATAACATTTCAAACTCCTGTGCTTAGATCAGCATTCGTAAGCCTGGATAACATTTCAAACTCCTGTGCTTAGATCAGCACTCGTAAGCATGGATAAAATTTCAATCTCCTGTGCTTAGATCAGCACTCGTAAGCATGGATAAAATTTCAAACTCCTGTGCTTAGATCAGCGCTCGTAAGCATGGATAACATTTCATACTCCTGTGCTTAGATCAGCACTCGTAAGCATGGATAACATTTCAAACTCCTGTGCTTAGATCAGCACTCGTAAGCATGGATAAAATTTCAAACTCCTGTGCTTAGATCAGCACTCGTAAGCATGGATAACATTTCAAACTCCTGTGCTTAGATCAGCGCTCGTAAGCATGGATAAAATTTCAAACTCCTGTGCTTAGATCAGCGCTCGTAAGCATGGATAAAATTTCAAACTCATGTGCTTAGATCAGCGCTCGTAAGCATGGATAACATTTCAAACTCCTGCGCTTAGATCAGCACTCGTAAGCATGGATAACATTTCAAACTCCTTTGCTTAGATCAGCGCTCGTAAGCATGGATACAATTTCAAACTCCTGTGCTTAGATCAGCGCTCGTAAGCATGGATAACATTTCAAACTCCTGTGCTTAGATCAGCGCTCGTAAGCATGGATAACATTTCAAACTCCTGTGCTTAGATCAGCGCTCGTAAGCATGGATAACATTTCAAACTCCTGTGCTTAGATCAGCACTCGTAAGCATGGATAACATTTCAAACTCCTGTGCTTAGATCAGCGCTCGTAAGCATGGATACAATTTCAAACTCCTGTGCTTAGATCAGCGCTCGTAAGCATGGATAACATTTCAAACTCCTGTGCTTAGATCAGCGCTCGTAAGCATGGATAACATTTCAAACTCCTGTGCTTAGATCAGCGCTCGTAAGCATGGATAACATTTCAAACTCCTGTGCTTAGATCAGCGCTCGTAAGCATGGATAACATTTCAAACTCCTGTGCTTAGATCAGCACTCGTAAGCATGGATAACATTTCAAACTCCTGTGCTTAGATCAGCACTCGTACGCATGGATAAAATTTCAAACTCCTGTGCTTAGATCAGCACTCGTAAGCATGGATAACATTTCAAACTCCTGTGCTTAGATCAGCACTCGTAAGCATGGATAACATTTCAAACTCCTGTGCTTAGATCAGCACTCGTAAGCATGGATAAAATTTCAATCTCCTGTGCTTAGATCAGCACTCGTAAGCATGGATAAAATTTCAAACTCCTGTGCTTAGATCAGCGCTCGTAAGCATGGATAACATTTCATACTCCTGTGCTTAGATCAGCACTCGTAAGCATGGATAACATTTCAAACTCCTGTGCTTAGATCAGCACTCGTAAGCATGGATAACATTTCAAACTCCTGTGCTTAGATCAGCGCTCGTAAGCATGGATACAATTTCAAACTCCTGTGCTTAGATCAGCGCTCGTAAGCATGGATAACATTTCAAACTCCTGTGCTTAGATCAGCGCTCGTAAGCATGGATAACATTTCAAACTCCTGTGCTTAGATCAGCGCTCGTAAGCATGGATAACATTTCAAACTCCTGTGCTTAGATCAGCGCTCGTAAGCATGGATAACATTTCAAACTCCTGTGCTTAGATCAGCACTCGTAAGCATGGATAACATTTCAAACTCCTGTGCTTAGATCAGCACTCGTAAGCATGGATAACATTTCAAACTCCTGTGCTTAGATCAGCGCTCGTAAGCATGGATAACATTTCAAACTCCTGTGCTTAGATCAGCGCTCGTAAGCATGGATAAAATTTCAAACTCCTGTGCTTAGATCAGCGCTCGTAAGCATGGATAAAATTTCAAACTCCTGTGCTTAGATCAGCACTCGTAAGCATGGATAAAATTTCAACGTCCTTGTGCTTAGATCAGCACTCGTAAGCATGGATAACATTTCAAACTCCTGTGCTTAGATCAGCACTCGTAAGCATGGATAAAATTTCAAACTCCTGTGCTTAGATCAGCACTCGTAAGCATGGATAACATTTCAAACTCCTGTGCTTATATCAGCACTCGTAAGCATGGATAACATTTCAAACTCCTGTGCTTAGATCAGCACTCGTAAGCATGGATAAAATTTCAATCTCCTGTGCTTAGATCAGCACTCGTAAGCATGGATAACATTTCAAACTCCTGTGCTTAGATCAGCGCTCGTAAGCATGGATAACATTTCATACTCCTGTGCTTAGATCAGCACTCGTAAGCATGGATAACATTTCAAACTCCTGTGCTTAGATCAGCACTCGTAAGCATGGATAAAATTTCAAACTCCTGTGCTTAGATCAGCACTCGTAAACATGGATAACATTTCAAACTCCTGTGCTAAGATCAGCGCTCGTAAGCATGGATACAATTTCAAACTCCTGTGCTTAGATCAGCGCTCGTAAGCATGGATAACATTTCAAACTCCTGTGCTTAGATCAGCGCTCGTAAGCATGGATAACATTTCAAACTCCTGTGCTTAGATCAGCGCTCGTAAGCATGGATAACATTTCAAACTCCTGTGCTTAGATCAGCGCTCGTAAGCATGGATAACATTTCAAACTCCTGTGCTTAGATCAGCACTCGTAAGCATGGATAACATTTCAAACTCCTGTGCTTAGATCAGCACTCGTAAGCATGGATAACATTTCAAACTCCTGTGCTTAGATCAGCGCTCGTAAGCATGGATAACATTTCAAATTCCTGTGCTTAGATCAGCGCTCGTAAGCATGGATAAAATTTCAAACTCCTGTGCTTAGATCAGCGCTCGTAAGCATGGATAAAATTTCAAACTCCTGTGCTTAGATCAGCACTCGTAAGCATGGATAACATTTCAAACTCCTGTGCTTAGATCAGCACTCGTAAGCATGGATAACATTTCAAACTCCTGTGCTTAGATCAGCACTCGTAAGCATGGATAACATTTCAAACTCCTGTGCTTAGATCAGCACTCGTAAGCATAACTGAACATTTTTTGCCGGCACCTACACATGGTAATGGCATTGTGACAAGCATAAGCTGAGCAATTTTATGGCGCCTGTGGATTGTTGTGCATGGTTGCATGAAGCCAGGTAAAACTGTCTCGCAGAGAAGTTACTATATATATATATATATATATACACACATACATATCTATAGAAACTTAAGTGGCATGGTGGTTTATATAATCACTTTTACCCTGACAACAGTATGTTCTAATCTCAGCACAGGGAAGTCCGGGGAGAAATGGTCAGTTTACAAACCGTCGTCATAATCATCATAGTTTGCGAACTGTCGTCATAATCACCAGTTTGCGATCTGTCGTCATAATCACCAGTTTGCGAACTGTCGTCATAATCACCAGTTTGCGATCTGTCGTCATAATCAACAGTTTGCGATCTGTCGTCAATTTGAAAAGTGTGAACCATGGAAATGGTTTTAAATGCCAAATCTGCAATAAAAAATGCAATAGAGGAAGGGGGGATACGATCTTATATAAATATAATTATAAATACCGGTATAATGTTTTTGCATTATGCTTACATTTGTCTGTATAGGTGTTAAAGATAGAGAGTTCATGACAACATTTTAAAAAAGCCCCCTTCCACACCTATCCCTATCTCTCCGCTATGAGCCACATGTGTATATTTCAAAATTTACCCCGATCTACGGCCCTGACAATGATAATATCAAATGTGCCTGATGTTAGCAAAACAATTTCATATTTTAATCTTGATTAGTAAATTATATAAGACAGACGAAGAATACATACTTCATACATATTGAGATATTTATAGGCTCATGAATATCAATAAATGGTTACCAGTGTTAGGTGAGCTGTTCTGGTCCCAACAAAATGTTTAGGGACATTATGATATGCCATTGGTTAAGTCTTTGCACGCTATCGGTGAAATTAACAGTCAAATATGTCATGCAATTTCATTAGAATGTGTCGTAATGTGTCGTAATGACACAATTCTAATGAAATTCCATGACATATTTCCAGAGTTTTCAGTTACAAATAATAAAAAAAACACATTAATGTATATTTAATGAATTGGTGGCTGCTACAATTATTCGAACTATTTATAGTCTTTATTTTACCCAGGATGCAAAGAGTAACAATAAACACAAAATATCTGAGCATGTTTAAAAATGACACCCTGTCACTATCAATGGAACTGCTGTGGTGTATATGGATACTGAGTCCACCCTGTAAGCCAAGAGGTTATGAGTTTGAGCCCATCCTGATTCCATCAAGAATAAGCTTTCAAGAGTGTTTAATGTAATGTTGTAAGAATGTTTTTCGCTATCGAGTTATAATATATTTATAAAAACTAAGGCTGTCAATTATAATTATATGAAAGAGTTGCAGTTTCTTACGGTCCGTTACAGAGGTTGGTGCACCAAGTACTGGTTAACCGCTCGAGCTGCCCAGGAAAGGTTAGGTAAACTGCCCATCGCTCAAATGGGCAACCTGTAGCGACGTTAAGTAAACTTAAATTTTTCAAAAATGTTATAATTGAAAACAATGATGTTTCTTCACAATTTACTTGTGCTACTTGGGTTTTAGTTAGTCATGGCTACTTCATTTTGTAGATAATTATTACCTGAGTTCTAATGTCAGAAAGATGATGCCAGGCTCTCAACATTGCTTTATATGACAACAAATTAATCATTGACCATTATTTCAGATGCCAACATTCACCATTGATTACGATAACAACACATTTTTAAAAGATGGTAAACCATTCCGTTATATATTTGGTAGTATCCACTACTCCCGAGTGCCTCATCAGTACTGGGATGACCGACTACACAAGATTGCAGCTGCCGGTTTAAATGCTATTCAAACGTAAGTGCATGTAATAGCAAGGATATGTTATGGTGTCAGCCCTTCGTATGCTGGTTGTTTTGGTGTCAGCCCTTCATATGCTGGTTGGTTTGGTGTCAGCCCTTCACATGCTGGTTGTTTTGGTGTCAGCCCTTCATATGCTGGTTGTTTTGGTGTCAGCCCTTTATATGGGTTGTTTTGGTGTCAGCCCTTCATATGCTGGTTGTTTTGGTGTCAGCCCTTCATATGCTGGTTGTTTTGGTGTCAGCCCTTCATATGCTGGTTGGTTTGGTGTCAGCCCTTCACATGCTGGTTGTTTTGGTGTCAGCCCTTCATATGCTGGTTGGTTTGGTGGTGTCAGCCCTTCATATGCTGGTTGTTTTGGTGTCAGCCCTTTATATGCTGGTTGTTTTGGTGTCAGCCCTTCATATGCTGGTTGTTTTGGTGTCAGCCCTTCATATGCTGGTTGTTTTGGTGTCAGCCCTTTATATGCTGGTTGTTTTGGTGTCAGCCCTTCATATGCTGGTTGTTTTGGTGGCAGCCCTTCATATGCTGGTTGTTTTGGTGTCAGCCCTTTATATGCTGGTTGTTTTGGTGTCAGCCCTTCATATGCTGGTTGTTTTGGTGTCAGCCCTTTATATGCTGGTTGTTTTGGTGTCAGCCCTTCATATGCTGGTTGTTTTGGTGTCAGCCCTTCATATGCTGGTTGTTTTGGTGTCAGCCCTTCATATGCTGGTTGTTTTGGTGTCAGCCCTTCATATGCTGGTTGTTTTGGTGTCAGCCCTTCATATGCTGGTTGTTTTGGTGTCAGCCCTTCATATGCTGGTTGTTTTGGTGTCAGCCCTTCATATGCTGGTTGTTTTGGTGTCAGCCCTTCATATGCTGGTTGTTTTGGTGTCAGCCCTTCATATGCTGGTTGTTTTGGTGTCAGCCCTTCATATGCTGGTTGTTTTGGTGTCAGCCCTTCATATGCTGGTTGTTTTGGTGTCAGCCCTTCATATGCTGGTTGTTTTGGTGTCAGCCCTTCATATGCTGGTTGTTTTGGTGTCAGCCCTTCATATGCTGGTTGTTTTGGTGTCAGCCCTTCATATGCTGGTTGTTTTGGTGTCAGCCCTTTATATGCTGGTTGTTTTGGTGTCAGCCCTTCATATGCTGGTTGTTTTGGTGGCAGCCCTTCATATGCTGGTTGTTTTGGTGTCAGCCCTTTATATGCTGGTTGTTTTGGTGTCAGCCCTTCATATGCTGGTTGTTTTGGTGTTAGCCCTTTATATGCTGGTTGTTTTGGTGTCAGCCCTTCATATGCTGGTTGTTTTGGTGTCAGCCCTTCATATGCTGGTTGTTTTGGTGTCAGCCCTTCATATGCTGGTTGTTTTGGTGTCAGCCCTTTATATGCTGGTTGTTTTGGTGTCAGCCCTTTATATGCTGGTTGTTTTGGTGTCAGCCCTTCATATGCTGGTTGTTTTGGTGTCTGACGGCCCTTCATATGCTGGTTGTTTTGGTGTCTGACGGCCCTTTATGTGCTGGTTGTTTTGGTGTCAGCCCTTCATATGCTGATTGTTTTGGTGTCTGACGGCCCTTTATATGCTGGTTGTTTTGGTGTCAGCCCTTCATATGCTGGTTGTTTTGGTGTCAGCCCTTTATATGCTGGTTGTTTTGGTGTCAGCCCTTCATATGCTGATTGTTTTGGTGTATGACGGCCCTTTATATGCTGGTTGTTTTGGTGTCAGCCCTTCATATGCTGGTTGTTTTGGTGTCAGCCCTTTATATGCTGGTTGTTTTGGTGTCAGCCCTTACTATGCTGGTGATTTTGGTGTCAGCCCTTTATATGCTGGTGGTTTTGGTTACCTTCCAGGATATTCAAACAAATCGTGAAAGATTTAACTATCCGGAAGACATGATTTCGCAGCTGTAGCGCATTCGCTTCAGGTGCGAAAGGCCCGGAGTTCAAGCCCCGCTGGAGCCGTTATGATTGTGCCCTTAGGCAAGGCATTTAAATTCCACGTTGCCACTTCTCTCCCTCGTGTGATAGATTCCATCAGGAATGAGGTCTCAAGAGTGATTAATATAAGTTGTAAGAACTTGTTTCGCAGTCGAGCTAAAATAAATTTGTATAAACTAAACTTCAGGCAGAAAGTACTACGTTTCTGAGTTTGAGACAGGAGTTGATCACAGAACTTGAGTTGAGTTTGAGATCGAACTCAAAAGAGTTTTATAACCTTGGTTTTTATCTGCCATTTTATTCAGATGCAAGCAGTTTTACCCACCAAGCAGTATTAGGGAGTTATACTTAGTTTAATCATATTTTATTTTTCTCTATTATGACACAGAATACCGTATACATATAATACATGCAAAGAAAGCCACAAGTTCTTACAACATTAGAGACTGCTCTTTGCAATTAATAGTTAGGCACAAATAACAGAGATAAACGAGTTCATATATAGAGCAAGCCAAAATAATGGTGAATGTTTTGATTGCTACTTACGTTAAAGTTAACATTACGTTTGAAAAGAAAATGGTGTATAGTAAATGACACGTGATACAGACGCTATGATAATTAAATGTTAAAGTCACATTTATCAATTATCTTGATATGAGATAATGAGTTAAAGGAAAGGATATAGAGAATGAGAGGGAGAGGGATATAGAGAGAGGGAGAGGAAGAGGGGAGGAGAGAAGGATTACTCATCAGTCATCATGTAATTCTCACATTAAAAAATACAATAAGAAGTACATGTATTATCAAATTGGTCAGTGTACATGATACCTAGTGCATGTATACCAGGATGCACCAGGTCCTGCTCACTATATAGCCATTTACATGTACTAATAGACCTTGTAATGTTGCAGTTACGTACCCTGGGTTGCACGTTTAATCCTCCATCCTACCATAATAACATTAACAGTCTTTCGGATTAGATTATGAATCAATAACCCATGTATTGACACTCTCCATTCAAACGGTATCTGCAAAGAACATAGAGCCAGATCAACCGCCACTGAACGTGCCGTCTGATCAGGATCTATGCTGTTTGCTATTCAGATGATCTTGCTAAGACACTTTGCTATGCAGCAAACAACATAGATCCTGATCAGCACGCAGCGTCACGCTGCGGCTGATCTGGATCTATGTTGTTTGCAAAAGTCTTTAAATATATCCAGAATGAAATGGGTTAAGCATAGAATGAGGACTATAGTAAATAAATATGTTAAATGCATAGGAACTTTTTCAGGTATGTGCCATGGAACATTCACGAGAGCAGACAAGGCCAGTATGACTTCTCCGGACAACAAGATATTGTGACCTTTCTAAAGACAGCTCAGAAATACAACCTATCCGTAATACTTAGGCCGGGGCCTTACATCTGTGCAGAATGGGAATTTGTACGTCAAGTTATTTTATGTCTATATCATTGTTCACCTTTCATGTGTCTCTACTATCTCTTTCAGATGTATCTTTGATCCTAACTCAGTGTTACACCCCCCCCATTTTAATGTCATCCAATTGATAAAAGTATTACACAGTAAATTGACAATACATGTGATCTGTTCTCCCAATTAGGTAATTGTTGTATGTTATACTTACTCATCATCTGATTCTTCGTATCTATAGTGACAAATTTGTTGACAATACTTGGGTTATCTGATTAGCACAGTGATTATCGCGCTCGCTTCTCACCAATGCAACCTGGGTTCGATTCTTGGACGGGGAAGTATGTAAGATGGTACGGTGGTCGCCAGATCGGACAGGTGGGTTTTCTCCGGGTACCCCGGTTTTCTCCAACACGAATGACCACATATACGCTTTCATCCGCGCTAAGGAGAGTGAGTAATATAAGTTGTTAGAACTTGCTTCGCATTCGTTTAGTTTAAACTTTAAATATTTGTCCAACACTTGCAGTTTAATTATCATCTTTCGATTTAGTTTGAACAATAGTTCATGTTTGAAGTCACTCTTGTCCAACCAGTCTGCTTTAGTTCATACAATACAAATTTATTTTAGCTTGATTGTGAAACAAGTTATTACAACTTATATTAATCACTCTCGAGACCTCATTCCTGATGGAACCCATCGCCACAAAGGAGAGAGAAGAGGCAACGTGGAATTTAAATGCCTTGCCTAAGGGCACAATCGTAATGGCTCCAGCGGGGCTCAAACTCCAGACCTTTCTGTACCAGTCTGCGGTCGAGGTTGTTTAGTTAAGTTATTGTTCAACAATAGTAACGATAGTTTAAGCTTGAACTCGCTCATTAGAATGCCTTTAATATCTGCTCTGTCATATTTTGCAGGGAGGATTGCCTGCTTGGTTATTGAAAGACACCAACATCAAAGTCAGAACCTCCGATCCGGGTAAGTTAATACAAAAGGTAGATTTCACAAGTTCAGTCTTTCAGATGGGACTCTAAACCGATGTGTCTCGTGTCAGTGCTTTACAGCTTTACACCGTGCATGTAAAAGAACCAGAGGAGATTCTGGAATTGGTCGCTGTCTGTATCATTGCACTATCCTACAAAATTCTAAAATGACTAATCTCTTCAGGAGGAGTTACTCATATAGGCAACCGGAAGCAACGATAAATAAACGTACCCATTCATAGCCCTTTTAAAACAATTTTATTTTTTTCTTATTTTTTTTATACTTTATTTATTTTACAACGATTGCGAAGCAAGTTTTAACAACTTATATTAATCACTCTCGTTGGCTCGGATGATAGCGTATATGTGGTCATTCATGTGGGAGGAAACCGGAGTACCCGGAGAAAACCCACCTGTCCGATCTGACGACCATCATACCATCTCACATACTTCCCTGTCGAGGATCGAACCCGGGTTGTATTGGTGAGAAGCGAGCGCGCTAACCACTGCGCTAATCGGACAATTTCCTTTGATTTCAATTAAACAGTTTCCGATTCTAAAATGAACCTCTTGTAATTCGGACAGCATGCCACTTTCAATATTCTGTAACAGGCTAACACAGTATCGGTTATTCCAGATAATCTGTTAGATAAACATATTTAAATTAATTGTAAATATTCCTATGATGCATGTTTTGCTGCTAATTTTGACAGGGGTCAGTGGGTTTAAGCATAGTTATTTGTCATTTAAACAAGATACACTTTCTATACAATCATACAGACGGGTCAGTAGTCCAGTGGTTAACACGTTGGACTGTGAATACAGTGATCGCAGGTTCGATCCGACATCTGACCCTAATAATATTAACAGTCTTTTAGATAGGACATTAAACCGAGGTCTTGTGTCAGTGCCTTACGCCGTGCACATAAAAGAACCAGAGGAGACTCCGGAATGGGTCTCTGTCTGTATCATCGCACTATCCCTCGACAATCTAAACTGACTAATCTCTTCAGGTGGCGTCGCTCATATATAATAGTTTAATTTTTAGTTTAATCATATTTTAATGCTCGATTCGTTTATTGCAGCTTCAACATACAAAATATAGGAAACATGTTTCGGCCTCGAGTGCACATTTGTGTTAATGCAATATACAGGAAAATTGTCTGCTAGGACCACAAACTAAATGTACTTCATCTACAAAACAATGTTGACACAGCATATAGCCTGGGAACAGGCGTTGATATATTTTGCCTGGTCAGTCATATAAATATATATTAGCACCGAGACCATTAATTGGGACGTATTGAGTGTGTATTTGCCAGAGATAAATTAGTGAAAAGTCGATATACAGTCAAACCTCTATTAAGCAGCCAACCTGTATTAAGCAGCAAGTTGCTAGATTCCCAATATGCTGTTTTACTATACATTTCACCTCTATTAAGCAGCCACCTGTGCTAAGCAGCCACTCTCTGTGATTCCCTTGGTGGACTGCTTAAGACAGGTTTCACTGTATTCAATTCCAATGTAAAATTGTTAAAAGGTGTGAATATTTATAAGTTTTTTCTACAGGGGGGAGTAAAATTCAAAAGCCGTAGACGTTGTTTATTGCAGATTTAACAACGGTAGATTTGTTCTTTGTTCATAGGACCAAACTATCAAGTCATGTTTGAATATTTATTTTAAAATATTATTAAGCCTTCATATCTTTGCTAATGTTTGTTAAAAGGTAATAATGCTGTATACTGATCAGGATAAATATCCATGTCGTTGTTTTATTGTTCTTTGTTCGTTTGGGCATTTATTGGAAGCTGCATGTGCTACATTTAATAAATGAACATGACACTACATATCTATTCTACGAGACTCAAATAGAGCTTCTAACATATCAGGGGATACTGCCTGTATGATAGGGACGAATCGTCTCGTGGGTCGAACTATGTTAGGATCGAGTTGTCTTGCTAATGTTTGTTAAAATATATTATATACTGATCAGGATAAATACACATGCCGTTGTTTTATTGTTCTTTGTTCGTTTGAGCATTTATTGGAAGCTGCTTTGTGTATACAGGAACCTAGTTAATGACTTTTGTCACTCTGCTATTTCTTCTTCCTGTTTCAGTTTATTTGAATGCAGTAATAAATTGGATGGGAAAACTGTACTCAGTTCTGTCACCTCTACTTTATAAGAATGGAGGACCAATTATAACAGTACAGGTACTCGTTTACTCTAGTAATGTACTTATAGACACTGGAGGACCAATTATAACAGTACAGGTTCTCGTATACTCTAGTAATGTACTTATAGACACTGGAGGACCAATTATAACAATACAGGTACTCGTATACTCTAGTAATGTACTTATAGACACTGGAGGACCAATTATAACAGTACAGGTACTCGTATACTCTAGTAATGTACTTATAGACACTGGAGGACCAATTATAACAATACAGGTACTCGTATACTCTAGTAATGTACTTATAGACACTGGAGGACCAATTATAACAGTACAGGTACTCGTATACTCTAGTAATGTACTTATAGACACTGGAGGACCAATTATAACAGTACAGGTACTCGTATACTCTAGTAATGTACTTATAGACACTGGAGGACCAATTATAACAGTACAGGTACTCGTATACTCTAGTAATGTACTTATAGACACTGGAGGACCAATTATAACAGTACAGGTACTCGTATACTCTAGTAATGTACTTATAGACACTGGAGGACCAATTATAACAGTACAGGTACTCGTATACTCTAGTAATGTACTTATAGACACTGGAGGACCAATTATAACAGTACAGGTACTCGTATACTCTAGTAATGTACTTATAGACACTGGAGGACCAATTATAACAGTACAGGTACTCGTATACTCTAGTAATATACTTATAGACACTGGAGGACCAATGATAACAGTACAGGTACTCGTATACTCTAGTAATATACTTATAGACACTGCCAGGGCTCATTCTAGAGGGTGACATGGGTGAAGTGGTCACCCTTGAGGGACCCTGACTTCGTCCTCTGGGGGAACCACTTCTCCTCTTTTCTTTTTTTTTACAATTGTCAGACAAATTATTGTCGAGTAAGATACACTGATCATTGTAAAGCACTCCTTATATTCGAATATTGTATTTAATGGTCATATTGTGTATTTGTACCATTTTATGTTGAAATTATTAAATACGTGTACAGTCAAACCAGTGTTAAGCAGCCAGTCGAGGGAATTACCCAAAGTGGCTGCTTACACAGGTTGCTGCTTAATAGAGGTCAAATGTATAATAAAACAACATATATATTGGTAATCTGGGTACTGGCTGCTTAGCACAGGTTGCTGCTTAATAGAGGTCAAATGTATAATAAAACAACATATATATTGGTAATCTGGGTACTGGCTGCTTAGCACAGGTTGCTGCTTAATAGAGGTCAAATGTATAATAAAACAACATATATATTGGTAATCTGGGTACTGGCTGCTTAGCACAGGTTGCTGCTTAATAGAGGTCAAATGTATAATAAAACAACATATATATTGGTAATCTGGGTACTGGCTGTTTAGCACAGGTTGCTGCTTAATAGAGGTCAAATGTATAATAAAACAACATATATATATTGGTAATCTGGGTACTGGCTGCTTAGCACAGGTTGCTGCTTAATAGAGGTCAAATGTATAATAAAACAACATATATATTGGTAATCTGGGTACTGGCTGCTTAATACAGGTTGGCTGCTTAATAGAGGTGACCACTAACACAGGTTTGACTGTAATACCATTAGATGACGCAATCACACGCTTTCTCACTTCTTTCCCAAAATAAGGGTCTTGTATGATCCCTGAGTGCACGTTTGTTCAAATGAAAACATCACCCCCTGGACTATTGGACTTGATCACTATTGCTAATTGACAAGATAAGATTCACACTGTAATTAAGGTTGGTAGTACTTAGTATCTAGGATTAAACTACCTACACAGCTCCCAAGACCAGCGTGTGTACGCACTCCATCGAAGGCGTAGCATATGGGGATCATCAAGGTTTCTCTTGCCAGGGCACTCATTCCTGGGCATACTTCAGGGATCATTGTAGAGGGCGATGATGGGAGAAATAGTCGCCCTTGGGACCATGACTTCGCCCTCTGGGGGCCCCACTTCTCCCTAAAAAAATAAAATTGGTTTTTTTACGATTTTCAAACAAAATGTTGTCTAGTAAGATACACTGGCCCATTATAAAGCACTCCTTCTATTCAAATGTTGTATTTAATGGTTGTACTGTGCATTTTAACCCTATTTTGCAGAAGTATATTAAAGAACACCATTTAAGGAAGTGATCACGCGCTTTCTCACTTCTCCCAAAAATTCTGACCTAGAATGAACCCTGATACTTGCTGGACTCTCGCCTGTCTTGTAGAGTCCAGATGTATTTATTCAAACACTCTCAGTGCTTTCAAATCAGTTCAGTGATGTAGTATAACAAGTTTTTAGTTTAATCAATATTACCACATTTAGCATGTTAAAGCGACACATCTGTGGAAACACAAATTTGACTGCTATATGAAATCCTCATGTTTGAAAGTTTGTAGACCACAAAAGCACTGTTTATTGGTTCAATGTTAGGGTTCGTTCGAATTTGTAGTAGCAATGCATTTATACGTGAAAAATGCACTTTATTTGATTTTTGCGATGTAATGTCGCTTTAATAGTTACTAATCAATTATGTGGCTAAGATACAGAATGTAATTTATATGCTATAATTTTTATCAAATATTTGCCTCAAAAAATGAGTATTTCTACTAATAAAAAAACGTCGTATACGCGGTTTGTTGACATAACAAAATAATGTAAATAGGGTCGACATACATGCGTAATACAACGCGTGTATCCTGAATAACGCCTTTTATAGTACAAATTTACCGTTATCTCTCACATTTGTGCCAATGCATATTTATGTTAAATTATCTCTAAACGACAGTATCACTCGTTTAGTATTGACTCCAATGACAATCAAACGTCAATTCAGGAGCGTGGATGACCATTATATGAAATCCTACTTTCACTTTTGAAAGTTTGTAGACCACAAAAACATTGTTTATTGAATCAATATTAGTGTTCGAATGTGTTCGGAAGAATTTGTAGTAGCAATGCATTAATAGGTGAACAAATGCATGCTTCGTCCTTTTGCGATGTAATGTCGCTTTAATTATAACATACAAAACATAAGTATAAGAAAATAGCAGGAGTATTGATAGTACACATTGTTTTGGCCACAAATTTGAGCAACGTCCCTCACCAGTATGACGACATAGTGGGTGGGGGTGGGGGTACTCCAACGTTAGCCGTTTTCGAAAGAAAATATCATCACAGGACTTTTCATGCTGTAAAGGAAGAAGGTTCCTCCTACAGTTGTCAAATTTGTACTGCACGATATCACCATCCACTTGAAGAATATTAATTTACTAGACACTCTTCAACAACTCTAACTTACCCTGTGATTAAACGACCAAGACTAACTTGAAAATCGTTACATGAACTTCTTACAATGATTACCCATATGTTCTGCAGTTGCCAAGGTAAACAAATCTACATCATCATCATCATGGAATAAACTATTACCACACTATGCCTATGGGATATAGATTCTCGTCTTGTTTGTGTATACGGATGCTGTAATCCATTAATCGTTTATTTCATTTGTTTCATTTTCTCAAAAAATGTTGATGAATTTTCATGAAGCTTTGTAGATACAGTCAAACCTGTGCTAAAGGCCACCTCCAAATAAAGGCCGCATATGAAAAACCTGTCTCTAAGGACCACCATTTTTCTCTCGCGTCGAGCCATTTTCAATGCATTTTAACCCTCTATTGAGAGGCCACTTTTTGACTTTCCTGAGGGTGGCCTTTATAGACAGGTTTGACTGTATATAGAAGTTTGGTCTAGGAGATGGTGATTAAATTTTGGGAGAAATCGGTTGTGGTCTGTTGTCAAGGCGATCAGCAAAAGTTCCACTCCCATTGACTTTAATAACACTGTGTGTATGTTTGCAACTCTAACACGAAGCAAGATAGACATGTAGTTTCAATAGAACACTTACAAGATCCTCTGACCTTTCAATAATCCATACTGCCTGACCTTGAGTTTGACCTTTCAATAAGCCATACTCCCTGACCTTGAGTTTGACCTTTCAATAAGCCATACTCTCTGACCTTTCAATAAGCCATACTCCCTGACCTTGAGTCTGACCTATCAATAAACCATACTCCCTGACCTTGAGTCTGACCTTTCAATAAGCCATACTCCATGACCTTTAGTCTGACCTTTCAAGGTGAAAGTATTTGTTCTTGTGTCAAATACTAGTGTGGGAATTTGAATCTAGTTTAGTTTATACAAATTAATTTTAGCTTGATTGTGAAACAAGTTTTAAGAGCGTTAGATTAATCGCCATGAGGGAGAGAGAATAGGTAATGTGGAATTTAAGCACCTTGCTGCCTAAGGGCACACTCGTAACGGTTCCAGCTGGGCACAAACGCCAAGCCTTTGTACTTGAAGCGAACATGCTACCACGGCGCTATCACAACAACCCACTCTATTATTATCTTTTCTTGCAGATAGAGAATGAGTATGGCAGTTATCCAGCATGTGATTACAACTATCTGGCAGTACTGCGTGATCTGGCATGGAAGCACCTAGGCAATGATGTTGTCCTGTTCTCTACAGACGGTGACGGCGATGCTTATCTGAAATGTGGCACTATACCAGGGGTTTATGTAACTGTTGATTTTGGAATTACTAGTGAGTATTGCTAGGTATACTGACTCAGAACTTTGTAGCCAGATAGTCTCTGCAAACAACAATAGGACATATTGCTAGGTATACTGACTCAGAACCTTGTAGCCAGATAATCTCTGCAAACCAACAATAGGACATATTGCTAGGTATTCTGGCTCAGAACTGTGTAGCCAGATAGTCTCTGCAAACCAACAATAGGACATATTGCTAGGTATACTGGCTCAGAACCTTGTAGCCAGATAGTCTCTGCAAACCACAATAGGACATATTGCTAGGTATACTGGCTCAGAACCTTGTAGCCAGATAGTCTCTGCAAACCAACAATAGGACATATTGCTAGGTATACTGGCTCAGAACCTTGTAGCCAGATAGTCTCTGCAAACCACAATAGGACATATTGCTAGGTATACTGGCTCAGAACTTTATAGCCAGATAGTCTCTGCAAACCAACAATAGGACATATTGCTAGGTATACTGGCTCAGAACCTTGTAGCCAGATAGTCTCTGCAAACCACAATAGGACATATTGCTAGGTATACTGGCTCAGAACTTTATAGCCAGATAGTCTCTGCAAACCACAATAGGACATATTGCTAGGTATACTGGTTCAGAACTTTGTAGCCAGATAGTCTCTGCAAACAACAATAGGACATATTGCTAGGTATACTGGTTCAGAACTTTGTAGCCAGATAGTCTCTGCAAACAACAATAGGACATATTGCTAGGTATACTGATGCAGAACTTTGTAGCCAGATAGTCTCTGCAAACCACAATAGGACATATTGCTAGGTATACTGGTTCAGAACTTTGTAGCCAGATAGTCTCTGCAAACAACAATAGGACATATTGCTAGGTATACTGGCTCAGAACCTTGTAGCCAGATAGTCTCTGCAAACCAACAATAGGACATATTGCTAGGTATACTGATGCAGAACTTTGTAGCCAGATAGTCTCTGCAAACCACAAT
Organism: Archivesica marissinica; assembly: GCA_014843695.1. Lineage (NCBI taxonomy): Eukaryota > Metazoa > Mollusca > Bivalvia > Venerida > Vesicomyidae > Archivesica > Archivesica marissinica. The sequence continues at coordinate 64,480,750 of CM026391.1, forward strand.
AGGACATATTGCTAGGTATACTGGTTCAGAACTTTGTAGCCAGATAGTCTCTGCAAACAACAATAGGACATATTGCTAGGTATACTGGCTCAGAACCTTGTAGCCAGATAGTCTCTGCAAACCAACAATAGGACATATTGCTAGGTATACTGACGTAGAACTTTGTAGCCAGATAGTCTCTGCAAACCAACAATAGGACATATTGCTAGGTATACTGACGCAGAACTTTGTAGCCAGATAGTCTCTGCAAACCACAATAGGACATATTGCTAGGTATACTGGTTCAGAACTGTGTAGCCAGATAGTCTCTGCAAACAACAATAGGACATATTGCTAGGTATACTGGTTCAGAACTTTGTAGCCAGATAGTCTCTGCAAACAACAGTAGGACATATTGCTAGGTATACTGGCTCAGAACCTTGTAGCCAGATAGTCTCTGCAAACAACAATAGGACATATTGCTAGGTATACTGGCTCAGAACTTTGTAGCCAGATAGTCTCTGCAAACAACAATAGGACATATTGCTAGGTATACTGGTTCAGAACTTTTTAGCCAGATAGTCTCTGCAAACAACAATAGGACATATTGCTAGGTATACTGGCTCAGAACCTTGTAGCCAGATAGTCTCTGCAAACAACAATAGGACATATTGCTAGGTATACTGACGCAGAACTTTGTAGCCAGATAGTCTCTGCAAACAACAATAGGACATATTAATGAAAGCAACAATAGGACATATTAATGAAAGCAACACTAGGACATATTAATAACCTTTGTATATAAACAATAAATGAAACCAACAATAGGTCATATTGAATATGCATCTAACCAGTCATGTATCTAACCAGTCATGTATCTAACCAGTCATGTATCTAACCAGTCATGTATCTAACCAGTCATGCAGTCATGCATCTAACCAGTCATGTATCTAACCAGTCATGTATCTAACCAGTCATGTATCTAACCAGTCATGCAGTCATGCATCTAACCAGTCATGTATCTAACCAGTCATGTATCTAACCAGTCATGTATCTAACCAGTCATGTATCTAACCAGTCATGTATCTAACCAGTCATGTATCTAACCAGTCATTTGATGTAAATGTATTATATGATTCTGTATTATTATATAGTTTATTATGTACTATGTACAAATCTGTTCAATACTCGGACCGGGAAGTATGTGAGATGGTACGGTTGTCGCCAGATCGGACAGGTAGGTGGGTTTTCTCAGGATACTCCAGTTTCCTCCCACACGAATGACCACGTATAAACTTTCATCCAACAAGAGTGATTGTCACCATTAATATAAGTGGTTAAAGCTTGTTTCACAATCGTTGTAAAAAAAATAAAGTCACATTTCTTTTACAGAGGATCCAGAAAAGAATTTTGCTATTCAGAGGCACAAAGAACCAAAAGGTCCATTGGTAAGACAGTAGTAAATGTAGTATAGAATTATCATACGGTGCAATAACCCAGCATTGACATACGCCAGCTAGTTAAATAATGGTTACCGATTGCCTACCAGCCTGGTGCCTGGCATGCAAGCATAGGATTCATGTACTGAAGTTCATAAAAAGAGGTGTCTCATAAGTCAGAAATGGCTGGCCCTTTAACTATGGGTGACACTATAATTAACAAAACACTTTACTTTGTATATTATTATTATGCCTTCACTTGTCTCGTAGATGTTATTGAGTTTATACAAATTTATCTTAGCTCGATTGCGAAACAATTTCTTACATCTTATATTAATCACTCTTGAGACCTAATTCCTGATTGAATCCATCGCCATGAGGAAGAGAGAAGAGACAACATGGAATTTAAATGCCTTGCATAAGTGCGCAATCAAAATATAATGATGTATGGCACAATAATCACGATTTCTAATCGTCCATTACTTATATATTGTAGCATGCAGTACATTCTAAGCACAGTAATTCTAAGTAATTGCATAATGGAGCTTTAAAATATTATTTTCTGAGAAATTTACATATATTGTAGGTGAATTCCGAGTATTACACAGGGTTGTTGGATCATTGGGGACAGAATCACTCAACTGTTCCAACACCTGCTGTAGCCAATTGTCTGGATCGTATGTTAGCGCTCGGAGCTAATGTCAATATGTAAGTATATAATATCGTGGATAATTATATAGGCATAACTTTATGGCTCGATGGTTTCGAAAATGTACGACTATCGCGTTGGAAATATTCTGTTTGCTTCTTTGTGTGCCTTGGTAACTATTGTGTATATGTTCTTTTAGAGATCTGCCTTGGTAACTATTGTGTATATGTTCTTTTAGAGATCTGCCTTGGTAACTATTGTGTATATGTTCTTTTAGAGATCTGCCTTGGTAACTATTGTGTATATGTTCTTTTAGAGATCTGCCTTGGTAACTATTGTGTATATGTTCTTTTAGAGATCTGCCTTGGTAACTATTGTGTATATGTTCTTTTAGAGATCTGCCTTGGTAACTATTGTGTATATGTTCTTTTAGAGATCTGCCTTGGTAACTATTGTGTATATGTTCTTTTAGAGATCTGCCTTGGTAACTATTGTGTATATGTTCTTTTAGAGATCTGCCTTGGTAACTATTGTGTATATGTTCTTTTAGAGATCTGCCTTGGTAACTATTGTGTATATGTTCTTTTAGAGATCTGCCTTGGTAACTATTGTGTATATGTTCTTTTAGAGATCTGCCTTGGTAACTATTGTGTATATGTTCTTTTAGAGATCTGCCTTGGTAACTATTGTGTATATGTTCTTTTAGAGATCTGCCTTGGTAACTATTGTGTATATGTTCTTTTAGAGATCTGCCTTGGTAACTATTGTGTATATGTTCTTTTAGAGATCTGCCTTGGTAACTATTGTATATATGTTCTTTTAGAGATCTGCCTATACACGAGGTATACCTCTATAGAGGCTATGGTTGCCCTACTAAGGGTCCGCAATTTAAAAAATAAAGAAAAGAAAAAGAGCTATAGTTTTGCTAAGATACCTGTTGAATATTCTTGGTCTATATATACATTTGTTTTATACTTTTTAAAAAGTATTAACGTTATTTATTTTACACTGTGAAACAAGCTTTAGCAACTTATATCTATCACTCTCGTTGCCGTGGATGAGAGCTTGTGGGAGGAAACCGGAGTACCCCGGAAAAACCCCACATGTCCAATCTGGCTTCCACTGCCCCATACGTGTCCGAGGATCAAACCCGGGTTGCATTGGTGAGAAACAAGCATCATACCCACTGTGCTAATCATACAGATGGAATGTTAGCCATTAGAATAAAAGGTGTCCATTTTGGTGTTCAGAGTTGGTTCGCATGTATGGGTCTGTATTACTGATGTTTTAGCATTGAAACATACCAAATACCCGCGTTTAAACGCCCCCACCATTTTGAAGCAAAACAAAATAATTCTCAATTCAGTGCCCGCTGCTATCATAGTCTGTACTGCTAAAACACAGTGGTTTGTGTCGATGTCAAGAGGTATGAAGAAAGTGGGGGCGTTTAAAGGAGTCCCAGAGATACTTTGTATATAATTTGTCGCAAATTGCTTCACCCCGGGGGCGTTTAAACGGGGATATACGGTATTAATCTTCCTGCGGACTGTACGATGGCCCATGAACTCATATTTTATTTCATAAACATGCACAAGTATATGGTATTTGAGCAGCATTACTATAATACATTCATTTTGGTGTATGTCATACTCATGCATTGTAGTTTCTTCTAGTACCGGTACTTCAGCATCATTTTCATGTTATACAGGTATATGTTTGAAGGCGGAACTAACTTTGCTTTCTGGAATGGTAAGATTCAGCTTTGTATTGTTTACTGTACGAGATATTGCTATTCACGTTTAGTTTTGTTAGTCTGTAGCTTGTATGAATGAAAAAGTTGCCCTCATTGAGCAAGATGTTTAGAACCAAAATGTTAGAACAGAGGATAAGATAGTTAATTAGAACATGATATAGGTTAATTAGAACATGATATAGGTTAATTAGAACACAATATAGGTTAATTAGACCACGATATAGGTTAATTAGAACATGATAGAGGTCAATTAAAACATGATATGGGTCTATTAGAACATGATAGAGGTTAATTATAACACGATAGAAGTTAATAAGAACGTGATAGAGGTTAATTAGAACGTGATAGAGGTTAATTAGAACACGATAGAGGTTAATTATAACACGACATAGGTTAATTAGAGCACGATATATGTTAATTAGAACATGATAGAGGTTAATTAGAGCACGATAGAGGTTAATTAGAACACGGTAGAGGTTAATTAGAACACATTAGAGGTTAATTAGAACACGTTAGAGGTTAATTAGCACACGATAGAGGTTAATTATAACACAGTAGATGTTAATTAGAACACAATATAGGTTAATTAGAACACGGTAGAGGTTAATTAGAACACGGTATATGGTAATTAGAACACGGTATATGTTAATTAGAACACAGTAGATGTTAATTAGAACACAATAGAGGTTAATCAGAACATGATATGGTTTAATTAGAACACGATATAGGTTAATTAGAACATGATATGGGTTAATTAGACCACGATATATGTTAATTAGAACACGATATCGGTTAATTAGAACACGATATTGGTTAATTAGGGCATGCTATAGGTTAATTAGAACATGATATAGGTTAATTAGAATGCAATATAGGTTAATTAGATCACGGTAGAGGTTAATTAGAACACGATATAGGTTAATTAGAACACGGTATAGGTTACTTAGAACACATTAGCTGTTAATTAGAACACGGTATAGGTTATTAGAATACGGTATTGGTTATTAGAACATGATATAGGTTAATTAAAACACGATATAGGTTAATTAGAGCATGATAGAGGTTAATTAGAACACAATAGAGGTTAATTAGAACACGATATAGGTTAATTAGAACACGATAGAGCACGATAGAGGTTAATTAGAACACAGTAGAGGATATGATAGAGGTTAATTAGAACACAATAGAGGATAGTTGGGATATAGAGATTAATTAAGATACAGAAAGAGCTTACTTGAGATATAGATTGAGAGTTTAACCCATTCAACACCAAGTAACTGACGTGACATGGGTAATTTTGTCTAAAAATAGTAATATTACTGACAAAAAGTGCAGATCCTGATGAGCCGGCACGTCACGAGCTGGCCCATCTAGATCTACACTTTTTGTAAGCCTATTTAGCAGTGTGTAGTGTTGAAAGGAATAATTGAGACATAGGGGTTAATTGCAGAGGATACTCGGGACATAGAGATATATAGGTTAATTGGGATGTAGAGTTTAATTGTGAGTTTAAGTGGGATGTAGAGTTTAAATGGGATGTAGAGTTTATTTGGGGTGTTTAATTGGCATGTAGAGTTTAATTGGGATGTAGAGTTTAATTGGGTGTTTAATTGGGATGTAGAGTTTAATTGGGAGTTTAATTGGGATGTAGAGTTTAAATGGGAGTTTAATTGGCATGTAGAGTTTAATTGGGATGTAGAGTTTAATTGGGAGTTTAATTGGGATGTAGAGTGTAATTGTGAGTTTAATTGGGATGTAGAGTTTAATTGGGAGTTTACTTGGGATGTAGAGTTTAATTGGGATGTAGCGTTTACTTGGGATGTAGAGTTTAATTGGGATGTAGAGTTTAATTGGGATGTAGCGTTTACTTGGGATGTAGAGTTTAATTGGGATGTAGAGTTTAATTGGGATGTAGAGTTTAATTGGGATGTATATAGAGAGACGAATCGAGATATAGAGTTTATTCTGATATATAGCAGTAAGTTGAGATGGAATAAGGTTCATTTTGAAGCTTGATTAAAATGCGATTATCTGTATTTAATATTAATTTATCGTTTTCTTTTATTTAGTTTATACAAATTTATTTTAGCTTCATTGCGAAACAAATTCTTACAGCTTATTTTAATCACTCTCGGGATCTCATTCCTGATGGAATCCATCGCCACGAGGGAGAGAGAAGAGGCAAAGTGGAAAGTAAATGCCTTGCCTAAGGGCACAATCGTAACGGCTCCAGCCATTTATTTAAAAATGTCAACATGTGTTTTAAGTTTGAATGTAGCAAGGTACTTTCATTGTCTATATGGGAATACAGTAAACTTATAAAAGGTACTTTCATTGTCTAAATGGGAATACAGTAAACTTATAAAAGAATATAAATTACCAATGAACACTGAGCTGGAATCTGTTCACTATTAGGAGCAGAGTTTCCACCATTTATGACAATCCCAACCAGCTATGTTTATGATGCTCCCTTATCCGAGGCTGGAGACATCACAGGGAAATACCATCATATCAGATCGATTGTTCGTAAGGTAACTTGCATGCGTATGTTCTAGTTCAGTATCATGCATATCATATTCTGCTTGCATTCCCGGCATATGTTACGTAGTATAGTACCCACGTGGTAGGTATGCCACACCTACCAGTGGACCAATGCAACCCGGGTTCGATCCTCAGACCGGGAAGTATGTGAGATGGTACGGTTGTCGCCAGATCGGACAGGTGGGTTTTCTCTGGGTACTCCAGTTTCCTCCCATACGAATGACCACAAATACGCTTTCATCCGCGCCAACGAAAGTGATTAATGTAAGTTGTTAAAACTTGCTTCTCAATCATTGTAAAATAAATAAAGTTTAAACTTTTTTACCCGTGGACATCATTTTGTTTTGACATCACTTTTTATGCCAAAAAATGATTTTCGTTGTATGGAAATAACTGAATGAAAACAAATCAAGATCCCACATGTTTAGTTTCTCTTGTGTGTGTTTTACGTTTATTTATCGTCGCTACCGGTTGCCCATATGAGCGACGCCTCCTGAAGAGATTAGTCATTTTAGATTGTGGAGGATAGTGTAATGAGACAGACAGAGACCCATTCCAGAGTCTCCTCTGGTTCTTTTACGTGCACGGCGTACAGCACCGACACGAGATCTCGGTGTAACGTCCCATCTGAAAGACTGTTAATTTTATTAGGGTCAGACAGGGGATCAAACCTGCGATCCCTGGATTACCAGTCCAGCGTGTTACCACTGGACTACAGATCCGTCTGTAGAACATGAAGAACAACAAACTTACCTACTTATATCTTCATTTCTCTTCCTGTATCAAAGACGTCTTCAATATCAGGTTAGAAGATCTATGTCACCTGTATTAGGACTTGTCATAGATATACCAAACAATGAACTATTTCTTGGAAGATGCATGGTATTAAATTTATTTTGGCAATTGCAAAGTTTCTCCAGTAATTCCTTCCAGAGTATTTGTTCTAATTGTAGGGGTGACAACTTTGTCAATCTTATTGCCAAAGAAACATTATGATTTATGTCCCTTGTACTTTGTATACAATTCAGGGTAGATAGGAACCGTGCTTTCTGCAATGAGAGACATCAGTCAGTTACTGCCCCTGAATACTCCCTAAAAGTAGATAGGTCCTATTAAGTATTTTCCTCTGTTTTTATCGTTGTATCCTTTGCACAACATGTTAGCAATTTTATTCTAATATCGCTTCTTATGATTATTAAATTACTATATCTCGACAGATCTCATATGCAATGGGTACTTATTTGTAAAAGAATGTTATCAGTTAATTAACACGATTTTGATAAAATCACAATTATCATAAAGCAACATCTGGTTAGGGAACAACAGTAATAACAAAGGATTCTAAAGACCTATTAAAAAAAAAAATATTGTTTAAACTAAAGACCTATTCACATTTTGGAACAAATGAGACTTTATCTGCCAAGGGAGGTAATAGAAAATTAGAGATGTCTCTTATTAACTGGGGCTTTGGGGTGGATAGGTACTGAGGTAACACAAACCACGCTCTACCTATTTATTCAGTATGCCTATAGCATGAACATTAACCATTACCTCTGCCCGTTCTTAGGAGCTAACCACCCGTTTCAACCAGTGCCCACAAGCTATGACTACGATGCCCCTCTCACGGAGGCCGGGGATATCACTGTTAAATATATACAGCTTAGAAACACCATTGCCAAGGTACTGAAAGTAGATGTATTAAATAAATGATGTTCATTTTATCCTGTAGATACTAAAAGTGCACCAGTTAGTCTTAAAATTACTGTTTTATATTCTTAATCATGAATGTAACATTTTAATATATATTATTATACCGAGTTTTATATTGATTTTAGGATATTAGCCGGGTCAATATACGGTTTAACCCCAACAAAATTGCAACAAAAGGTTTTATTGATTTAAATGCATTGGGGGGGGGGGGTCATACTGAACCCCAGAAAAAAAGTCTTCGAAAATCCCACCACGGGAAAGTGGTTAATTAGCATAAATTCAAAATGGCCATGCCCTGAAATTTCAATGTACTACAAACTTTTTTATGGTTGGAATTAGACCCTATAAATGTATTACCAATAGATAGAAACATGATACCTCTTAACTAAATAAGCATATTGAAAATTGTCTATGACGTCACTGTGACGTAGAAATGACATCACCATGACGTAGAAATGATGTCACGGCTAATGTATTGCACTAAATTTTCAAAAACCAATGAAACTGAGCAATAGTAGTGCCACATTGCCACATACGATAGATTACAGGTCATCATTGTCATCGTCATTGCCAGTATCCTGATCCGCCTGCGAATGGTTATGAGGGTTGTTGCATGAATCAAGTTGGCACTGTCCACAAGCAGATGTACAGGGTAATCCATAGGTTCGACAAGTGCAGCGTTGTGTACTGCAGCCTGTTGTGCAGTTGCAATGGACTACTTTTAGTAGATTGTCTGGTGCGGCATTCTTATCAGTCATTACTGGGATGAATTGATTGGCCTCAGATTTCCATCCCCAGTCTGTTGCATCGAGGCTAGTCTCTTTTCCCATCCATGTCATGATCTGATAGTAGACTCGTAAGGAATGGTATTTTGTTGCAGATGCAGTTGGTGGAAGCCGTTTTGGTGTTACAAATGATGTGGCAGAAACTACTTTCTTTGTTAAGATGCTATGTCACAATGAGGTGAGAGTGTCAGATGTAACCTTTCCGCCAATCATCGCTTTCAATCCATTTTCTTCAATAGTGTCACTTTTTTGGCCTGGTTCAGTGAACGCAATGCCTTTAGAAATGTTCTGAAACAGTACCTTTTTCCCTATCCCAAAGATGCGTGAGGTGGTATCACACCCTGTAAATGCGTGAACAAAGAGCAGCAGAGAACATAACTCGTTACCCAACAGGCACTTTAGCTTGTTAATGTTGTAAACTCGAATTTGGCTTTTAGACTTGTCCGAACGATAGTATAGACATTTTCTTTCTGGTTTTGAATGGTAGAGGAGGAGAATGAGCAAATCAGTGTCTTCACCTATGAGAGTTGTTGACTGAAACTCTGATGCTGCAATGGCTGCTTGTACAATATCACAGTCAGCATCTCCACGTGCATTGATTACATTGCATCCTTTCTCCCTTAACCTTTGGCTGATGATGTTGATTAAACCTTGCTTGTTGCAACCTCGTGACAAAAACTCTTCTTTTTTCCCTATGAATACAGTCTCTGCTGTAAAGTTTACTATAGGATGCTTTGTCTGTTGACGTCGCAGATGGGCGTTGTCCTTTATGGATGGTTCATCAAGATATCCATCAAAGACAACTGTAGCTTTCCCATAATTGTGAAGGGTAAGGTCCACATAGTCATTAGCTATCGTGCCATAGGTACTTCCCTTTGTCCATTTAACGCGGTGCATTAGTGAACCACCATCTAACACATAATGTTCAGTCTTTGGTATTTTGTCTGAAACAGCCTCATCTGAAGAACTACTTGAATATTCATCAATTGCTTTAGCAAGCTGGGGTTTGTCTGCTTTCCTGAATATGTTGTTTGCATCAAAGAGGGCTGGAGGAAATGGACTAAGTTCATAACTAAGAGCCTCCTCCAAAGAGACGTCCCCTGCTCTAGAAATGACAAGAAGCCTCTGAAACAACAGAGCAGGGTCTATAGTGCGATCTGCAGTAACTTTGATTGCGGATGCGTCACCCATTGTTTTAGCCTTTTCCTTCCGTTTGCATGTATATGTAAATACTGGCTGTCCAGTCATTTTTTCAATGACTTTTTTCACAACTGATTGAAAATCATCAACATTCACATCATCTTTTGCAACAACTCCAGTTACAATATTTCGCAAGCTGAGATCCACTGAGAAAGGTGTGCATGATTCAAGTTTATCTTTAATCTTTGCCAGGTCTGACTGATCCCGTTTCATCCGCGATTCCATGGAGTCCTTGTGTTGTTCACTTGTTGTAAAACCAAGATTATTGAAATCTTGCATGGCAGCATTATATAAAGAACATACTGGGGATGACAGTGTCCACAGTGCACGCTGCCCCTCCGTCATGCCACTACCCCTTGTCAGACCACCAGTTGACTTCAGTGATCTCATCAATGTCTGTTCGATCACAAGATCACAACCAAGACCAGCCCAGAATTGATCGGTTCGGCGAATAACATGAAAACCATCTTCAAACTTTCTATGGACAGTCGGATTCATCTTTTCCAGTTGTTTCATGTTTTGTAGATACAGATATGCTGATTTCAAGTAATTGAAATGGCCTGCAGCAGCGAATATTGGCAGGCATTCAGCCACAGCAGAAAGATGTGCCTTCCACGAACCCATACGATCGGCCATGATCAGCATCCTACCCACTTTAACCATATTAATGTAGGATAGCCACAGTTTACTTGTCCTTGATCGACTAGTGAGTTCTTGTCTCCTTTTCTCCAGTGCTTGTTCAATTTTAATCTTCAAATCAGATGTAGCTAGGGATTCCAAATTGCTTTCTCCTGCAATCAGTGAGGTGTAAATATCCTCATAGTGATCGACTAAGGTAGCAAACTCAGAGTCACTGTCAATGAGATCAGACACTATCATGCCATTTAAAAGGCCCATGGGTGGCAAAAGGCCCATGGGTGGGCATTTTGCCCCATAGCATGGTGGGCCTCTTGCCCCATTTGACCCACTAAAACAATAGAAAGGTCACACTCTACTTTCGCCCATTATCACCCAAGTGTCGTTTGCAATATCACTAATAAGTATTTTAGCTTGTCACATTTCCATTTATCCAGACAGAATGCCAATTCCCTGTGATGTTATCCACAAAATGGTAATGCATGTTATGACTAAGGTTTGTGCATAAAATGCAAAACTGCATATTTGTGTACTTACTGTTGTCTGTACTTGCAGGATGTTTTGACTGTTTGATCTACAAGGTGGCAGCACCAATGTGAAAAACAAACCCTGGTGGACAAAGCTTGTAAACACAAGATATGAGGGGTGGGCCTTTTACCTCATGTGGGCATCTTGCCCCACCCCACCCTACCCTACTTTATTCGTTTTGAATATTAATAAAATAAAGACAAGAATCAATCACCATCAGCAAGAGTTAATATCAGACAATAACTCTTATGAAAATTATTCAATTAACCTTCTGTTTCAACTTTTTTGTCCATGTTTGCGTAGGCTTACAATAGGTACCTGTGACGTCATGGTGACGTCATTTCTACATCACAGTGACATCATAGAACATTTTAAACATGCTTATTTGGTTAAGAGGTATCATGCTTCTATCTATTGGTAATATTTATAGGGTCTAATTCCATCCATAAAAAAGTTTGTAGTACATTGAAATTTCAGGGCGTGGCCATTTTGAATTTATGCTAATTAACCCCTTTCCCGTGGTGTGATTTTCGAAGACTTTTTTTCTGAGGTTCAGTATGACCCCTCAATGCATTTAAAACAATAAAACCTTTTGTTGCAATTTTTTTGGGGTAAGGCCATTATTTTTCATATATTGACCCGACTATATTGTATTTTATTCTAATTATAATTATAGTTTAATTAATAACTGTTAAGTAGTATGATGTAAATGTCCTTTATTAATTCGCTTTGATATTTATTTATATTTTCATTTATATTTAGGTAAACTGCCTGCCGTCGACACAAGGATTCGGCACGTTTGGGGGTACTTAAATATATATACTAGTACCCCCAAACGTGCCGAATCCCTGTGGCCGTCGATATAGCCCAAAATGGTGTTGATAAAGGCGTAAAACCCGAACAAACAACAAACAAACAAACAACATTGTACAACACCATTGAATATGTTTTTATGTAAAAATAGGCGTTTTATCAAATTTAAAAAGTGTCACGGTTTTACTGCTTGCATCAGCTTATCTTGATATCATGCCGTTGTTTGGTACTGCATGGGTCATGTAGCCTGGGTTCCAGTCTGTCGATATTTCACTTTTTAACTTCTGGATATTATCAGAAGCTCAATACGGCTCAATTAATAGTATCGGTGTTAAAAACTTAAAATATATTTATTTCACTGACTAGGCAAAATATATCGACGCCTGTTCCCAGGCTAGGGATCGTGTTTTTAACCCTTTCAACACCACAGACCTCTAAATAGGCTTACAAAAAAGTGTAGATCCAGATGAGCCGGCTCGTGACGAGCCGTCTCATCAGGATCTGCACCTTTTGCCAGTAATATTACTATTTTTAGACATAATTACCCATTTTGATAAATGAACTTGTCCAAATGTGATTTTCTGATTCATTTATTGGTTTAAGAATATCATGGACCAGTCCATGTGAGTTACTTGTGTTGAATGGGTTAACAGTTTCTTCATGCAAGTTCCAATACATTCCATGCAATATGATTACAGCGTGTTGTGTCTAACAGTTTCTTCATGCAAGTTCCAATACATTCCATGCAATATGATTACAGCGTGTTGTTTCTAACAGTTTCTTCATGCAAGTTCCAATACATTCCATGCAATATGATTACAGCGTGTTGTTTCTAACAGTTTCTTCATGCAAGTTCCAATACATTCCATGCAATATGATTACAGCGTGTTGTTTCTAACAGTTTCTTCATGCAAGTTCCAATACATTCCATGCAATATGATTACAGCGTGTTGTTTCTAACAGTTTCTTCATGCAAGTTCCAATACATTCCATGCAATATGATTACAGCGTGTTGTTTCTAACAGTTTCTTCATGCAAGTTCCAATACATTCCATGCAATATGATTACAGCGTGTTGTTTCTAACAGTTTCTTCATGCAAGTTCCAATACATTCCATGAAATATGATTACAGCGTGTTGTTTTTAACAGCAGCACATTTAGATATGGTAGCATTTTATTAAAGAATATGTATAAGTTATCATTTGTAAAGTTTATTATCTAGTAAACTCTTTTAATGCTAGCGATGAAAGTAACAGTCAAATATGTCATGGAATTTCATTATAATTGTGTCGTAACGTGTCGTAACGTGTCGTAACGTGTCGTAATGTGTCGTAACGTCACTATTCTAATGAAATTCCATGACATATTTCCAGAGTTATCAGTACCAAATAAGAAAGAGGTAACCATACAAGCAGATTGCATTCTCCTCAATCTTACATGTATGTACATAGGAAAGAGGTAACCATACAAGCAGATTTCATTCTCCTCAATCCTACATGTATGTACATAGGAAAGAGGTAACCATACAAGCAGGTTGCATTCTCCTCAATCTTACATGTATGTACATAGGAAAGAGGTAACCATACAAGCAGATTGCTTTCTCCTCAATCCTACATGTATGTACATAGAAAAGAGGTAACCATACAAGCGGATTGCTTTCTCCTCAATCCTACATGTATGTACATAGGAAAGAGGTAACCATACAAGCAGGTTGCATTCTCCTCAATCCTACATGTATGTACATAGCAAAGAGGTAACCATACAAGCAGATTGCATTCTCCTCAATCCTACATGTATGTACATAGGAAAGAGGTAACCATACAAGCAGGTTGCATTCTCCTCAATCCTACATGAATGTACATAGGAAAGAGGTAACCATACAAGCAGATTGCTTTCTCCTCAATCCTACATGTATGTACATAGGAAAGAGGTAACCATACAAGCAGGTTGCTTTCTCCTCAATCCTACATGTATGTACATAGGAAAGAGGTAACCATACAAGCAGATTGCATTCTCCTCAATCCTACATGTATGTACATAGGAAAGAGGTAACCATACAAGCAGATTGCATTCTCCTCAATCCTACATGTATGTACATAGGAAAGAGGTAACCATACAAGCAGGTTGCATTCTCCTCAATCCTACATGTATGTACATAGGAAAGAGGTAACCATACAAGCAGATTGCATTCTCCTCAATCCTACATGTATGTACATAGGAAAGAGGTAACCATACAAGCAGGTTGCATTCTCCTCAATCCTACATGTATGTACATAGGAAAGAGGTAACCATATAAGCAGATTGCTTTCTCCTCAATCCTACATGTATGTACATAGGAAAGAGGTAACCATACAAGCAGATTGCTTTCTCCTCAATCCTACATGTATGTATATAGGAAAGAGGTAACTATAAAAGCAGATTGCATTCTCCTCAATCTTACATGTATGTACATAGGAAAGAGGTAACCATACAAGCGGGTTGCTTTTTCCTCAATCCTATATGTGTGTACATAGGAAAGAGGTAACCATACAAGCAGATTGCTTTTTCCTCAATCCTACATGTATATACATAGGAAAGAGGTAACCATACGAGCAGATTGCTTTCTCCTCAATCCTACATGTATGTACATAGGAAAGAGGTAACCATACAAACAGATTGCTTTTTCCTCAATCCTACATGTATGTACATAGGAAAGAGGTAACCATACAAGCAGATTGCATTTTCCTCAATCTTACATGTATGTACATAGGAAAGAGGTAACCATACAAGCAGATTGCTTTCTCCTCAATCCTACATGTATGTACATAGGAGAGAGGTAACCATTTAAGCAGATTGCTTTCTCCTCAATCCTACATGTATGTACATAGGAAAGAGGTAACCATACAAGCATGTTGCATTCTCCTCAATCCTACATGTATGTACATAATATTTATACTTGACTATAGAAAAGAAATAAATATTGTTTAAACTAAATAAGAAAAATGCATTAATGAATTGTTGTCTGCTACAATTCTTTGAACTATTTATAGCCTTCATTTTACCCAGCATGCAACGAGCTAATGTATGAATGTGTAGATACTCCCATGGTAAATGCATGTGTTGCTTTATGCCTGCTGAACAGTGTTATTGTTGCCTAGTGCTGCCCTAGATGTATGAAGATAGAATGAGTGAACCATTATATCGACAATTACAGTCCAACCTGTGTTAATGGCCACCTCTAGTAAGCAGCCAACCTGTATTAAGCAGCCAGTTTCCAGATTACCTTTATGTAGTTTTATTATATATTTCACCTTTATTAAGCAGCCATGTGTGTTTTGTATGTGGCTATGTTTGTGTTTGACTTCCACAGTGTGTTATACTAGTGACATTTTGTTGCAAGGAAAATTATATTTATGAAAACTTACCAGGTACTTGCAGCATTAGCTTACTTGCAGCATTAGTTTACTTGCAGCATTAGCTTACTCGCAGCATTAGCTTACTTGCAGCATTAGTTTACTTGCAGCATTAGCTTACTTGCAGCAGTAGTTTACCTGCAGCATTAGTTTACTCACAACATTGTTTTACTTGCAGCATTAGTTTACTTGCAGTATTAGTTTACTTGCTGCATTAGTTTACTTGCAGCATTAGTTTACTTGCAGCATTAGCTTACGTGCAGCATTAATTTACTTGCAGCATTAGTTTACATGCAGCATTAGTTTACTTGCTGCATTAGTTTACTTGCAGCATTAGTTCACTTGCAGCATTAGTTTACTTGCAGCATTAGTTTACTTGCAGCATTAGTTTACTTGCAGCATTAGCTTACTTGCAGCATTAGCTTACTTGCAGCATTAATTTACTTGCAGCATTAGCTTACTTGCAGCAGTAGTTTACCTGCAGCATTAGTTTACTCACAACATTGTTTTATTTGCAGCATTAGTTTACTTGCAGTATTAGTTTACTTGCTGCATTAGTTTACTTGCAGCATTAGTTTACTTGCAGCATTAATTTACTTGCAGCATTAGTTTACTTGCTGCATTAGTTTACTTGCAGCATTAGTTTACTTGCTGCATTAGTTTACTTGCAGCATTAGTTCACTTGCAGCATTAGTTTACTTGCAGCATTAGTTTACTTGCAGCATTAGTTTACTTGCAGCATTAGCTTACTTGCAGCATTAGCTTACTTGCAGCATTAATTTACTTGCAGCATTAGCTTACTTGCAGCAGTAGTTTACCTGCAGCATTAGTTTACTCACAACATTGTTTTACTTGCAGCATTAGTTTACTTGCAGTATTAGTTTACTTGCTGCATTAGTTTACTTGCAGCATTAGTTTACTTGCAGCATTAGTTTACTTGCAGCATTAATTTACTTGCAGCATTAGTTTACTTGCTGCATTAGTTTACTTGCAGCATTAGTTTACTTGCAGCATTAGTTTACTTGCTGCATTAGTTTACTTGCAGCATTAGTTCACTTGCAGCATTAGTTTACTTGCAGCAATAATGTTTTTGCAACATTAGTTTACTTGCAGAATTAGTTTACTTGCAGCATTAGTTTACTTGCAGCAATAATGTTTTTGCAACATTAGTTTACTTACAGCAGTAGTTTTCTTGCAGCATTAGTTTACTTACAGCAGTAGTTTACTTGCAGCATTAGTTTATTTGCAACATTAGTTTACTTGCTGCATTAGTTTACTTGCAACAGTAGTTTACTCGCAGTATTAGCTTACTTGCAGCATTAGTTTACTTGCAGCATTAGTTTACTTGCAGCATTAACTTACTTGCACATTAGTTTACTCGCAGTATTAGCTTACTTGCTGCATTAGTTTACTTGCAGAATTAGTTTACTTGCAGCATTAATTTACTTGCAGCAATAATGTTTTTGCAACATTAGTTTACTTACAGCAGTAGTTTACTTGCAGCATTAGTTTACTTGCAGCAATAATGTTTTTGCAACATTAGTTTACTTACAGCAGTAGTTTACTTGCTGCATTAGTTTACTTGCAACATTAGTTTACTTGCTGCATTAGTTTACTTGCAGCAGTAGTTTTCTTGCAGCATTAGCTTACTTGCAACATTAGTTTACTTGCTGCATTAGTTTACTTGCTGCATTAGTTTACTTGCAGCAGTAGTTTACTCGCAGCAGTAGTTTTCTTGCAGCATTAGTTTACTTGCAGCATTAGTTTACTCGCAGTATTAGCTTACTCGCAGCATTAGTTTATTTGCAGCATTAGTTTACTCGCTGCATTAGTTTACTTGCAGCATTAGTTTACTTGCTGCATTAGTTTACTTGCAGCATTATATTACTTGCAGCATTAGCTTACTTGCAGCTTGGGTGATTAGGGGGAGGGCATGTGTCTCATAGCGCCATTGGTACAAGTTTGTGGCATGTGTGTAAGGCACTTCACACAGAAACTAGGTTTATAGTGTGCCCATATAGACTTATGAAAATGGGAAATACTATGATGCATTGTACAGTGCGAGACATACCTCGTTTTTCTATTACTCAGGTGGCAGATAAAATGCGATTTATGTCTATTGGCCCTTTTAGTTGGAATCCTTTGTTTTTACTGTTGTTACCTCAACAGATGTTGCGGTATGATTCTACTGTAGGATATATTTCGAGATTTAATAATTCTATAATAATTAGAAGATGAGAAAACGGATGAAAATTGCTAGCATATGGTGCAAAAGGAAACAATGATAAAAACAGAGGATACCAATTAAGAGGATCTCTCCTCCTTAAAGAGTATTCAGGGGGAAGTAACTGACAAATATTGTATGTTACAATTTCAGTATAACCCAGGACCATCGATGAAGATACCACCTTCTACGCCTAAGTATGCGTATGGCAAGGTTGAGATGATGTATGTAAGTCATTCTGTCTAGGTTTAATATTAATAATTAAAACAAATATCTAGTATCTAGGTCTAATTTGATTGAAGCAAAGCTTAGCACAAGTCATTACATTCTTTGTATAGAAGCAATTATTATAGACCATTGTACTGTTGAACTGTCAAATGTAATATGGATTTTTGTAGAACAGAACGAGGTGTCCCGCCCGCCCTGCCCCTTTTTAGCCCCGCCATTTTTTCCCTTTATGGCAGTCCTTCTTCATTTTTATAAAAATAAAATAGTTTTTTGATTATTTGTTTTATAAGCTTCAACAAATGAGTGCCTTAGGGGGCGGACAGACCTTTATAACCTCATTGATGAAGCATAATTAGCTGTTCGATCCCCCGTCTGACCCTAGTAAAATGAACAGTCTTTCAGATGGGACGTTAAACCGAGGTCTCGTGTCGGTGCTTTACACCGTGCACGTAAAAGAACCAGAGGAGACTCTGGAATGGGTCTCTGTTTGTATCATGCACTATCCTCCAAAATCTAAAATGACTAATCTCTTCAGGAGGCGTCGCTCATATGGGCAACCGGTAGCGACGATAAATAAATATAAAACACACACACACCAATTGGGGAATAAAATAGTGCCGTTATTTGCTGTTAATTTTATTAGGGTCAGACGGGGGATCGAACCTGCAATCCCTGGATTAGCAAACACACACTTTATTTTAAAGACATCTCTAATATGGATACGAAAACACATAGAACTGAGAGCGATTTACAAACGGAATATCATATATCTATCACTGAGCTATGTAATTATTATAAAGTTTAAACTTTATATGGTTGTTGAGAGCATTAATTAACATTTGTATTGGGTCGCAGTTATCTGAAATACATTTGCTTAAAAACCTCCATTATGCGCTTAGTTAGAATTAGTCCAACACGTGAACGTTAGTATCACGTCATTAACGTGGATGAACGTCAGGGGCGGTAACTAGAGCCACAGTGTGGGGCAAAGTTAGAATGTGCTGCACATAACAGTGAGATATTCTAATGTGCAGATGATTAGAAAACACGATTATTGTGTGATATGTCCAATTATCAGGAATAAGTTATTAAGCTCTTGCCAGTCTGCCCACAAAATGAATTGGCTTTTGTTATGTCCAATTATCAGGAATAAGTTATTAAGCTCTTGCCAGTCTGCCCACAAAATGAATTGGCTTTTGTTATGTCCAATTATCAGGAATAAGTTATTAAGCTCTTGCCAGTCTGCCCACAAAATGAATTGGCTTTTGTTATGTCCAATTATCAGGAATAAGTTATTAAGCTCTTGCCAGTCTGCCCACAAAATGAATTGGCTTTTGTTATGTCCAATTATCAGGAATAAGTTATTAAGCTCTTGCCAGTCTGCCCACAAAATGAATTGGCTTTTGTTATGTCCAATTATCAGGAATAAGTTATTAAGCTCTTGCCAGTCTGCCCACAAAATGAATTGGCTTTTGTTTGATGTCCAATTATCAGTAATACGTTATTAAGCTCTTGCCAGTCTGCCCACAAAATGAATTGGCTTTTGTTTGGTAATATTACTAACTATTTCATAATTACCCTCCTATATGGAATAGGAAAAGGTGACCAATAATTGTGTTGATGCTATATGATAAATTTGTATATGAATTAAAGTTTCATTTTTCCATTTGAAGAGGGTGATATCAAACTGAGACTTTAATGTTGTAGATAGAGACACTAGTATCCTACGTGTATGGTATCAAACTGAGACTTTAATGTTGTAGATAGAGACACTAGCATCCTACGTGCATGGTCTCAAACTGAGACTTTAATGTTGTAGATAGAGACACTAGCATCCTACGTGCATGGTATCAAACTGAGACTTTAATGTTGTAGATAGAGACACTAGCATCCTACGTGCATGGTATCAAACTGAGACTTTAATGTTGTAGATAGAGACACTAGTATCCTGCGTGCATGGTATCAAACTGAGACTTTAATGTTGTAGATAGAGACACTAGTATCCTACGTGTATGGTACCAGTAAACCAGTACATTCTAAATACCCCGTCACCATGGAGACTCTCGATCATGTAAGTGAAACAATGTGTATTCTAATTGTATATAGAGAACATGTAACCGATCTTCTCAAGCTTGCTGATACGACCTCCGTATATAATAGAAGGGGGTAGTCAAATTATTTCAAGTGATGGAGCTATCCTGTTGGTCTGTGGTAGGTCAGTGGTACTACCTGGGTGGTCACGTCCGTACGTTCCTCCACCTAATAGTCATATGACCTAAACTACATGTGCGATGTTAAATCTTGCCACCACCACCCTTCCCAAAAAGAAAACAAAGGGTGTGAGATTTTGGACAAAATCAATTGGCATATTGATCTGTCTATAAATAGCACTTATGGAATCCCAATAATCACCCTGCTGTTGCAAGCAAACGTCACTCGTTAGTGTTCACTTATCCTTCGGTTTGTTCTACATAGTCTCCCGAAGTCAGACGGCCACGGACTTCAAGTGTCTATTAATGTTGATCATTTCCTTTCCAAAGCTGCTAACATTGCACTATCACAAATAATAGAAGGTTAATAAAATATGTTCAAGCGTTATACATGATGTTTATATGCACCATCACTCTCGAGACATCATTCCTGATGGATTCCATCGCCATGAAGGAGAATGAGGATACAATGTGGAATTTAAATGTCTTGCCTAAGGGCACAACTGGGCGCGAACTCGGCGCCTATCATGAGTATTTATGTATTGCTTACATTCGGAATTCATGTATGGCATGATTCAGACTTCATTCCTATTTCAGTATTATGGATTCATGCTTTACGAACATTGGTTGGAAGCTACAGTGATTGCTGGTACTGTAGAGCTGGCAGGAGCCAGGGATAGAGCATATGCCATGATCAGATCTGGAGTCAAGCTGGTATTATAATTTGAAATAAAAAACATTCTTTTAACAATTATTTTTCTTTTACCCCAATTTTTTAATAATGTATTTATCTCGTCAACATACAATAGCTCAAATGAATATATGCAAATAATACAATGTATTAACATACAGTCAAATCTGTCTTTGGCAGCCAGCCAAGGGAATCACAGAAAGTGGCTGCTTAGCACAGGTGGCTGCTTAATAGAAGTCAAATATATAATAAAACAACACATTGGGAATCTGCTAACTGGCTGCTTAATACAGGTTGGCTGCATAATAGAGGTAACCACTAATACAGGTTTCACTGTACATATTTTATGTCTTATTTTTCTTCGTACCATCTATATATAGTCCCCTATCATTTGGTCAATTTTTGTCTCCAGTGTGCTATATGACTTTATTACTTAGGTATGAATTTGGCTGTCCGATTAGCGCAGTGGTTAGCGCACTCGCTTCGTTCTTACCAATGCAACCCGGGTTCGATCCTCTGACAGGGAATTATGTGAGATAGTACGGTGGTCGCCAGATTGGACAGGTGGGATTTCTCCGAGTACTCCGGTTTCCTCCCACACAAATGATCACATTTACTCTTTTATCCGCGCCAACAAGAATGATTAATATAAGTTGTTAAAATTTGCTTCGCAATCGTTGTAAAATAAATAAAGTTTAAACTATGAATTTGGCCTATTTTTTGACGTAATTTGCCTACCACATTACTGTCAACCTCCCAGGTTATTACGCTGTGTTTTCCAGTCTCATATTCCGTTTCCTCATTTGATATCACGTTATTTAGCTTGATAGTGTGTTTTACGTTTATTTATTATCGCTACCGGTTGCCCATATGAGCGACGCCTCCTGAAGAGATTAGTTATTTTAGATTTTTGGAGGAGAGTGCAATGATACAGACAGAGAACCATTCCAGAGTCTCCTCTTGTTATTTTACGTGCACGGTGTACAACACCGACACGAGACTTCGGTTTAACGTCCCATCTGAAAGACTGTTAATTTTGATATCACGTATTTTGGCTTGATACGGTCACATGTTCGTATTTAGCTAGTTTCTGAGAAAATAACGCATGCGCACTCTGTGCTAGTTTGTTTACTTCGTGTAGTGTCTCTTCGTGTCAAATTTGACAGATAACAAATGTTAGTAGTTTCATGGTAATAGTTCAATTGTTTTCATGTCTAATTCAGTAACTGTGATTTATTCCTGATAAATGGCAGCGGCGTAGCCAGCAGAAATTGAAGTTCAAGCCCGTTTGAACTAAATTAAGCACGGAAGGGTGGTCTGGGGGCCTTCTTCCTCCCGTATTTTTCGAAACCTAGACATCAAATAGTGCACTCTGGCACCTTTTAACCCATTTCATTCTGGATATATTTAAAGGCTTTTGCAAACAACATAGATCCAGATCAGCCGCAGCGTGACGCTGTGTGCTGATCAGGATCTATGTTGTTTACTGCATAGTCAAGTGTCTTAGCAAGATCATCTGAATAGTAAACAGTATAGAGCCTGATCAGACGGAACGTTCCGTGGCGGTTAATCTGGCTCTATGTTCTTTGCAAATACCGTTTGACCGGTATCCAGAATGAAATGGGTTAATGGAAATTTATACACGAACAAACACATAAGAAAAGTTCAGTTTTTTATCTACTACTGTATATCCAGCCAAAAAAAATTCGGAAAATAATGTGCAAGCCCGGGCGCTGTTGCGTAACGGCAACTACGCGCCTGAATGGATAACAGAGGGCAGGATTGTGATTATTAAATGTTCATATCAAAATAACAAGTAACATAAACACAAGATCTTACACTCATTGTGATTTTAAACCATAGTTTATGAAACTCGTTTTGAATTTTCATTGCAGTTCCAAAACGAGTTTCATAAAATGAGATATAAATTCATGAGTGTAAGACCCTTTTTATCACATTACCACAGTAAAAGTATCACATTACCACAGTAACCGTATCACATTACCACAGTAACCTCTTCACATTACCACAGTAACCTTATCACATTACCCCAGTAACCGTATCACATTACCACAGTAACCTTATCACATTACCATAGTAACCTTATCACATTACCACAGTAACCTGATCACATTACCACAGTAACCTTATCACATTACCACAGTAACCTTATCACATTACCACAGTAACCTTATCACATTACCATAGTAACCTGATCACATTACCACAGTAACCTTATCACATTACCATAGTAACCTGATCACATTACCATAGTAACCTGATCACATTACCATAGTAACCTTATCACATTACCACAGTAACCTTATCACATTACCATAGTAACCGTATCACATTACCACAGTAACCTTATCACATTACCACAGTAACCTTATCACATTACCATAGTAACCGTATCACATTACCACAGTAACCTTATCACATTACCATAGTAACCTGATCACATTACCACAGTAACCTTATCACATTACCACAGTAACCTTATCACATTACCATAGTAACCGTATCACATTACCACAGTAACCTGATCACATTACCACAGTAACCGTATCACATTACCATAGTAACCTTATCACATTACCACAGTAACCTTATCACATTACCACAGTAACCTTATCACATTACCACAGTAACAGTATCACATTACCACAGTAACCTTATCATATTACCACAGTAACAGTATCACATTACCACAGTAACAGTATCACATTACCACAGTAACAGTATCACATTACCACAGTAACAGTATCACATTACCACAGTAACAGTATCACATTACCACAGTAACAGTATCACATTACCCCAGTAACAGTATCACATTACCACAGTAACCATATCACATTACCACAGTAACCATATCACATTACCCCAGTAACCTTATCATATTACCCCAGTAACCTTATCACATTACCAGAGTAACTATATCACATTACCCCAGTAACCATATCACATTACCCCAGTAACCGTATCACATTACCCCAGTAACCATATCACATTACCCCAGTAACCATATCACATTACTCCAGTAACCATATCACATTACCACAGTAACCTTATCACATTACCCCAGTAACCATATCACATTACCACAGTAACAGTATCACATTACCCCAGTAACATTATCACATTACCACAGTAACCATATCACATTACCACAGTAACCGTATCACATTACCAGAGTAACCTTATCACATTACCACAGTAACCTTATCTTGTTACCACAGTAACCTTATCACATTACCACAGTAACCTTATCACATTACCACAGTAACTTGATAACATTACCACAGTAACCTGATCACATTACCCCAGTAACCATATCACATTACTCCAGTAACCATATCACATTACCACAGTAACCTTATCACATTACCCCAGTAACCATATCACATTACCACAGTAACATTATCACATTACCCCAGTAACATTATCACATTACCACAGTAACCATATCACATTACCACAGTAACCGTATCACATTACCAGAGTAACCTTATCACATTACCACAGTAACCTTATCTTGTTACCACAGTAACCTTATCACATTACCACAGTAACCTTATCACATTACCACAGTAACTTGATCACATTACCACAGTAACCTGATCACATTACCATAGTAACCATACCACAGTAACCTTATCACATTACCACAGTAACCTTATCACATTACCACAGTAACCTTATCACATTACCCCAGTAACCTTATCACATTACCAGAGTAACCATATCACATTACCCCAGTAACCATATCACATTACCCCAGTAACCTTATCACATTACCCCAGTAACCTTATCACATTACCAGAGTAACCATATCACATTACCCCAGTAACCATATCACATTACCCCAGTAACCATATCACATTACCCCAGTAACCTTATCACATTACCACAGTAACCTTATCACATTACCCCAGTAACCATATCACATTACTCCAGTAACCATATCACATTACCCCAGTAACCATATCACATTACCACAGTAACCTTATCACATTACCCCAGTAACCTTATCACATTACCACAGTAACAGTATCACATTACCCCAGTAACCATATCACATTACCACAGTAACCGTATCACATTACCAGAGTAACCTTATCACATTACCACAGTAACCTTATCTTGTTACCACAGTAACCTTATCACATTACCACAGTAACTTGATCACATTACCACAGTAACCTGATCACATTACCATAGTAACCATACCACAGTAACCTTATCACATTACCACAGTAACCTTATCACATTACCACAGTAACCTTATCACATTACCACAGTAACCTTATCACATTACCTAAGTAACTTGATCACATTACCACAGTAACCTGATCACATTACCACAGTAACCTTATCACATTACCATAGTAACCATATCACATTACCACAGTAACCTTATCACATTACCACAGTAACCTTATCACATTACCACAGTAACCATATCACATTACCACAGTAACCGTATCACATTACCAGAGTAACCTTATCACATTACCACAATAACCGTATCACATTACCCCAGTAACATTATCACATTACCACAGTAACCTTATCACATTATCATAGTAACCTTATCACATTACCACAGTAACCTTATCACATTACCCCAGTAACCTTATCACATTACCACAGTAACCTTATCACATTACCACAGTAACCTTATATTCGATAAAGAAACTTGTATACTGAGCCTTATTACTTCTCATGGAAATCAGTAAAGTGTATCCGTACGGTACATAGTAAATAGTTCCCGATAATCAAACAACTCCACGAAACTAATCAGCAATGCATTTAATCACTATATGGTGCTAGTGCATATTTAACATTTTATTGATTTTGAACAAAGAAATCATGATGGCAAAGTTGCAAGCTATATTATATAGAATATTATGTCAAATGTGTCAAAAGCAAGCTGTCATGCCACAACCAATCAGAATCCTTCCCAGTTGTTAGTACACGTGTGTACATATAAGAAAGTATGTGATGGCTGTATTACACTGAATACAAGCACAGTTGTGTGATAAAGCATATAATAATAGTTGTTACAACTTTTGTTCAGAAATCCATTGGTGTAGTTCAGAGGGACGGTGGCAACACAACATTGATGGTCAGTGGGGAAGCAGGAGACAGCTTGCTCATACTGGTAGAGAATCAAGGCCGTATTAACTATGGTGGTCAGATGAACAATAATCGCAAGGTACAATGACATGGTCAGATGCAGAATGATGAACACTACAGCAAAGACCACCTCTATATTAAGAATTCCCCACTATTAACTCTTTCCCTTATAGAAGCACCTCTTGACGCCATTACCAATACGGCTACATTGCCAATGTAATAGTCAAACCAATATTCATAATAAAGGCTAGAATCTCATGTAGTCCCAGTAATATCTATGGATGTCGGATAGATATGGCGACTACTTATCCAATGCATGATAGCTAAATGGCTGTCGCTTGTATGGAGATATAATAGTATATTAACATAAATCTCTATGTAGGAAAGGTCTAAGACCACTTTCTCAGAACAGAATTATATATTCTATATTTCAATGGTGGCAAACCCCTATAATAGGACCACCTCGTTATTAAGACCATCTATTTCAGTCCCAAATGACACCAGAACTCCAGTAAGGAGACCAGTTTCTGCCAAATTCACCAAGTTCATCGTACATGTATATGGAAATTACACTGTGGTCATAGATATTTTAAATAGTATCACCATGAATTTCCCATGACCGTTGATTCCCACATTTTCATTGCTTTGTGTTAGTAAATTTCATTATTTAATTATTTATATTATTGTTTTGTTTTTATATATTCTGCATTATTTAATTATTTATATTATTGTTTTGTTTTTATATATTCTGCAGTTAATTTAATTATTTATATTATTGTTTTGTTTTTATATATTCTGCATTATTTAATTATTTATATTATTGTTTTGTTTTTATATATTCTGCAGTTAATTTAATTATTTATATTATTGTTTTGTTTTTATATATTCTGCAGTTAATTTAATTATTTATATTATTGTTTTGTTTTTATATATTCTGCAGGCTAAGCTACCACTATGCATACGGATGTAAGATATACTGTATTTGTTACTGATTATTTGCATATTTTCAGGGTTTAATTTCAAATGTTACTGTGAATGGTGTGATCTTGACCGACTGGCTGCATTACGCGGTTGATCTAGAGAGTGAAGTGATCAGGAAACGTGTCACGTCAGCATCATCTGCAGCAGTACCACCAACATCAGCTTGTATACCATCAGTGTACAGTGGAATACTCAGAATTAGAGGCGAACCTATGGATACTTATTTAGACATGTCATCATGGACAAAGGTACATGTAAATTAGAGATAATACAGTACGGGGGGGGCCTACATAGTTCCCATAGCAATCATCGTAGTCTTACTAAAAGTATTTTAGCTCATATCTTTGTAGTTTAATGTAAACAGTCAGATGCTGGATGGATATGGGTGCAAGACTGTATTGTCTTGTGGCATGTCGATCACAGTATTATAGTATAATGCGACATTGCATATAATATTATAACAATGTATTCTTGGCAGATAACCGTAGTAGAAATGGTAAATATATATATATATATGCAGTCTTAGACATCTTAGAAGTATAAATGCACTGGGTAATGTATCAACCTGGTCTACCTCTGACTGTTGTTGTCATAAATTCTTATGTGAGCGACAGTTGGAGATATGAAAATACGAACACATACTGAGATTACAGCAGCCCTCATAGCCCTCTAAACATCTATTTATAATAATTGCGAAATGGCCTAAATCATCACTTTTAGATGATGTTTATTTTATTCGTCTTAGAAAACTTAGTCGCCCAAATGCATCTATGCGATGCCGACTTTAAATAAATTTAAATACACACAGTTTCCACGGCCTGTGAAAACACTGATAAGATCTAATCTTGGCTGCCATTTTGTATGAATGTTTTATAAACAGCATTTTCAGGATTTTCTTAGTAATTCTGTAATTGCAATGATTTAATTAAGTTTTATTTGTTCTAAAATTTTATATCATTTTAAAGATATTGAATACACTTTTTAAATATTAATTTGTTTTGTGACTATGGTGTATGTATTATAATTTATAAGAACTGTTTATTAAGTATCTTTTCATAGTTGAAATATTAATATACAGGCAAATAATATTTATTG
The DNA here is from genome assembly GCA_014843695.1 of Archivesica marissinica. NCBI lineage: Eukaryota > Metazoa > Mollusca > Bivalvia > Venerida > Vesicomyidae > Archivesica > Archivesica marissinica. Next base: position 64,508,746 of record CM026391.1, read on the forward strand.
GTTAGTGATATAAATTTTCTGAAATGATATAAATGTCAATTTAAAGCTTTCCAACAAGGTATGGGATGAAATATAAATATTTTATGGAGAAAACTAAATTACACTACTATACATTTTATATAATATCATGTAAACTTTGCCAACCAACATGGCCGCCATGTTGATGGTGCAGTATGAATAATGATGTCTGGAACTATATATTGGAAACTTTGTATATGATATGTCTGTTCGTTTTCTGTTGTTGGAAAATCCTGAATTATGGGTTTCCTTCTTTAACCCTTTCCTTCATAGAGATTTAGGTTAATATACTATTTATATCTCCATACAAACAACAGCCATTTAGCTATCATGCAGTGAATAAGTAGTTGCCATATCTATCCCACCTCCATAGATATTACTGGGACTACATGAGATTCTGGCCTTTATTATGAACAATGGTTTGGGTACTACATTGTCAATGTATGTCGTATTGGTAATGGCGTCAATAGGTGTTTCTATGAGGGAAAGGGTTAACCCATTCAACACCAAGTAACTGACATGGACTTGTGCATAATATATTTTGACCAATAAATTAATAAGAACATTACATTTGGACCAGTTCATTTATCAAAATGAGTAATTTTATCTAAAAATAGTAATAATTATTACTGGCAAAAAGTGCAGATCTGGATCAACACTTTTTGTAAGTCTATTTAGAGGCCTGTAGTGTTGAAGGGGTTAACATTGGAAAGATCTACAAAACCTGCTTCAGGTTTAATGCTAAATATTTTTTAAAAAATGAAGTAAAATCTCTGATTCTTACAAACACTACCATACTATTCTTAAAACACTACCACACTATTCTTACAAACACTACCACACTATTCTTACAAACACTACCATACTATTCTTACAAACACTACCATACTATTCTTACAAACACTACCATACTATTCTTACAAACACTACCACACTATTCTTACAAACACTACCACACTATTCTTACAAACACTACCACACTATTCTTACAAACACTACCATACTATTCTTGCAAACACTACCATACTATTCTTGCAAACACTACCATACTATTCTTGCAAACACTACCATACTATTCTTCAAACACTACCATACTATTCTTAAAACACACTACACTATTCTTACAAACACTACCATACTATTCTTACAAACACTACCATACTATTCTTACAAACACTACCATACTATTCTTACAAACACTACCACACTATTCTTACAAACACTACCATACTATTCTTACAAACACTACCACACTATTCTTACAAACACTACCATACTATTCTTACAAACACTACCATACTATTCTTACAAACACTACCACACTATTCTTACAAACACTACCATACTATTCTTACAAACACTACCATACTATTCTTTATGAGTTTTATTTCCTTTCAGGGTCAACTGTTCGTGAATGGCATGAATCTGGGCCGTTACTGGCCCCATAAAGGCCCACACGTTCGGTTATATGTGCCTAAACATGCATTGAAGAAAGGCGTAAACAAAGTTGCCTTGCTAGAGCTGGATAATGTTCAGTGTCAAACAGAACGGTGCTTTGTTACCTTTCATGATACCCCATTGATTAATGCAACTGTAAGACCAAGTTCGCTGTTCAGGAATGGATATTTCAATGACAGATTGAAATACAGAGGGAATTGGACTAACTCACAGAGTGTTGATAGTCGAGTCAGACACACAGAGTGATGATAGTCAAGTCACATTCGAGAAAGAAACAACTCCCATTTCTTAGAACACTTTATCATACTGTTATGAAACTTGTTGAAAGTAAATGCGGATATTTGCTTTTGTAGAGACAATCGTGTAAAGCAGTGGCGATATTAGTATAACCTTTCTTTATTATTTTACAATGATTGCGAGATTGGCATTATTAAAGCCCAAGTATGTAATACCTATAGTTAGTTACATTGTACCGTAATTAAATATCCCGAACCGCTGTGGCATTACCGGGTTGGACGATATCTGCCTTACCCAGTTGTAAGGGTACTGTACGACATTCAATATAAGAGTAAAATTTCTGATGCACAATTCGGATTTAGGAAAGGTCATTCTACTGTTTGTGTTATTATCCATTGTACAGAACTATTTTGAAACGGGGAGGGCTGTAAATAATGTTGTTATAACTTGTAGCCCAACCCATTTGCTTTTTTCCCCTTGACAAAACAAATGTATCGTATACTGCAATCATATAATTACATATTAATCTCTGATTTGTTCTTAGTATTGTATGTATATATGTAATGTATTGTATGAAAAAATGCAATAAAATATTATTTAAAAAAAAACAAAACAAAAAAACAGAACTATTTAAATGACAATATAAGGGAGTGTATGTCTGTTATGTAGACTTACAACGTTATTTTGACAGCATATATAGAAATGCTTTATGGTATAAACTTTATAATACCGGTATCCAAGGAAAGTTATTATGTGTGATATTGTTTTAATAGCATTGTTATTTGCTGATGACATGGCCATTCTATGTAAAAGCCCGGAGGAGCTGTAATTGTGTTTTACGTTTATTTATCGTCGCTGCCGGTTGCCCATATGAGTGAAGCCTCCTGAAGAGATTAGTCATTTTAGATTTTGGAGGATAGTGCAATGACAGAGACCCATTCCAGAGACTCCTCTGGTTCTTTTACGTGCACGGTGTACAGCACCGACACGAGACCTCGGTTTAACGTCCCATCTGAAAGACTGTTAATTTTATTAAGGTCTGATGGGGGATCGAACCTGCGATCCCTGGATCACCAGTCCAGCGTGTTACCACTGAACTACAGATCCGTCTGTAGGAGCAGTAACATAGTTTAGATCTGTTATATACTTATTGTAACGCCTGGAGGCTAGCACAGGCACAAATAATATTTATTTGCCCTATGGTCATATAGTGAGTAAACATTACTTATTATATGACCATTGGGCAAAAGAAAAAAGTGTGTCTTGTGCCTGTGGAGGCTAGAGGTAAACACAACAAAGACTTAAAGAATGGTCTTCAGAAAGAGAGGAAGGTTATTCCAAAATGAAGTTTGGTTTAGGAACCATATCCCGAAATGTATATTGGTCCTTCTAGTTGGAATCCTTTGTTTTTACTGTTGTTCCCTAACCAAACGTTGTGGTATGATTGATTAATGTTATTTTATCAAAATCATGTTCATTAATTGGTAGCAAATTATGACAGTGAACTATATTAAATATTTTACAACGATTGCGAAGCAAGTTCTAGCAACTTATATTAATCACTCTCGTTGACCCGGATGAATGCGTATATGTGGTCATTCGTGTGGGAGAAAACCGAGTACCCAGAGAAGCGAGCACGCTAACCACTGCGCTAATCGGACAGCCATATATACATGAAATATATCCATTGTCGATACTGCAGGAAATCTGAAAGATGAGAAAGAGGATGAACATGTATTGCATATTGTGCAAATAAACAACTATTAAAACAGGAACTCAATTAAGAGGACCTATCCTTGGGACTGAAATAGGTGGTCTTATAACTGAATAACGGGGTGGTCCTATTACAGGGGTTTGCGACCATTGAAATATAGAATATATCATTCTGTTCTGAGATAAAGTAGTCTTAACCCTTTCCATCATAGAGATTTAGGTTAATATACGGTACTATTATATCTCCATACAAACGACAGCCATTTAGCTATCATGCAGTGGATAAGTAGTCACCATATCTATGCCACATCCATAGATATTACTGGGACTATATGAGATTTAGGTTAATATACTATTATATCTCCATACAAACGACAGCCATTTAGCTATCATGCAGTGGATAAGTAGTCACCATATCTATCCCACCTCCATAGATATTACTGGGACTATATGAGATTTAGGTTAATATACTATTATATCTCCATACAAACGACAGCCATATAGCTACCATGCAGTGGATAAGTAGTCACCATATCTATCCCACCTCCATAGATATTACTGGGACTATATGAGATTTAGGTTAATATACTATTATATCTCCATACAAACGACAGCCATTTAGCTATCATGCAGTGGATAAGTAGTCACCATATCTATCCCACCTCCATAGATATTACTGGGACTATATGAGATTTAGGTTAATATACTATTATATCTCCATACAAACGACAGCCATATAGCTACCATGCAGTGGATAAGTAGTCACCATATCTATCCCACCTCCATAGATATTACTGGGACTATATGAGATTTAGGTTAATATACTATTATATCTCCATACAAACGACAGCCATAGCTCCATGCAGTGGATAAGTAGTCACCATATCTATCCCACCTCCATAGATATTACTGGGACTACATAGAGATTTAGGTTAATATACTATTATATCTACATACAAACGACAGCCATTTAGCTATCATACAGTGGATAAGTAGTCGCCATATCTATCCCACCTCCATAGATATTACTGGGACTACATAGAGATTTAGGTTAATATACTATTATATCTCCATACAAACGACAGCCATTTAGCTGTTTAAGGTATTTTCCATAGCTGGATTTCTAGGGACTTTTTTTACACAATATAGAGGTATCATTGAAGTCATATCCATTGAAAAACCTTTCCCATCAATTTGTTTGAACCTCTGTACTTTAATTACCGGTGTAGCGTGAGCCCCGTAAGTCCGTGAGGATTGTAAGTTCGCTAGTTGCGGCTTACGGGGCTCACGCTACTGGTATAAGAAACGTAAGTTGTGAGAATTGAAAGTCAATAACAATATCTTTCCTCCACTTTAGTTTAAAGATTTTATTTCTCAAGTATTTACAGAGATAAATGATAGTAGATAAAGGCTACTAATGAGACTCCAATTTCCAGTGTATGAGGTTTAAAAACGCTCGTGTTTGTGTATAACCATGACTTACAGAATACGCGGTCAATTGATGGAACAGCTTATTGGTATCAATCACGACACCTGTAAATCAAACTATAATGGATAATCCAATCAGCTATCGATATTTCACACATCCTCAAGTAAGCTTTTATATCCCAATACTGCAGTTTTAAGTTGATTGTAAGATTAGCCAGCTAATTTAAATGCAACCATGAAATCGATTATGGATTAATAATCTAGATTTTATCATACAATATGACTGCCGTTGTCATTACCGAAACTGTATTAGTTAGGCCACAACTACTAAGTAGAAACAGTGTGTTGTCGTAATATTTGTATGAAAGTCTTATGACCTAAGCTGTTGATGCGACACCCCTACATGTTCTATTACAATGTGAATATATTAATAATTCACACAATTCTACCAACGAACATAAAATTATTGGGCAAAATCGTATCTGTATATTGTTTATGACCCTTTTGACTGTCATAAATAATTTAAAGTTAGATCAATCAAGATAGATTTTTGTAGTTTAGTTTATACAAATTTAACTTAACTAGATTGCAGAACAAGTGTTTACTACATTATATTAATCGTCCTCGAGGCCTCATTTCTGGTAGAATCCATCTCGGTAAAGGAGAGAAGAAGCAATTTAAGTCCCTTGCTAAGGGACACAATCATAACAGCTACAGCTGGGCGCGAACTCGGGTCCTTTCGTACCTGAAGCGAATGCGCTACAACTGCACTATCACGACTTCCACAATGTCAATGCCACGAGATCAATATTTTAAAGATAAACAAGGCCACTAGAAACTCGCTTTTACAGACGGATATGTAGTCTAGCAGTTAACACGCTGGACTGGTAATCCAGGGATCGCAAGTTCGATCCCCCGTCTGACACTAATACAATTAACCGTCTTTCAGATGGGACTTTAAACCGTGCACGTAAAAGAACCTAAGGAGACTCTGGAATGGGTCTCTGTCTGTATCATTGCACTATCCTCCAAATATCTATAATGACTAATCTCTTCAGGAGGCGTCGCTCATATGGGCAACCGGTAACGACGATATATAAACGTACCCCCTCCACCCGACTCGCTTTAAGTTTGAATAATTATCTTATATAAAAATAAGATTGTGTGTGTGCCTGCCTGTGGGTGTGGTTTTGTGCATGACTGTGTACATAAATACATACTGACTAGGTACTCGACACACGGATGGCTTGTCCCACGATTGCACGGTATAGAGGCCAGACAGGAATATGAATAAAATCCGAGCTCCTGCCCAAGCTACCATGCTAGAGAGTGTAGCGGGTCCAGTGTCTTTCGCTATGTTATATGTTTATAAATACTAACATGCATTACTTTTTGTAATCGTCGCTACTCAGGTTGCATAAGTGAGCGACACCTGAAGAGTCATTTTAGATTTTGGAGGATAGTGCAATGATACAGGCAGAGAGACCCATTCAATAGTCTTTGAGGGACTGATGCATTGGCAGAGTGATTCACTTTGAGAATTGTTTTGTTATTTCATCGCTTTCAATCCCCACCCAATCCCACTGTGTGTATTTTACGGATATATATGTGTGTGTATTTTACGGATATTTAACATCACTACCTGTTGCCCATATGATCTACATATGATAGATTTTTTTAATAGAGGGGGGTGTCCTAGGATAGAGGTACGAGACTTTGGTGGCTTATTGATAACATTTCAAGTTCCTGTGGATTTATGTTATTCAAGATTTCTGAAAATCGAACATGTCATTTTAACAATTTATATATGAAGCAATGCGAATATTGCGCTCTTATTAACAAACGAAACCAATCAATATTAAATGGTTAAGATAGGTGTATTCTATATATCTACAGTATCACGTGTTATAAATCACAAACTATGGAGCACAATATCAAGTGTTATATAATGTTATCAGGGGCGGGCCCAGGATTTTGGTTTGGGGGCGGACCCAGGATTTTGGTTTGGGGGGGGGGGGTACTTTCCATAGAGCATCACATATGTGAGCGAGTTAGCTAGCTAGGGGGTATCCCCCCGAAATTGTACGTAATCTATATATAAATGGTGGCATTTGGCGCACTTTACGGTACATTTTATCAATTATTGTTTGTAGAGAAAATAGCATTTTTCAACCTACAGACAGATGGTAACTTTAAA
>CM026391.1:64516796-64537093 GCA_014843695.1 Archivesica marissinica
AGTATTGTGGTAGTATTGTGGTAGTATTGTGGTAGTATTGTGGTAGTATATTGTGGTAGTATTGTGGTAGTATAGTGTAGTAGTATTGTGGTAGTATATTATGGTAGTATTGTGGTAGTATTGTGGTAGTATATTGTGGTAGTATATTGTGGTAGTATTTTGGTAGTATTATGGTAGTATTGTGGTAGTATTGTGGTAGTATTGTGGTAGTATTGTGGTAGTATTGTGGTAGTATTATGGTAGTATTGTGGTAGTATTGTGGTAGTATTGTGGTAGTATTGTGGTAGTATGTGTTGTGGTAGTATTGTGGTAGTTGTGGTAGTATTGTGGTAGTATTGTGGTGTATTGTGGTAGTATATTGTGGTGTATTGTGGTAGTATTGTGGTAGTATTGTGGTATATTTGGTGTATTGTGGTAGTTTTGTGGTAGTATTGTGGTAGTATTGGGTAGTATTGTGGTAGTATTGTGGTAGTATTGTGGTAGTATTGTGGTAGTATATTATGGTAGTATTGTGGTAGTATTGTGGTAGTATTGTGGTAGTATTGTGGTAGTATTGTGGTAGTATTTTGGTAGTATTTTGGTAGTATTGTGGTAGTATTGTGGTAGTATTGTGGTAGTATTGTGGTAGTATTGTGGTAGTATTGTGGTATTATGGTAGTATTGTGGTAGTATTGTGGTAGTATTGTGGTAGTATTGTGGTAGTATTGTGGTAGTATATTGTGGTAGTATTGTGGTAGTATATTATGGTAGTATTGTGGTAGTATTGTGGTAGTATTGTGGTAGTATTGTGGTAGTATTTTATTGTAGTATTGTGGTAGTATATTGTGGTAGTATTGTGGTAGTATATTATGGTAGTATTGTGGTAGTATATTGTGGTAGTATTGTGGTAGTATTATGGTAGTATTGTGGTAGTATATTATGGTAGTATTGTGGTAGTATATTGTGGTAGTATTGTGGTAGTATTGTGGTAGTATTGTGGTAGTATTGTGGTAGTATTGTGGTAGTATTGTGGTAATATTGTGGTAGTATTGTGGTAGTATTTTGGTAGTATTTTGGTAGTATTGTTGTAGTATTGTGGTAGTATAGTGTGGTAGTATTGTGGTAGTATTGTGGTAGTATATTGTGGTAGTATTGTGGTAGTATTTTGGTAGTATTGTGGTAGTATTTTGGTAGTATTGTGGTAGTATTATGGTAGTATTGTGGTAGTATTGTGGTAGTATATTGTGGTAGTATTGTGGTAGTATTGTGGTAGTATATTGTGGTAGTATTGTGGTAGTATTATGGTAGTATTTTGGTAGTATTTTTGGTAGTATTTTCAAAGGGAAAAGAATAATTTACAGCAATGTATTCCTGTGTGCATCCTGCTGTTATTTTTGGTCATTAGACGGTACTCGGAAGTAAACACAAACAATATTTCTTAGAAGATACTTGACCCCTAGATGTCTTAATCTCGTTTTGCAGTTCAAAGCATTCCCTAAGAAATGTGATTTTAGCTTAGAATGGGACAGGCTAGTTTAGTTTTAATCGATACTATTGTCTCATCGTTACAAGTAAAATACAAAATACGATTGTACATAGCCATTCATTAATATTAATATTAACTATTAAGACATCATTCAAAATATCAGTCAATATAAACATGATCAGATTATGAGATATTGTTATTACATAAAGAAAAGCAAAAATAAACAACAACCTGTCAACCTAATGTGTGTAGTTGTTGTAAACCTTATTAAAACAAAAATCAAATTAAATTGTGAAATCTCATCTAAGGCACCGAATGCCTGCAGATTGTCACAGATAATGAAAAATACAAATAGATACACATTGTAATAAAATAAAGATGTTGCGTGGGCACGCTTGCGTGCGTGCGTGCGTGCCGTGTGGCTTGCGTGCGTGCGTGCGTGCGTGCGTGCGTGCGTGCCGTGTGGCGTGCGTGCGGCGTGCGTGCGTGTGTGTCTGGTTCTTTTACGTTCACTTCACACAGTATGAAGAATAATGCATTTTTATACCTCTCACACAGTGTACATATTCAGACAGACAGTTAATGTTTTAATGTATGTGTGTAATTTAAAACTATATTATATTCTCTCGAGTTTATTCTTGTGGAACGATTGGTTTGAATTTAATAAACGAGTGGTCTTTGTATTTATAGAATATTATGTTACGTCTTGGGTTATTATTACGTTTATTGTTTAAATGTAAAAGTTACTCAAATAGTTTATCGTGAATTAGGATGACACATTTCCAACATGGTATAACCGTTGTTCTTATTTTGCTATATGAGCTGGTTAATATGTTACATTAACCCATAACCTGCCGAATCAATTGGACGGAGTGTGCAAACAACATAGATTCTGATCAGACGCGGCGTTACACCGCTATTCAGATACGTGTTTTTGCTCCACTATCCGAATAGTAAAGAGCATAGAGCCTGCTCAGTTGATACGGTTCTATGCCGTCTGATCTGGCTCTGTGTTGTTTGAAAACACGAGTTTAGTTGAGAGTGGCAGGTTACGGGTTAATCAAGTATCGTTATACTTCTCGTTTAAAATAATATATTATCATATTGTATGATAATTACAAAGCAAATTAATTATCATCTATATTCTAGTAGTGTTCTGTATCAAGCACGCGCTTATCATGAATAATCATGTTCATGTAAATAGTTGTAAATTAATGAGTAAATACAAGCAAATAAAATAAATATATAATTAAATTATAAAATTAAATCTAGATCTACGAGGATATAAACTGAAAATACATACAAGTATGTGCTTTTTGACAATTATGTGCTTTTTCGTATGTTATTAACATTATGATTGTATACTTACTTAAGAACTGTGCCTCGTTGTTTAAAAATTCCGTTTTAGTTTTATGTGTGGTTTACTTACTAATATATATTACGCTATATTCATAACGTCATCATTGCATGAATACATATATACCTTTTATTTGCAGCTGACAGATGAACAGAAGAAATGTAAGATACTTTATTTATGTATTACATTTATTGTGCAGGTTAACTTGTACATGGTGATGTCTTATAATAATAATAATAATAAAGACTTTATTTAACGAGAGTACTCATTTAACAAAAGTTAATCTACCATGAGGCCCTCAACATATATACAATCAAATGCAATCAAAAGATAGCACTATAAGTGAGAACTGCACATTGGAATAATATAGTAATGTAAAAGCTGAAAAATAGAGAAACTATATTTAATATGTAATGGAATATGATGATATATGGAATTGGCTAGCAGAGTAGAAAATGGGAATGAGACAATTAATGATACTAGATCTATCTAACAATATGCAGATTTGACTTGTAGTGGTATCTTCAAAATATGTATGAAATCAACTTAAAGACAGCAATATTTACGATTCTAATAAATATAGCAATCGCAATACACGTTTATAATAACAGTAGAAGTGCACGATTAGTTTGAATTGTTATAGGTCCACCTTAAGTAGAGAATTTTGAACTGTTGGATAGTTGGAGCATTTTGAACTGAGTGAGGCAATGAATTCCAAATAGATGATCCTGAAAATTCAAATGTATTACGAAATAATTCACAATTTGGTCTTGGTGTGTATAATTGATATTCTGAGGTTGATCTAAGAATTCTAGGATGTATATCAGAAGTAAAAGTGAAGGATGATTTTAAATAGTCTGGAGCAGCTCCATGTAATGTTTTATACATTTGTATAGCCTTCTGATATATGACTCGTTCTGGAAAGGTCATCCATTTTAGTTGGGAGAATAATAATTGCGATGGAGTGTCAAAGTCCTGATCTAGAATTAGTCTAGCTGCTCTCTTTTGAAACCGAACTATTTTATCTTCTAAAGATGAGTTGCAGTTACCCCAAATCACACAACAAAAGTCTAAGTGAGGCAATATGTAAGCATTGTAGAAGAGGTTGCGATTGGGAATAGAGAGATACCTTTTTATACGAGATAATAAATATAAATAAGAGTTACATTTTTTGAGAACAGTGTCAGTATGCTTATCCCAGGATAGTGTGTTGTCAATCATAACTCCGAGTAGTCGTTCAGCAGAACTCGGATGTATGACGGTGTTGTTCACTTTCACTTCAAGAGCAGACTCACTGATACTATGAGCTTTTGATTTAGAGGAAATATACATGATTTTGGTCTTAGAAGTACCTGTCCTCTGGCGACAACCGTACCATCTCACATACTTCCAGGTCCGAGGATCGAACCCGGGTTGCATTGGTGAGAAGAGAGCGCGCTAACCACTGCCATGTCTTGAGTTTGTATGTAATTAATAAATAAGTTATGAGTTTATTTACATTTTTTGAAATAAAGACCAACGGTACTGCAGACAAATGGGTGTTATTTAAAAAATAAATTGTTGGCGATATATTTTTTATATAAAACTTCAGATCCCTGTGCCCAGATATTCCATTACTTATGTTTTATTTCTGTGTTCCACACTCAATGATGTATGCCGTTCCCTTCACCGGATACTTACCATAGACTTGTCTTAACTATCTTGACTGGTAATCCATGGATCGCAGGTTCGATCCCCCGTCTGACCCTAATAACATTTACAGTCCCTCAGATGGGACTTTAAACAGATGTCTCGTGTCGGTGCTGTACACCGTACACGTAAAAGAACCAGAGGAGACTCTGGAATGGGTCTCTGTCTGTATCATTGCACTATCCTCCTAAAATCTAAAATGACTATTCTCTTCAGGAGGCGTCGCTCATATGGGCAACCGGTAGCGACGATAAATAAACGTAAAACACACACTTGTCTGAACATTCATGTGTATTTTAGATGCTACTCGAGCGTTTCTGTCCTTGGATGACCTGAGAACTGGTTCGATCCCCAGCACAAAAGAAACCTTACGTGATGCGGTGCGGTTATCGGGCTTGAATCCGACCGAGGCCGAGATTGATCAGCTCATGAAGGCAGCAGAAACAGGTACAAGCTTGATCTAGCGTTAAAAGGCGTGGAGCCTCCGTGGTGGAATAGATACGGTGCCCGCCTTGCAACCGAGAGGTTGTGGGTTCGAGCCCCATCAGAACCACGGTGGTGCTGTCCTTAAGCTACCTCCCTCGTGTCTATAGAAGTGGGTAGCCCAGTTGCATGTTCCCGCCATAAGTGGATTAGAGGGTTGTTTCGCATGCATTTGCCGCCTTACCATACATAAGTATATGCATGTACAAGTACAGAGTATTTATACTATTGAAATATTTGTAAGATTGAGAAGTAGGCTACTTTTATACGAAACAAAATTCATGAATGGGTGATTTATACCTTGACACCGACAAGTCCAGATTTGGAATCCCGTAAATGTTCGATATATTTTCACATCTAGCAAACACACAAACGCACACATTCGCGCGCACAAACGCAACCATGCGCGCACGCACGCACGCACGCACGCACACACGAACACACACGAACACACACACACACACACTCCAATATTTTCTGAAGATTTAAGCATGTTTATTTCATTTGACAGATTTCGGAGATACGCTCAGCAAGGAGGAGTTCATGGCACTGCTGGCACGGATGGACTGGAAACCGCACGATGAAGTCAAACATACTCTAATGGTAGTTAAGCTTTGTTGAAGTATTTAGAAGCAATTAAATATCCTGCCATTGTCGTACATTGGTACGATCTGGTTGCATACAATTAAATAGTCTGCCATGGTCGTACAATGGTACAGTGTTGTAAACAAGTAAATATCCTGCCATGATCAAATAATGGTACGGTGTGCTTGTAAACAATTAAATGTATTACCCTGGTCGTACAATGATAGGTCTGCTTGTAAACAATTAAATGTATTATACTGGGCGTACAATGGTACGGTGTGCTTGTTGACAATTAAATGTATTATCTGGTCGTACAATGGTACGGTTGCTTGTTGACAATTAAATGTATTATACTGGGCGTACAATGGTACGGTCTGCTTGTTGACAATTAAATGTATTATACTGGGCGTACAATGGTACGGTCTGCTTGTTGACAATTAAATGTATTATACTGGGCGTACAATGGTACGGTCTGCTTGTAACAATTAAATGTATTATACTGGGCGTACAATGGTACGGTTGCTTGTACAATTAAATGTATTATACTGGGCGTACAATGGTACGGTTGCTTGTTGACATTAAATGTATTTTGGGTTGGTGGTTGTTGTTTTTTTTTGGGGTTGGTGGTTGTTGTTTTGTTTTTGGGTTGGTGGTGTTGTTATGTATTATACTGGGCGTACAATGTACGGTTGCTTGTACAATTAAATGTATTATACTGGCGTACAATGGTACGGTCTGCTTGTTTTTGTTTTGGTTGGTGGTTGTTGTAAACAATTAAATGTATTATACTGGGCGTACAATGGTAGGTCTGCTTGTTGACAATTAAATGTATTATACTGGGCGTACAATGGTACGGTCTGCTTGTTAACAATTAAATGTATTATACTGGTCGTACAATGGTACGGTCTGCTTGTTAACAATTAAATGTATTATACTGGTCGTACAATGGTACGGTCTGCTTGTACATAATTAAATGTATTATACTGGTCGTACAATGGTACGGTCTGCTTGTAAACAATTAAATGTATTATACTGGGCGTACAATGGTACGGTCTGCTTGTAAACAATTAAATGTATTATACTGGTCGTACAATGGTACGGTCTGCTTGTAAACAATTAAATGTATTATACTGGGCGTACAATGGTACGGTCTGCTTGTTGACAATTAAATGTATTATACTGGGCGTACAATGGTACGGTGTGCTTGTGGACAATTAAATGTATTATACTGGGCGTACAATGGTACGGTCTGCTTGTTGACACTTAAATGTATTATACTGGGCGTACAATGGTACGGTCTGCTTGTTGACAATTAAATGTATTATACTGGGCGTACAATGGTACGGTCTGCTTGTACATAATTAAGTTAATTGGTGGGGTTCCTTATGACGTTTTTACTAAGTTATATGACTCTATTGTTTGGCCAGTCATTAACTACGGGGCCGCTGTATGGGGAACCTCATCGTTTTCATGCATTAATGCTATTCACAACCGTGCCATGAGATTTGTTCTCGGGGTTGGAAAATATACTCCAAACTCGGCTGTAATTGGTGAAATGGCATGGCAACCAACTTCTGTCCGTCAGTGGAAAAGCATTGCGAATTTCTGGTGCCGCATTTCATTTATAAATCATACCCGATTGAATAAACGTGTTGCACTCTGGGCACAGGCAAAATCGAGTAGATCATGCAAGAATTGGTTCTTTGTTGTAAAAAGGCATATGTTTGAATTTGGTTTAGACGATTATTCTGACATTAGTGAAAATATTAGCAAACACCCATATGTATCCCTTGTTGAAACAAAGTGCATGGATGTATTCATTATTGATTGGCTTGAGTCAGTACAAAGACTAGATAGTATATCTGGAAACGGCCGTAACAAACTACGAACCTACCAACTTTTCAAACTGGATTTCGATGTTGAACAATACTGTAAGATTATTATGCCAATAAGCCATCGTTCAGCATTTAGTAAGTTCCGTTGTGGTGTTGCTCCTTTGCGCATTGAAACTGGACGATATGAACATCTAACTGTACAGAATCGTACTTGTCCATTCTGCAATGCAGTTGAGGATGAAATGCATGCCATTATAGATTGTTATATGTATGAGGATATCAGGGCTATATTATTTGGAAAAGCTTCCATTATCTGTGATAATTTTCTTACACTGTCTAAAACAAATAAATTGATTACGTTATTCACTAATCCGGCATTAATACGTATATGTGCCAAAACCTGTTTTAATATTTTACAGCGTCGTAGTTTTTATCTGTGTAAATAATGTGTACATTATTTTACTAGTGAACAATTTTTTATGTGAACTATGTAAAGGCTGCTAATCCATCCATCCCTGATCTGATCAGAGGTGGTTCTGATTTCTTAAAACATATTCTAATTTGCGCGATAGTGCACCTTTTCCCTGTCAGAATCTTAAAAATCAGTATTTTAAATATGTTTTAATGTCATGATTAGCGACTTTCACATAGTTTTTAGAAAGTAAGACATGTTCCATGTATTGTAAAATGTTATTGTCTCTTATAATTCTCATTTGTAGAATGGCTATGTGCAATGTATGTGTTTATATTAATTGCAATGTATGTACTGTACATAGATGAGACAGAAATAAAGATATAATATAATAATTAAATGTATTATACTGGTCGTACAATGGTACGGTCTGCTTGTACATAATTAAATGTATTATCCTGGTCGTACAATGGTACGGTCTGCTTGTACATAATTAAATGTATTATACTGGGCGTACAATGGTACGGTGTGCTTGTTGACAATTAAATGTATTACCCTATTATTACAATGGTGCGGTCTGCTTGTAAACAATTAAATGTCTTTTCCTGGCCGTACCTTAACCATTCAACCACGGAGGCGGACTGTTGTGGCCGTTCAGCTGCGCATGTACTATATATAACAGACTAAATTCCTTAACCGTGGTCAAATGGTTACAGTTGCTGACTTGTATACCATTGTAACCTATCATCACTGATGGCCACGGGTTCGAGCCCCGCTCAGGCACACGGTACGTGTATCTATATGAAAAAGTTTAAAGTTAACAAAAAAAAGTTTAAACTATTTATTTTACAACGATTGCGAAGCAAAGTTCTAACACCTTATATCAATCAATCTCGTTGACGCGGATGATAGCGAATATGAGGTCATTCGTGTGGGAGGAAACCGGAGTACACGGAGAAAGCCCACCTATCCGTCCCTACCACAGTACCATTTCACATACTTCCCGGCACGAGAAGCGAACCCGGGTTGTCTTTGTTGTGAGAAGCGAGCATGCTAACCACTATGCTAATCGGACAGCCAGTTTAAACAGTTTCTTGCGGAGGTTGTTGCACCAAGTACTGGTTAACCGCTGGAGCCTGCCCATGGAAGGTATAGTTAGGTAAAACAGCCCGTCGCTGAAATGGGCAACCGGTTGCGACATTAAGTACACTTAAATTTTAAAAAAGTAAATTCTTCGATTTGGAAGATATGGAACTTACGTCCTCCTTGTATAAAGATTCATTTAACGAGATAGCTGAATTTAACCACTGGACCAGATACAAGTTCAGCATTCATTTCAGGAGGACTTTGGTCTGTTTGTTGAGAAAAGATCTGTTATAAGAGAGGACGAGCTGATCTACGTGCTAAGCAGAGAGGGTCGAGAGAGAATAGCGGCGGACGAGGCTAAGCAAATTGTGAACAAGTTTGAAACGGACCAAGATGGCAATATCAATATTGAAAGTAAGATAGAAAGTAGAAGTGCAAGAAAGTAATATAGAAGGTAGATGAACAATAAGGAAGATAGAAAGTAAGATAGAAGGTCAATACAGTAAGATAGAATATAGAAGGCCAATACAGTAAGATAGACGGTAGAAGGCCAATACAGTAAGATAGAAGATAGAAGGCCAATACAGTAAGATAGACGGTAGAAGGCCAATACAGTAAGATAGAAGGTAGAAGGCCAATACAGTAAGATAGACGGTAGAAGGCCAATACAGTAAGATAGAAGATAGAAGATAGAAGGTAGAAGGCCAATACAGTAATATAGAAGATAGAAGGCCAATACAGTAAGATAGACGGTAGAAGGCCAATACAGTAAGATAGAAGGTAGAAGGCCAATACAGTAAGATAGACGGTAGAAGGCCAATACAGTAAGATAGAAGATAGAAGATAGAAGGTAGAAGGCCAATACAGTAATATAGAAGATAGAAGGCCAATACAGTAAGATAGAAGGTAGAAGGCCAATACAGTAATATAGAAGGTAGAAAGCCAATACAGTAATATAGAAGATAGAAGGCCAATACAGTAAGATAGAAGGTAGAAGGCCAATACAGTAAGATAGAAGGTAGAAGGCCAATGCAGTAAGATAGACGGTAGAAGGCCAATACAGTAAGATAGAAGATAGAAGGCCAATACAGTAAGATAGAAGGTAGAAGGCCAATACAGTAAGATAGACGGTAGAAGGCCAATACAGTAAGATAGAAGGTAGAAGGCCAATACAGTAAGATAGAAGGTAGAAGGCCAATACAGTAAGATAGACGGTAGAAGGCCAATACAGTAAGATAGAAGATAGAAGGCCAATACAGTAATATAGAAGATAGAAGGCCAATACAGAAATATAGAAGGTAGAAGGCCAATACAGTAATATAGAAGATAGAGGGCCAATACAGTAAGATAGAAGATAGATGGTAGAAGGCCAATACAGTAAGATAGAAGGTAGAAGGCCAATACAGTAAGATAGAAGATAGAAGGCCAATACAGTAATATAGAAGGTAGAAGGCCAATACAGTAATATAGAAGATAGAAGGCCAATACAGTAAGATAGAAGGTAGAAGGCCAATACAGTAAGATAGAAGGTAGAAGGCCAATACAGTAAGATAGAAGGTAGAAGGCCAATACAGTAAGATAGAAGATAGAAGGCCAATACAGTAATATAGAAGATAGAAGGCCAATACAGTAAGATAGAAGATAGAAGGCCAATACAGTAATATAGAAGGTAGAAGGCCAATACAGTAAGATAGAAGGTAGAAGGCCAATACAGTAATATAGAAGATAGAAGGCCAATACAGTAAGATAGAAGGTAGAAGGTAGAAGGCCAATACAGTAAGATAGAAGGTAGAAGGCCAATACAGTAAGATAGAAGGTAGAAGGCCAATACAGTAAGATAGAAGATAGAAGGTAGAAGGTAGAAGGCCAATACAGTAATATAGAAGATAGAAGGCCAATACAGTAATATAGAAGGTAGAAGGCCAATACAGTAATATAGAAGATAGAAGGCCAATACAGTAAGATAGAAGATAGAAGGTAGAAGGCCAATACAGTAAGATAGAAGGTAGAAGGCCAATACAGTAAGATAGAAGATAGAAGGCCAATACAGTAATATAGAAGGTAGAAGGCCAATACAGTAATATAGAAGATAGAAGGCCAATACAGTAAGATAGAAGATAGAAGGCCAATACAGTAAGATAGAAGATAGAAGGCCAATACAGTAATATAGAAGGTAGAAGGTAGAAGGCCAATACAGTAATATAGAAGATAGAAGGTAGAAGGCCAATACAGTAATATAGAAGGTAGAAGGCCAATACAGTAATATAGAAGATAGAAGGCCAATACAGTAAGATAGAAGATAGAAGGTAGAAGGCCAATACAGTAAGATAGAAGGTAGAAGGCCAATACAGTAAGATAGAAGGTAGAAGGCCAATACAGTAAGATAGAAGATAGAAGGCCAATACAGTAATATAGAAGATAGAAGGACAATACAGAAATATAGAAGGTAGAAGGCCAATACAGTAATATAGAAGATAGAGGGCCAATACAGTAAGATAGAAGATAGATGGTAGAAGGCCAATACAGTAAGATAGAAGGTAGAAGGCCAATACAGTAAGATAGAAGATAGAAGGCCAATACAGTAATATAGAAGGTAGAAGGCCAATACAGTAATATAGAAGATAGAAGGCCAATACAGTAAGATAGAAGATAGAAGGTAGAAGGCCAATACAGTAAGATAGAAGGTAGAAGGCCAATACAGTAAGATAGAAGGTAGAAGGCCAATACAGTAAGATAGAAGATAGAAGGCCAATACAGTAATATAGAAGATAGAAGGCCAATACAGTAATATAGAAGGTAGAAGGCCAATACAGTAATATAGAAGATAGAAGGCCAATACAGTAATATAGAAGATAGAAGGCCAATACAGTAAGATAGAAGGTAGAAGGCCAATACAGTAATATAGAAGGTAGAAGGCCAATACAGTAAGATAGAAGATAGAAGGCCAATACAGTAAGATAGAAGATAGAAGGCCAATACAGTAGATAGAAGGTAGAAGGCCAATACAGTAAGATAGAAGGTAGAAGGCCAATACAGTAATATAGAAGGTAGAAGGCCAATACAGTAAGATAGAAGGTAGAAGGCCAATACAGTAAGATAGAAGGTAGAAGGCCAATACAGTAAGATAGAAGATAGAAGGCCAATACAGTAATATAGAAGATAGAAGGCCAATACAGAATATAGAAGGTAGAAGGCCAATACAGTAATATAGAAGATAGAAGGCCAATACAGTAAGATAGAAGATAGATGGTAGAAGGCCAATACAGTAAGATAGAAGGTAGAAGGCCAATACAGTAAGATAGAAGATAGAAGGCCAATACAGTAATATAGAAGGTAGAAGGCCAATACAGTAATATAGAAGATAGAAGGCCAATACAGTAAGATAGAAGGTAGAAGGCCAATACAGTAAGATAGAAGGTAGAAGGCCAATACAGTAAGATAGAAGGTAGAAGGCCAATACAGTAAGATAGAAGATAGAAGGCCAATACAGTAATATAGAAGATAGAAGGCCAATACAGTAAGATAGAAGATAGAAGGCCAATACAGTAATATAGAAGGTAGAAGGCCAATACAGTAAGATAGAAGATAGAAGGCCAATACAGTAATATAGAAGATAGAAGGCCAATACAGTAAGATAGAAGATAGAAGGTAGAAGGCCAATACAGTAATATAGAAGATAGAAGGCCAATACAGTAAGATAGAAGGTAGAAGGTAGAAGGCCAATACAGTAAGATAGAAGAGAAGGTAGAAGGCCAATACAGTAATATAGAAGATAGAAGGCCAATACAGTAAGATAGAAGATAGAAGGTAGAAGGCCAATACAGTAAGATATAAGATAGAAGGCCAATACAGTAAGATAGAAGATAGAAGGTAGAAGGCCAATACAGTAATATAGAAGATAGAAGGCCAATACAGTAAGATAGAAGATAGAAGGTCAATACAGTAATATAGAAGGTAGAAGATAGAAGGTAGAAGATAGAAGGCCAATACAGTAATATAGAAGATAGAAGGCCAATACAGTAAGATAGAAGATAGAAGGCCAATACAGTAATATAGAAGGTAGAAGGCCAATACAGTAAGATAGAAGATAGAAGGCCAATACAGTAAGATAGAAGATAGAAGGCCAATACAGTAAGATAGAAGATAGAAGGCCAATACAGTAAGATAGAAGATAGAATGCCAATACAGTAATATAGAAGGTAGAATGCCAATACAGTAATATAGAAGGTAGAAAGCCAATACAGTAATATAGAAGGTAGAAGGCCAATACAGTAATATAGAAGGTAGAAGGCCAATACAGTAATATAGAAGGTAGAAGGTAGAAGATAGAAGGCCAATACAGTAATATAGAAGATAGAAGGCCAATACAGTAATATAGAAGGTAGAAAGCCAATACAGTAATATAGAAGGTAGAAGGCCAATACAGTAATATAGAAGGTAGAAAGCCAATACAGTAATATAGAAGATAGAAGGCCAATACAGTAATATAGAAGGTAGAAAGCCAATACAGTAATATAGAAGGTAGAAGGCCAATACAGTAATATAGAAGGTAGAAGGCCAATACAGTAATATAGAAGGTAGAAGGCCAATACAGTAAGATAGAAGGTAGAAGGCCAATACAGTAATATAGAAGGTAGAAGGCCAATACAGTAAGATAGAAGATAGAAGGCCAATACAGTAAGATAGAAGATAGAAGGCCAATACAGTAAGATAGAAGGTAGAAGGCCAATACAGTAAGATAGAAGGTAGAAAGCCAATACAGTAATATAGAAGGTAGAAGGCCAATACAGTAAGATAGAAGGTAGAAGATAGAAGGCCAATACAGTAATATAGAAGGTAGAAAGCCAATACAGTAATATAGAAGGTAGAAGGCCAATACAGTAAGATAGAAGATAGAAGGTAGAAGATAGAAGGCCAATACAGTAATATAGAAGATAGAAGGCCAATACAGTAATATAGAAGGTAGAAGGCCAATACAGTAATATAGAAGGTAGAAAGCCAATACAGTAAGATAGAAGGTAGAAGGCCAATACAGTAAGATAGAAGATAGAAGGCCAATACAGTAAGATAGAAGGTAGAAAGCCAATACAGTAAGATAGAAGGTAGAAGGCCAATACAGTAAGATAGAATGTAGAAGGCCAATACAGTAAGATAGAAGGTAGAAGGCCAATACAGTAAGATAGAAGATAGAAGGCCAATACAGTAAGATAGAAGATAGAAGGTAGAAGATAGAAGGCCAATACAGTAAGATAGAAGGTAGAAGGCCAATACAGTAATATAGAAGGTAGAAGGCCAATACAGTAATATAGAGGGTAGAAGGCCAATACAGTAATATAGAAGGTAGAAGGCCAATACAGTAAGATAGAATATAGAAGATAGAAGGCCAATACAGTAATATAGAAGATAGAAGGCCAATACAGTAATATAGAAGGTAGAAGGCCAATACAGTAATATAGAAGGTAGAAAGCCAATACAGTAAGATAGAAGGTAGAAGGCCAATACAGTAAGATAGAAGATAGAAGGCCAATACAGTAAGATAGAAGGTAGAAAGCCAATACAGTAAGATAGAAGGTAGAAGGCCAATACAGTAAGATAGAAGATAGAAGGTAGAAGATAGAAGGCCAATACAGTAATATAGAAGATAGAAGGCCAATACAGTAAGATAGAAGATAGAAGGCCAATACAGTAATATAGAAGATAGAAGGCCAATACAGTAATATAGAAGGTAGAAAGCCAATACAGTAATATAGAAGATAGAAGGTAGAAGGCCAATACAGTAAGATAGAAGATAGAAGGCCAATACAGTAAGATAGAAGGCCAATACAGTAAGATAGAAGGTAGAAGGCCAATACAGTAAGATAGAAGGTAGAAGGCCAATACAGTAAGATAGAAGATAGAAGGCCAATACAGTAAGATAGAAGATAGAAGGTAGAAGATAGAAGATAGAAGGCCAATACAGTAATATAGAAGGTAGAAGGCCAATACAGTAAGATAGAAGATAGAAGGCCAATACAGTAAGATAGACGATAGAAGGTCAATACAGTAATATAGAAGGTAGAAGATAGAAGGTAGAAGATAGAAGGCCAATACAGTAATATAGAAGATAGAAGGCCAATACAGTAAGATAGAAGATAGAAGGCCAATACAGTAATATAGAAGGTAGAAGGCCAATACAGTAAGATAGAAGATAGAAGGCCAATACAGTAAGATAGAAGATAGAAGGCCAATACAGTAAGATAGAAGATAGAATGCCAATACAGTAATATAGAAGGTAGAAGGCCAATACAGTAAGATAGAAGGTAGAAGGCCAATACAGTAATATAGAAAGTAGAAGGTAGAAGATAGAAGGCCAATACAGTAATATAGAAGATAGAAGGCCAATACAGTAATATAGAAAGTAGAAAGCCAATACAGTAATATAGAAGGTAGAAGGCCAATACAGTAATATAGAAGGTAGAAAGCCAATACAGTAATATAGAAGTAGAAGGCCAATACAGTAATATAGAAGGTAGAAGGCCAATACAGTAATATAGAAGGTAGAAGGCCAATACAGTAATATAGAAGGTAGAAGGCCAATACAGTAATATAGAAGGTAGAAGGCCAATACAGTAAGATAGAAGGTAGAAGGCCAATACAGTAATATAGAAGGTAGAAGGCCAATACAGTAAGATAGAAGATAGAAGGCCAATACAGTAAGATAGAAGGTAGAAGGCCAATACAGTAAGATAGAAGGTAGAAGGCCAATACAGTAAGATAGAAGGTAGAAAGCCAATACAGTAATATAGAAGGTAGAAGGCCAATACAGTAAGATAGATAGAAGATAGAAGGCCAATACAGTAATATAGAAGGTAGAAGGCCAATACAGTAATATAGAAGGTAGAAGGCCAATACAGTAAGATAGAAGATAGAAGGTAGAAGTAGAAGGCCAATACAGTAATATAGAAGATAGAAGGCCAATACAGTAATATAGAAGGTAGAAGGCCAATACAGTAATATAGAAGGTAGAAGCCAATACAGTAAGATAGAAGGTAGAAGGCCAATACAGTAAGATAGAAGATAGAAGGCCAATACAGTAAGATAGAAGGTAGAAGGCCAATACAGTAAGATAGAAGGTAGAAGGCCAATACAGTAATATAGAAGATAGAAGGCCAATACAGTAAGATAGAAGATAGAAGGCCAATACAGTAAGATAGAAGATAGAAGGCCAATACAGTAATATAGAAGGTAGAAGGTAGAAGGCCAATACAGTAATATAGAAGATAGAAGGTAGAAGGCCAATACAGTAATATAGAAGGTAGAAGGCCAATACAGTAATATAGAAGATAGAAGGCCAATACAGTAAGATAGAAGATAGAAGGTAGAAGGCCAATACAGTAAGATAGAAGGTAGAAGGCCAATACAGTAAGATAGACGGTAGAAGGCCAATACAGTAAGATAGAAGATAGAAGGCCAATACAGTAATATAGAAGATAGAAGGACAATACAGAAATATAGAAGGTAGAAGGCCAATACAGTAATATAGAAGATAGAGGGCCAATACAGTAAGATAGAAGATAGATGGTAGAAGGCCAATACAGTAAGATAGAAGGTAGAAGGCCAATACAGTAAGATAGAAGATAGAAGGCCAATACAGTAATATAGAAGGTAGAAGGCCAATACAGTAATATAGAAGATAGAAGGCCAATACAGTAAGATAGAAGGTAGAAGGCCAATACAGTAAGATAGAAGGTAGAAGGCCAATACAGTAAGATAGAAGGTAGAAGGCCAATACAGTAAGATAGAAGATAGAAGATAGAAGGTAGAAGGCCAATACAGTAATATAGAAGATAGAAGGCCAATACAGTAAGATAGAAGGTAGAAGGCCAATACAGTAATATAGAAGATAGAAGGCCAATACAGTAATATAGAAGGTAGAAGGCCAATACAGTAATATAGAAGGTAGAAGGCCAATACAGTAAGATAGAATATAGAAGATAGAAGGCCAATACAGTAATATAGAAGATAGAAGGCCAATACAGTAATATAGAAGGTAGAAGGCCAATACAGTAATATAGAAGGTAGAAGGCCAATACAGTAAGATAGAAGGTAGAAGGCCAATACAGTAATATAGAAGATAGAAGGCCAATACAGTAAGATAGAAGGTAGAAGGCCAATACAGTAAGATAGAAGGTAGAAGGCCAATACAGTAAGATAGAAGATAGAAGGCCAATACAGTAATATAGAAGGTAGAAGGCCAATACAGATAGAAGATAGAAGGCCAATACAGTAAGATAGAAGATAGAAGGCCAATACAGTAATATAGAAGGTAGAAAGCCAATACAGTAATAGAAGATAGAAGGTAGAAGGCCAATACAGTAAGATAGAAGATAGAAGGCCAATACAGTAAGATAGAAGGCCAATACAGTAAGATAGAAGGTAGAAGGCCAATACAGTAAGATAGAAGGTAGAAGGCCAATACAGTAAGATAGAAGATAGAAGGCCAATACAGTAAGATAGAAGATAGAAGGCCAATACAGTAAGATAGAAGGTAGAAGGCCAATACAGTAATATAGAAGGTAGAAGGCCAATACAGTAAGATAGAAGGTAGAAGGCCAATACAGTAAGATAGAAGATAGAAGTAGAAGATAGAAGGCCAATACAGTAATATAGAGGTAGAAGGCCAATACAGTAAGATAGAAGGTAGAAGGCCAATACAGTAAGATAGAAGGTAGAAGGCCAATACAGTAAGATAGAAGGTAGAAGGCCAATACAGTAATATAGAAGATAGAAGGCCAATACAGTAATATAGAAGGTAGAAGGCCAATACAGTAATATAGAAGGTAGAAGGCCAATACAGTAAGATAGAAGGTAGAAGGCCAATACAGTAAGATAGAAGGTAGAAGGCCAATACAGTAATATAGAAGGTAGAAGGCCAATACAGTAAGATAGAAGGTAGAAGGTCAATACAGTAATATAGAAGATAGAAGGCCAATACAGTAAGATAGAAGGTAGAAGGCCAATACAGTAAGATAGAAGATAGAAGGCCAATACAGTAAGATATAAGGTAGAAGATAGAAGGCCAATACAGTAAGATAGAAGGTAGAAGGCCAATACAGTAAGATAGAAGATAGAAGGCCAATATAGTAAGATAGAAAGTAGAAGGTCAATACAGTAAGATAGAAGATAGAATGTCAATGTATAATGAAGTATAATATATAATATAATAATGCCAATATTGAATACGTAATCAGGGAGCGTGGGTACATAGATACGGATGAAGCAAATCATGAGCAAAGTTGAAGAATCACGAAGGTAATATCGAGATCGAATATTGCAACAGAGGGGAGGGGGGGGGGTGGTATCAAATTATAATGTTTTCAAAAACTAAAACGTGCTCTACATCTAAAACTGAAAAGACAATGCATAGACTAACCATACTTAGCTAGCCCGTGTACAATTAACATTGTGCAGAATAGTTCACAATAATAACATCTGTGTGTGATTGCTGTATGGTTTAACTAACTGTAATGTGTCTAAAACAGCTGATCGTCCATGCTTGCAGAATATTTCACAATAATAACGTCTGTGTGTGATTGCTGAATGGTGTTAACTAACTGTAATGTGTCTAACGTTTATTTATCGTCGCTACCGGTTGCCCATATGAGCGACGCCTCCTGAAGATATTAGTCATTTTAGATTTGTGGAGGATAGGGCAATGATACAGACAGAGACCCATTTAACAGAGTCTCCTCTGGTTCTTTTACGTACACGGTGTATAGCACCGACACGAGACCTCGATTTAATGTCCCATCTAAAAGAAATTTTATTAGGGTCAGACGGAGGATCGAACCTGTGATCCCTGGATAACCAGTCCAGCGTGTTACCACTGGACTACAGATCCGTCTGTGAAATAGAAACAAACCTCCTTGGTTTTACCTGCTATGTTTCTGACTGCAGACTGCATATTATCACACCATGTTTTACCTGCTATGTTTCTGACTGCAGACTGCATAGTATCACACCATGTTTTACCTGCTATGTTTCTGACTGCAGACTGCATATTATCACACCATGTTTTACCTGCTATGTTTCTGACTGCAGACTGCATATTATCACACCATGTTTTACCTGCTATGTTTCTGACTGCAGACTGCATATTATCACACCATGTTTTACCTGCTATGTTTCTGACTGCAGACTGCATATTATCACACCATGTTTTACCTGCTATGTTTCTGACTGCAGACTGCATATTATCACACCATGTTTTTGTTGTTTTGTGGTGTTTTTGTTTCGAGCAATCTATCATCTATCACGAAAACACGTTCGTGGTAGACAATAATTATACACCGAATAAAATAACAGCAACAACTAATATATAAGTGACCGATGTCTTTAGCATAAACTCCTGTTTTTGTATTCATACAAACTGAGATTGGAAAATAAAATGGTTCTGATTCTGACTAATAGACGTTTGTAGCACCGTTAAACGTCAAAAATACGTTAATACGTTAAACGTCAAAACTCCGTTTAGCGCTTAAAGACCACTAAACGTCCTAAAAATCCGCTAAACGTCATAAAAAATCCGCTATAGGCCTACGTCAAGAGTTTATGACGTTTAGCGGTGCTACAGACTCTACATTATCTGTTTATTTCAGAATTAACTGACAAGCTCCTAGCGATAGCACCAACGTGACGCAATCTACAAACTCTACACCGATGTTTCATCAAACATTTTCTCAATGCTCTCTTTATTATATATCTACTATATTGTGTGTACATACAGTCTACAACCGTTATGTCAACGTCGGTTATGTCGAATTCTCCGGTTATCTCGAAGTCGGATTAAAGTCCCATTTTCAGACACTATCATTGTACAAAAATAAAAATGATACGTTTAAATCGAATTTCGTTAAGTCAAACTTCGGTTATGTCGAAGTATTTTGTTCGGTCCAACGGAATTCGACAAAACGAATGTAGACTGTATATATGTATGACTCTATTAAAATGTTTATTTTATAATGTCTCCTTGTCTTGCTCTAACATCAAGCACATATCGATCGTTCCTCAATCGCTAAGGAGTTTTGAAAGATCTGAAAGAAAAAAAAATTATTATTATATAAATGCTTTTGTTAATGCACACTTCTTTCGAAAGGGGGTGAAAATGTTTTAAATAATAAATTTTCACTTTCAAATGTTGTTTACTCTTAAAACAAAAGATCAATTTGTAACTAAAGCAACGGTGTAGATTAATTAGTTTTAGTACTTAGATGAATTGAGAACTTGTCGCTGATGTTGTTATGCATACTGTTGTTTCTTACAGTTTGAACAACACAGTAGTGAAATATTTCCCTAGAAATGATAATATGACAGGAGCATTATTGCATGGAACATTCTTACCTGAAA
>CM026391.1:64538093-64550301 GCA_014843695.1 Archivesica marissinica
GTCCCCTCCCCACAGATGCATACACAACGTTCCCCCTCACTACTGATGCCTATACAATATCCCCCTCCCCACAGATGCCTACATCACGTTCCCCTCACTACTGATGCCTATACCATATTACACTCCCCGCAGACGTATACACCGCATTCCCCTCACTACTGATGCCTATACAATAATCCCCTCCCCACAGATGCATACACCACGTCCCCCTCACTACTGATGCCTATACCATAGTCCCTTCCCCACAGATGCATACACCACGTTCCCCTCAATACTGATGCCTATACCATATCCCCCTCCCCACAGATGCATACATCACGTTCCCCTCACTACTGATGCCTATACCATATCCCCCTCCCCACAGATGCATACACCACGTTCCCCTCACTAATGGTGCCTATACGATAGTCCCCTCCCCACAGATGCATACACCACGTTCCCTCACTACTGGTGCCTATACCATATCCCCTCCCCACATATGCATACATCACGTTCCACTCACTACTGGTGCCTATACCATATTCCACTCCCACAGATGCATACACCACGTTCCCCTCACTATTGATGCCTATACCATATTCCACTCCCCACAGATGCATACACAACGTTCCCCTTACTACTGGTGCATATACCACATTCCCCTCCCCACAGATGCATACACCACGTTCCCCTCACTACTGATGCCTATACCATAGTGCCCTCCCCACAGATGCATACACCACGTTCCCCTCACTACTGGTGCCTATACCATATCCCCTCCCCACAGACATCACACGTTCCCTCACTACTGATGCCTATACCATATTCCCCTCCCCACAGATGCATACACCACGTTCCCCTCACTACTGGTGCCTATACCATATTCCCCTCCCCACAGATGCATACATCACGTTCCCCTCACTACTGATGCCTATACCATATCCCCTCCCACAGATGCATACACCACGTTCCCTCACTACTGATGCCTTACCATATTCCCCTCCCCACAGATGCATAACCACGTTCCCCTCACTACTGATGCCTATACCATATTCCCCTCCCCACAGATGCATACACCACGTTCCCCTCACTACTGATGCCTATACCATATCCAGAGCTAAATTCCCCTCCCCACAGATGCATACACACGTTCCCCTCACTACTGATGCCTATACCATATCCCCTCCCCACAGATGCATACACCACGTTCCCCTCACTACTGATGCCTATACCATATCCCCTCCCCACAGATGCATACACCACGTTCCCCTCACTACTGATGCCTATACCATATCCCCTCCCCACAGATGCATACATCACGTTCCCCTCACTACTGACTATACCATACCCCTCCCCACAGATGCATACACCACGTTCCCCTCACTACTGGTGCCTATACCATACCCCCTCCCCACAGATGCATACACCACGTTCCCTCACTACTGATGCCTATACCATATTCCCCTCCGGTTCCTCCCACAGATGCATACACCACGTTCCCCTCACTATGATGCCTATACCAATCCCCCCCCCACAGATGCATACCACGTTCCCCTCACTACTGTGCCTATACCATATCCCCTCCCCACAGATGCATACACCACGTTCCCCTCACTACTGATGCCTATACCATACCCCTCCCCACAGATGCATACATCACGTTCCCCTCACTACTGATGCCTATACCATATTCCCCTCCCCACAGATGCATACACCACGTCCCCCTCACTACTGGTGCCTATACCATATTCCCCTCCTCACAGATGCATACACCACGTTCCCCTCACTACTGGTGCCTATACCATACCCCTCCCCACAGATGCATACACCACGTTCCCTCACTACTGATGCCTATACCATATTCCCCTCCCCACAGATGCATACACCACGTTCCCCCTCACTACTGATGCCTATACCATATTCCCCTCCTTACAGATGCATACATCACGTTCCCCTCACTACTGATGCCTATACCATACCCCCTCCCCACAGATGCATACACCACGTTCCCTCACTACTGATGCCTATACCATATTCCCCTCCCCACAGATGCATACACCACGTTCCCCCTCACTACTGATGCCTATACCATATTCCCCTCCCCACAGATGCATACACCACGTTCCCTCACTACTGATGCCTATACCATACCCCTCCCCACAGATGCATACACCACGTTCCCCCTCACTACTGATGCCTATACCATACCCCCCCCCACAGATGCATACACCACGTTCCCCTCACTACTGGTGCCTATACCATACCCCTCCCCACAGATGCATACATCACGTTCCCCCTCACTACTGATGCCTATACCATAATCCCCTCCCACAGATGCATACATCACGTTCCCCTCACTACTGATGCCTATACCATACCCTCCCCACAGATGCATACACCACGTTCCCCTCACTACTGGTGCCTATACCATACCCCCTCCCCACAGATGCATACACCACGTTCCCCTCACTACTGGTGCCTATACCATACCCCTCCCCACAGATGCATACATCACGTTCCCCTCACTACTGATGCCTATACCATATTCCCCTCCCCACAGACACCACGTCCCCCTCACTACTGATGCATATACCATATTCCCTTCCCCACAGATGCATACATCACGTTCCACTCACTACTGGTGCCTATACCATATTCCCCTCCCAACAGATGCATACACCACGTCCCCCTCACTATTGATGCCTATACCATATCCCCTCCCCACTGACACCACGTTTCCCTCACTACTGATGTCTATACCATAATCCCCTCCCCACAGATGCATACACAACGTTCCCCTCACTACTGGTGCCTATACCATACCCCCTCCCCACAGATGCCTACACCACATTCCCCTCACTACTGATGTCTATACCATATTCCCCTCCTTACAGATGCATACACCACGTTTTCCTCACTACTGGTGCCTATACCATACCCCCTCCCTACAGATGCCTACACCACATTCCCCTACCCACAGATGCATACACCACGTCCCCCTCACTACTGATGCCTATACCATACCCCCTCCCCACAGATGCATACATCACGTTCCCCTCACTACTGATGCCTATACCATATCCCCCTCCCCACAGATGCATACACCACGTTCCCCTCACTACTGATGCCTATACCATATTCCCCTCCCCACAGATGCATACACCACGTTCCCCTCACTACTGATGCCTATACCATACCCCCTCCCCACAGATGCATACACCACGTTCCCCTCATACTGATGCCTATACCATATTCCCCTCCCCACAGATGCATACACCACGTTCCCCTCACTACTGGTGCCTATACCATATTCCCCTCCCCACAGATGCATACATCACGTTCCCCTCACTACTGGTGCCTATACCATATCCCCTCCCCACAGATGCATACACCACGTTCCCTCACTACTGATGCCTATACCATATTCCCCTCCCCACAGATGCATACACCACGTTCCCCCTCACTACTGGTGCCTATACCATATTCCCCTCCCCACAGATGCATACACCACGTTCCCTCACTACTGATGCCTATACCATACCCCCTCCCCACAGATGCATACACCACGTTCCCCTCACTACTGATGCCTATACCATACCCCCTCCCCACAGATGCATACACACGTTCCCCTCACTACTGGTGCCTATACCATACCCCCTCCCCACAGATGCATACACCACGTTCCCCTCACTACTGATGCCTATACCATATTCCCCTCCCCACAGATGCATACACCACGTTCCCCTCACTACTGATGCCTATACCATATTCCCCTCCCCACAGATGCATACATCACGTTCCCCTCACTACTGATGCCTATACCATATTCCCCTCCCCACAGATGCATACACCACGTTCCCCTCACTACTGATGCCTATACCATATCCCCTCCCCACAGATGCATACACCACGTTCCCCTCACTACTGATGCCTATACCATACCCCTCCCCACAGATGCATACATCACGTTCCCCTCACTACTGATGCCTATACCATATTCCCCTCCCCACAGACACCACGTCCCCCTCACTACTGATGCATATACCATATTCCCTCCCCACAGATGCATACATCACGTTCCACTCACTACTGGTGCCTATACCATATTCCCCTCCCAACAGATGCATACACCACGTCCCCCTCACTATTGATGCCTATACCATATCCCCTCCCCACAGACACCACGTTTCCCTAACTACTGATGTCTATACCATAATCCCCTCCCCACAGATGCATACACAACGTTCCCCTCACTACTGGTGCCTATACCATACCCCCTCCCCACAGATGCCTACACCACATTCCCCTCACTACTGATGTCTATACCATATTCCCCTTTCTTACAGATGCATACACCACGTTCCCCTCACTACTGGTGCCTATACCATACTCCCTCCCCACAGATGCCTACACCACATTCCCCTACCCACAGATGCATACACCACGTCCCCCTCACTACTGATGCCTATACCATACCCCCTCCCCACAGATGCATACATCACGTTCCCCCTCACTACTGATGCCTATACCATAGTCCCCTCCCCACAGATGCATACACCACGTTCCCATCACTACTGATGCCTATACCATATTCCCCTCCCCACAGATGCCTACACCACATTCCCATCACTACTGATGCCTATATCATAATCCCCTCCCCACAGATGCCTATACCATATTCCCCTACCCACAGATGCCTACACCACGTTCCCATCACTACTGATGCCTATACCATATTCCCCTCCCCACAGATGCCTACACCACATTCCCATCACTACTGATGCCTATATCATAATCCCTCCCCACAGATGCCTATACCATATTCCCCTCCCCACAGATGCCTACACCACATTCCCATCACTACTGATGCCTATACCATAATCCACTCCCCACAGATGCCTACACCACATTCCCCTACCCAC
Organism: Archivesica marissinica; assembly: GCA_014843695.1. Lineage (NCBI taxonomy): Eukaryota > Metazoa > Mollusca > Bivalvia > Venerida > Vesicomyidae > Archivesica > Archivesica marissinica. Next base: position 64,542,995 of record CM026391.1, read on the forward strand.
AGATGCATACATCACGTTCCCCTCACTACTGATGCCTATACCATATTCCCCTCCCCATAGATGCATACACCACGTTCCCCCTCACTACTGGTGCCTATACCATATTCCCCTCCTTACAGATGCATACATCACGTTCCCCTCACTACTGATGCCTATACCATATTCCTCTCCCCACAGACGCATACATCACGTTCCCCTCACTACTGGTGCCTATACCATACCCCCTCCCCACAGATGCATACATCACGTTCCCCTCACTACTGATGCCTATACCATATTCCCCTCCCCACAGACACCACGTCCCCCTCACTACTGATGCCTATACCATATTCCCTTCCACACAGACGCATACACTACGTCCCCCTCACTACTGATGCATATACCATATTCCCTTCCCCACAGATGCATACATCACGTTCCACTCACTACTGGTGCCTATACCATATTCCCCTCCCAACAGATGCATACACCACGTCCCCCTCACTATTGATGCCTATACCATATCCCCTCCCCACAGACACCACGTTTCCCTCACTACTGATGTCTATACCATAATCCCCTCCCCACAGATGCATACACAACGTTCCCCTCACTACTGGTGCCTATACCATAGTCCCCTCCCCACAGATGCATACACCACGTTCCCATCACTACTGATGCCTATACCATATTCCCCTCCCCACAGATGCCTACACCACATTCCCATCACTACTGATGCCTATATCATAATCCCCTCCCCACAGATGCCTATACCATATTCCCCTCCCCACAGATGCCTACACCACATTCCCATCACTACTGATGCCTATACCATAATCCACTCCCCACAGATACCTACACCACATTCCCCTACCCACAGATGCATACATCACGTTCCCCTCACTACTGATGCCTATACCATATTCCCCTCCCCATAGATGCATACACCACGTTCCCCCTCACTACTGGTGCCTATACCATATTCCCCTCCTTACAGATGCATACATCACGTTCCCCTCACTACTGATGCCTATACCATATTCCTCTCCCCACAGACGCATACATCACGTTCCCCTCACTACTGGTGCCTATACCATACCCCCTCCCCACAGATGCATACATCACGTTCCCCTCACTACTGATGCCTATACCATATTCCCCTCCCCACATACACCACGTCCCCCTCACTACTGATGCCTATACCATATTCCCTTCCACACAGACGCATACACTACGTCCCCCTCACTACTGATGCCTATACCATATTCCCCTCCCCACAGATGCATACATCACGTTCCACTCACTACTGGTGCCTATACCATATTCCCCTCCCAACAGATGCATACACCACGTCCCCCTCACTATTGATGCCTATACCATATACCCTCCCCACAGCATTTATTACGAGGAACGGGAATATACAGCATTTATTGCGAGGACAGGGCACATACAGCATTTACATACCATAGGCGTCGGAGCAGGGGCCGCAGCCCCACTATTTTGGCCAGGCAGACGGATTTTTTATTTTATACTTCAAGTCTTGTGGAAGTTATGTCAGGATATGCACTGTTTGCAAGTAATTGTCCAACGTTTAGCATGACTAGTTTGATATTGACGCCGATATACTTTTGCCCGAGACAGCCACGGCACATCGGTATAACGTTCCTGGTAGACGACACGCAAACGCTTGCAAGCAACGGCATACAGGCCATACACGAACAGTGCCCGTGACAGCCCAGCACAGCGGTATCACGTTCCGGGTAGACGATACGCAAACGCTTGCAAGCAACAGGAGTAACGGCATACAGACCATACACGAACAGTGCCCGTGACAGCCCAGCACAGCGGTATCACGTTCCGGGTAGACGATACGCAAACGCTTGCAAGCATCATGAGTAACGCACAGTGTTATTAACCATCGTCAACGCCAATTGTTGACGTGACTGGAACACAATTATAGTTTTGTAAAATAATATTATAAAATAGCAACACGTATTATAAAAAATAGGATTACTTTTTATGTCCAGAAGCCATTAAATTGTTTTTTACAGTATCTACATCTCAACATTTTCCCGGGGGAGAGCGAACCCCTTAGCAGACTCGGGCCACGAACTATAAAATCCGCGGTCCCAATGTCAGCTGTCTTACGCTCGCCCATATGATTCGCCGGAGGCGAGGGTTAATCACAGGGATTCGGCACGTTTGGGGGTACTAGTATATATATTTAAGTACTTAAATATATATATACTAGTACCCACAAACGTGCCGAATCCCTGTGGGGTAAATAAGCTCCATAATCATCAGCTGTCTTCCGATGCGCCTGCATACATGTTATAATTCTGTTTTACACCTAATGCATGTGCACGCTATAACCGCACGCGAAAAACCTGTACCCGTAGCAATGCTGATGATATAGGATATGTTCACCTACCTGTATGAAATCTATCTATTTTCCGAAAATGTAAAACGAAAGTACAGAAATATATTTCAGGATTTTGACCTTGCATAATGTTAGTATCTATTTTCCGAAAATAAAATTGCATAATATTATTATCTATTTTCCGAAAATGAAATTGCATAATATTATTATCTATTTTCCGAAAATGAAATTTGAGACAGAGATAACTAAATCCGACGTTTTTATGAAATAATGCAGGGCTCGACAAATCCACTCGTCCGCTCGTATTTACGAGTGACTTTTCGATCTGGATGAGTAGAAATTCCAAGTCGCTTGCCCAGTCGGACGAGTGAAAATTTCATCTAAATATCCAATATAAATCGAAGGAACAAAATAAAATAATATCCGTTTTACTTTCTTCGGAATGATTACCAGGCGTGATAATGGGAAATCACCGAGGATATTTTAATGTGTTTATGCTGCCACATAATTGCATTTATTAATAAATTAAAGTGCAATTCTGACGATTTTTAATTTTCCTAAAATACATGGGACGAGTGATAGTCGAATCTGGACGAGTGGAACAGTGGCATCACTGGCCCAGTAGGACGAGTAAGTAATTAAAAATTTGTCGAGGCCTGATAATGTATATTATAGCACTATTTATTTCAGTATTTTACATAATAAGATTACGCATATATTAACAGCAATAGACTGAAAGGGATTGGAATGAAAGAAAACTTATATAGTTATTCTCCCTCCCCTCTCCCCCTCTCTACTATAACTTACCAAAACATCCTTGTATATTGTGTAGCCTAGCAATGACAATATGATGTGCATAAAATAATATGTTGTGCACTCAATTATAAAGCCAATTACTAGCGTCTTAGATTGTTTTTGATTCCACAGGCAGGCGCGTAGCTGCCTATACGCGAGTACGCGGCTGAATCCACATGATTCAGTGGAGATCGTGGGAGCTTCGGACGTGAAGTTTCCCGCTGGAAAGTTAGGTGGTCTTTGGGAGAAGCAAAGCCTTCTGACCTCAGCACAACTTTGAAGGACACAAACAAAACTTTGTACCCGGACATTTACACATGTCTGGTGGTGCTCACCACCATGCCGGTTTCAACAGCCTCAGCTGAGAGGTCGTTCAACATCATGAGAAGAGTGAAGAACTATATGAGGTCTACTATGTCCACTGAACGCCTGTCTGGGCTAGCAATGATGCATAGCTACAGACATATGGACATATGGACATTGAACATGTAATCATGCAGTTCGCTGGCAAAAAGGACAGAAAATTAGACTTCTGTTAGACAATCTGGGCTTGTATTTGTTTGATATTTCAGCTCTATTTTAGAGAAAATAATTTGCCGAGTAAAGGGTTTATTTGTTGATTTATGATCATAAAACTTTCAAATTTCCAGTACTAAATAATGCACCTCAGAACGCCCAGAATGCACCATTGTTTCCAAAAATTTCCGGACACCCCTAGTACAATTATGAATCCACATGGATAGCTACGCCCCTGACAGGTCCTAAAAATCTCATGTACTTCATCCCAAATTATAAATTCTCAGGTCCTAAAAATCTCATGTACTTCATCCCAAATTATAAATTCTGTTTGTAGCTGAACATTCAGTTTATGCATGCTTATTTTGCAAATATGACAATTAGGTGACACCATTTTAATTGTGTTGCATGACAATTAGGTGACACCATTTTAATTTAATTGTGTTGCATGACAATTAGGTGACACCATTTTAATTGTGTTGCAAAATTAGGTGACACCATTTTAATTGTGTTGCATGACAATTAGGTGACACCATTTTAATTTAATTGTGTTGCATGACAATTAGGTGACACCATTTTAATTGTGTTGCAAAATTAGGTGACACCATTTTAATTGTGTTGCATGACAATTAGGTGACACCATTTTAATTTAATTGTGTTGCATGACAATTAGGTGACACCATTTTAATTGTGTTGCAAAATTAGGTGACACCATTTTAATTGTGTTGCATGACAATTAGGTGACACCATTTTAATTGTGTTGCATGACAATTAGGTGACACCATTTTAATTGTGTTGCATGACAATTAGGTGACACCATTTTAATTGTGTTGCATGACAATTAGGTGACACCATTTTAAGGTTAATCATTTTCTCTTTAGCATCCATCCATCCACAGACGTATCTGTAGTCCAGTGGTAACACGCTGGACTGGTAATCCAGGGATCACAGCTTCGAGCCCCCGTCTGACCCTAATACAATTAGCAGTCATTCAGATGGGACGTTAAACCGAGGTCTCGTGTCGGTGCTTTACACCGTGCATGTAAAAGAACTAGAGGAGACTCTGGAATGAGTCTCTATCTGTATCATTACACTATCCTCCAAACATCTCAAATGACTAATCTCTTCAGGAGGCGTCGCTCATAAGGGCACCCGGTAGCGACGATAAATAAACGTAAAACACACAGCACACACGTTTAATTATAAATGTCTTGGTATTGAATATGCTTACCGTAAAGCACAGGTACTTAGAGGATAACAATGTGGACAATGATCTGCAAGACGGTCATTCTGCTGAGCTTACAGAAGTTATAGATGGATGTATACGAACAACAATAGACTGATCAAAAATGATTCGAACGAATGAAAACTTAAATTATAATACAACAGCCTTGATCATTGCCCGATCTGGATGTATACCCTGCTTCGTCCGAATTGTCTTCACGTATTCGGATAGTATCATAATCCGATTGTGGTCTATTTCTCACACGAGCACCGCCCATTGTGTAGTCATGGTTCCGGTTTATATTATAGTCATTGTTGTGATAAACCTCGGGTGTATGGAGATTGGTTCTCACAGCTGGCACCCTGGGACTCACAGCTGGCACCCTGGGACTCACAGCTGGCACCCTGGGACTCACAGCTGGCACCCTGGGACTCACAGCTGGCACCCGGGGACTATTAACAACACTAGACTGACGAAAGGCGGCCATATTATCATCAATTCTCTTTGGATAGTTTCTATCTCTATTTGTATACATCGTCGGGATATTCGCATTCATTGCTGGTGTTTTCGGGGCGCTGCATTTTACGTGCCAATATCCACCGGGATATCCACGTACACGCACAGAGGTACCGCCATTTTCTGACGTCATCTTTCCGGGTGGTATGTACCGTGTCTGCTGTACGTGTACCTTGTCGCATTTTCCAAGTCGTTCCAATTGTCTGAATACCCACAAACGCCTGTTGTCCGCTGTAACCCACTTTCCATCATGTTGCACAACAGATAGTGTTGGAATCGAGGATATTGGACATCTACAATTTACAACAATTAGATTATTCATTGAGCGTCATATCGACCATACACACGAAACAATAAAACATTGGCTTTGAACCCGAAACCATTTGTCCAGACCCCAACCATTTGTCCAGATGCCAAGCGTCTGTGAAACCAAGCACCTGCGACTGATAGCGATGACGTTATTCGCAAAATAATTGAAAGCAGGTTGGGGGAACGAAAACAGGGTGATAAATAATGACTTGAACATGTGACGTTTTACTATCAAGGCATTTTTCAAATAACAGATCGAAAACATTTTATGTAACGGTTTTATATATAGGACTAGGGAAGAATGTAACATGTAAACATTATGATGTAATCTATATATATTACCTTCCTTCACATATTTCATCCAATGTTTCTCCAATTAGTGTACCACTATGTCGACACCTTTTATCAAACACATTATTGATAGAATCTTGAGAATAAAATAGTTCCGAGGGTTTAATATACATTGTGTAACTTATAATATATTTCCGTGACGCGTGACTTCCCTTTGCCTACCTGCATGAGAGGGGTGTTCAATCTGAATGACAGTTTCGTGTTCTTAAAGCGACATTGTGTATCGCTGCACTATTCATCTAACTTATATTAAAGCGACATTACACCGCAAAACGCAAATAAAATGCTTTTTCTTCCACGTATAAATGCATTGCTACTACAATATCTTCTGAAATCTACGCAGACTAGATCAACGGCGTATTGACAATAGGTTATCCCTTATGTATAAAATTCATAATGATCTTGTTGCTATTCCCATTGAAAATTACCTAGTTCCCCTCTCCCGTCCTACTCGCCATTGTCATTCCTTAAGCTATAGGTTAATTACAGCAACTACAGACTACTACAAGGTGTCCTTCTATCCAAGAACAATCTATCATTGGAACCACCTCCCTCCTGACATTGTCCATCTCCCTACCATAGAGCAATTCAATACGGCAGTTTGCCATATTGAACATGCCAGTCCCTAGTTGTTCTGCGTAGCTGCTTTTATAATTTTAACACAACTTATTTTCATGCCTTCTTAAGCAGCATTACATCGTAATTAAGGATGTTTTGTGTAAAATGTAAATACTAATGGGTGTGTTTACAAAAATCGAAATAGTCGCTCAGAAACCATAAAATTCCAATAAATTTAAACCGTCGTATACGCGAATTTGTTGATCAACAAACCAAAATGTAAACACGCACAACGCGCATGCGTGAAATAGCGGATGTAGAAAAGCACGTTGAACATGACAGAAGTGTACGTATGTCCCATTAATGTCAAACCCCTTGCATGAACCTATACAACTGTGGTTATGAATCGACATATCAAGTAATTCAATTAAAACAGACAACGTGGGCAAATGTGGAGGATTTGGAAAGACAAAGACATTGAAATTCACCAAAATTCCGTCGCGTATTATCTACTAAACGCAAGGTTTGTTGCTACGTTTTATTTTGTAAGAATTATTTAGTTTTGAGCACTAACGATGTATCTTATAACTACCAGTAGTTGTTTAATCATTGTAGCGGCTAAAATCAACATACTATGGTATATGTCAGTGGACAAACTGGACATACTTGTTTACAAAC
>CM026391.1:64551301-64584433 GCA_014843695.1 Archivesica marissinica
AGATGCATACACCACGTTCCCCTCACTACTGGTGCCTATACCATATCCCCTCCCCACAGATGCATACACCACGTTCCCCTCACTACTGATGCCTATACCATATCCCCCTCCCCACAGATGCATACACCACGTTCCCCTCACTACTGATGCCTATACCATATCCCCTCCCCACAGATGCATACACCACGTTCCCCTCACTACTGATGCCTATACCATATTCCCCTCCCCACAGATGCATACACCACGTTCCCCTCACTACTGGTGCCTATACCATACCCCTCCCCACAGATGCATACATCACGTTCCCCTCACTACTGATGCCTATACCATATCCCCCTCCCCACAGACGCATACACCACGTTCCCCTCACTACTGTGCCTATACCATACCCCTCCCCACAGATGCATACATCACGTTCCCATCACTACTGATGCCTATACCATATTCCCCTCCCCACAGATGCATACACCACGTTCCCCTCACTACTGATGCCTATACCATATCCCCTCCCCACAGATGCATACACCACGTTCCCCTCACTACTGATGCCTATACCATATCCCCTCCCCACAGATGCATACACCACGTTCCCCTCACTACTGATGCCTATACCATATTCCCCTCCCCACAGATGCATACATCACGTTCCCCCTCACTACTGATGCCTATACCATATTCCCCTCCCCACAGATGCATACATCACGTTCCCCTCACTACTGATGCCTATACCATATTCCCCTCCCCACAGATGCATACACCACGTCCCCCTCACTACTGATGCCTATACCATATTCCCCTCCCCACAGATGCATACACCACGTTCCCCTCACTACTGATGCCTATACCATATTCCCCTCCCCACAGATGCATACACCACGTTCCCCTCACTACTGGTGCCTATACCATATTCCCCTCCCCACAGATGCATACACCACGTTCCCCTCACTACTGATGCCTATACCATAGTCCCCTCCCCACAGATGCATACACCACGTTCCCCTCACTACTGATGCCTATACCATATCCCCTCCCCACAGATGCATACATCACGTTCCCCTCACTACTGATGCCTATACCATATCCCCTCCCCACAGATGCATACACCACGTTCCCCTCACTACTGATGCCTATACCATATTCCCCTCCCCACAGACGCATACACCACGTTCCCCCTCACTACTGGTGCCTATACCATATCCCCTCCCCACAGATGCATACACCACGTTCCCCTCACTACTGATGCCTATACCATATTCCCCTCCCCACAGATGCATACACCACGTTCCCCTCACTACTGATGCCTATACCATATTCCCCTCCCCACAGATGCATACACCACGTTCCCCTCACTACTGATGCCTATACCATATTCCCCTCCCCACAGATGCATACACCACGTTCCCTCACTACTGATGCCTATACCATATCCCCCCCCACAGATGCATCACACCTTCCCCTCACTACTGATGCCTATACCATATTCCCCTCCCCACAGATGCATACACCACGTTCCCCTCACTACTGATGCCTATACCATATTCCCCTCCCCACAGATGCATACACCACGTTCCCCTCACTACTGATGCCTATACCATATTCCCCTCCCCACAGATGCATACACCACGTTCCCCTCACTACTGATGCCTATACCATATACCCTCCCCACAGATGCATACACCACGTTCCACATCACATTTCCCTCACTACTGATGCCTATACCATATCCCCTCCCCACAGACACCACGTTCCCCTCACTACTGATGCCTATACCATATCCCCTCCCACAGATGCATACCCACGTTCCCCTCACTACTGATGCCTATACCATATTCCCCTCCCCACAGATGCATACACCACGTTCCCCTCACTACTGATGCCTATACCATATCCCCTCCCCACAGATGCATACACCACGTTCCCCTCACTACTGATGCCTATACCATATCCCCTCCCCACAGATGCATACATCACGTTCCCCTCACTACTGATGCCTATACCATATCCCCCTCCCACAGATGCATACACCACGTTCCCCTCACTACTGTGCCTATACCATATTCCCCTCCCCACAGATGCATACACCACGTTCCCCTCACTACTGATGCCTATACCATATTCCCCTCCCCACAGATGCATACACCACGTTCCCCTCACTACTGATGCCTATACCATATCCCCTCCCCACAGATGCATACATCACGTTCCCCTCACTACTGATGCCTATACCATATTCCCCTCCCCACAGATGCATACACCACGTTCCCCTCACTACTGATGCCTATACCATATCCCCCTCCCCACAGATGCATACACCACGTTCCCCTCACTACTGATGCCTATACCATATCCCCTCCCCACAGATGCATACACCACGTTCCCCTCACTACTGATGCCTATACCATATCTCCTCCCCACAGATGCATACACCACGTTCCCCTCACTACTGATGCCTATACCATATTCCCCTCCCCACAGATGCATACATCACGTTCCCCTCACTACTGATGCCTATACCATATCCCCCTCCCCACAGATGCATACACCACATTCCCCCTCACTACTGGTGCCTATACCATATCCGCCTCCCCACAGATGCATACACCACGTTCCCCTCACTACTGATGCCTATACCATATCCCCTCCCCACAGATGCATACACCACGTTCCCCTCACTACTGATGCCTATACCATAATCCCCTCCCCACAGATGCATACACCACGTTCCCCTCACTACTGGTGCCTATACGATAGTCCCCTCCCCACAGATGCATACACCACGTTCCCTCACTACTGGTGCCTATACCATATCCCCTCCCCACATATGCATACATCACGTTCCACTCACTACTGGTGCCTATACCATAGTCCCCTCCCCACAGATGCATACACCACGTTCCCCTCACTATTGATGCCTATACCATATTCCACTCCCCACAGATGCATACACAACGTTCCCCTTACTACTGGTGCATATACCACATTCCCCTCCCCACAGATGCATACACCACGTTCCCCTCACTACTGATGCCTATACCATAGTACCCTCCCCACAGACGCATACACCACGTTCCCCTCCCCACAGACATCACATTTCCCCCTCACTATTGATGCCTATACCATATCCCCTCCCCACAGACACCACGTTTCCCTCACTACTGATGCCTATACTATATCACCCTCCCCACAGATGCATACATCACGTTCCCCTCACTACTGATGCCTATACCATATCCCCCTCCCCACAGATGCATACACCACGTTCCCCTCACTACTGATGCCTATACCATATCCCCTCCCCACAGATGCATACACCACGTTCCCTCACTACTGTGCCTATACCATAGTCCCCTCCCCACAGATGCATACACCACGTTCCCTCACTACTGGTGCCTATACCATATCCCCTCCCCACATATGCATACATCACGTTCCCCTCACTACTGGTGCCTATACCATAGTCCCCTCCCCACAGATGCATACACCACGTTCCCCTCACTACTGATGCCTATACCATATTCCCCTCCCCACAGATGCATACACCACGTTCCCCTCACTACTGGTGCCTATACCATATTCCCCTCCCCACAGATGCATACACCACGTTCCCATCACTACTGATGCCTATACCATATCCCCTCCCCACAGATGCATACACCACGTTCCCCTCCCCACAGACATCACATCCCCCTCACTATTGATGCCTATACCATATCCCCTCCCCACAGACACCACGTTTCCCTCACTACTGATGCCTATACCATATCCCCTCCCCACAGATGCATACATCACGTTCCCCTCACTACTGATGCCTATACCATATCCCCCTCCCCACAGACACCACGTTCCCCTCACTACTGATGCCTATACCATATCCCCTCCCCACAGATGCATACACCACGTTCCCCTCACTACTGATGCCTATACCATATTCCCCTCCCCACAGATGCATACACCACGTTCCCCTCACTACTGGTGCCTATACCATATCCCCTCCCCACAGATGCATACACCACGTTCCCCTCACTACTGATGCCTATACCATATCCCCCTCCCCACAGATGCATACACCACGTTCCCCTCACTACTGATGCCTATACCATATTCCCCTCCCCACAGATGCATACATCACGTTCCCCTCACTACTGATGCCTATACCATATTCCCCTCCCCACAGATGCATACACCACGTTCCCCCTCACTACTGGTGCCTATACCATATTCCCCTCCTTACAGATGCATACATCACGTTCCCCTCACTACTGATGCCTATACCATATTCCCCTCCCCACAGACGCATACATCACGTTCCCCTCACTACTGGTGCCTATACCATACCCCCTCCCCACAGATGCATACATCACGTTCCCCTCACTACTGATGCCTATACCATATTCCCCTCCCCACAGACACCACGTCCCCCTCACTACTGATGCCTATACCATATTCCCTTCCACACAGACGCATACACTACGTCCCCCTCACTACTGATGCATATACCATATTCCCTTCCCCACAGATGCATACATCACGTTCCACTCACTACTGGTGCCTATACCATATTCCCCTCCCCACAGATGCATACACCACGTCCCCCTCACTACTGATGCCTATACCATATCCCCTCCCCACAGACACCACGTTTCCCTCACTACTGATGCCTATACCATAATCCCCTCCCCACAGATGCATACACCACGTTCCCCTCACTACTGGTGCCTATACCATACCCTCCCCACAGATGCATACACCACGTTCCCTCACTACTGATGCCTATACCATATCCCCTCCCCACAGATGCATACACCACGTTCCCCTCACTACTGATGCCTATACCATATCCCCTCCCCACAGATGCATACACCACGTTCCCCTCACTACTGATGCCTATACCATATTCCCCTCCCCACAGATGCATACACCACGTTCCCCTCACTACTGATGCCTATACCATATCCCCTCCCACAGATGCATACATCACGTTCCCCTCACTACTGGTGCCTATACCATATTCCCCTCCCCACAGATGCATACACCACGTTCCCCTCACTACTGATGCCTATACCATATTCCCCTCCCCACAGATGCATACACCACGTTCCCCCTCACTACTGATGCCTATACCATATCCCCCTCCCCACAGATGCATACACCACGTTCCCCTCACTACTGATGCCTATACCATATCCCCTCCCCACAGATGCATACACCACGTTCCCCTCACTACTGATGCCTATACCATAATCCCCTCCCCACAGATGCATACACCACGTTCCCCTCACTACTGGTGCCTATACGATAGTCCCCTCCCCACAGATGCATACACCACGTTCCCTCACTACTGGTGCCTATACCATATCCCCTCCCCACATATGCATACATCACGTTCCACTCACTACTGGTGCCTATACCATAGTCCCCTCCCCACAGATGCATACACCACGTTCCCCTCACTATTGATGCCTATACCATATTCCACTCCCCACAGATGCATACACAACGTTCCCCTTACTACTGGTGCATATACCACATTCCCCTCCCCACAGATGCATACACCACGTTCCCCTCACTACTGATGCCTATACCATAGTACCCTCCCCACAGACGCATACACCACGTTCCCCTCCCCACAGACATCACATTTCCCCCTCACTATTGATGCCTATACCATATCCCCTCCCCACAGACACCACGTTTCCCTCACTACTGATGCCTATACTATATCACCCTCCCCACAGATGCATACACCACGTTCCCCTCACTACTGATGCCTATACCATATCCCCCCCCCACAGATGCATACACCACGTTCCCATCACTACTGGTGCCTATACCATATCCCCTCCCCACAGATGCATACACCACGTTCCCATCACTACTGGTGCCTATACCATATCCCCCTCCCCACAGATGCATACACCACGTTCCCATCACTACTGGTGCCTATACCATATCCCCTCCCCACAGATGCATACATCACGTTCCCCTCACTACTGGTGCCTATACCATATCCCCCTCCCCACAGATGCATACACCACGTTCCCCTCACTACTGGTGCCTATACCATATCCCCTCCCCACAGATGCATACACCACGTTCCCCTCACTACTGGTGCCTATACCATATCCCCCTCCCCACAGATGCATACACCACGTTCCCCTCACTACTGGTGCCTATACCATATCCCCTCCCCACAGATGCATACATCACGTTCCCCTCACTACTGATGCCTATACCATATCCCCTCCCCACAGATGCATACACCACGTTCCCCTCACTACTGATGCCTATACCATATCCCTCCCCACAGATGCATACACCACGTTCCCCTCACTACTGATGCCTATACCATATTCCCCTCCCCACAGATGCATACACCACGTTCCCCACTACTGGTGCCTATACCATATTCCCCTCCCCACAGATGCATACACCACGTTCCCCTCACTACTGATGCCTATACCATATTCCCCTCCCCACAGACATCACATTCATGCATACACCACGTTCCCCTCACTACTGGTGCCTATACCATATCCCCCTCCCCACAGATGCATACACCACGTTCCCCTCACTACTGATGCCTATACCATATTCCCCTCCCCACAGATGCATACACCACGTTCCCCTCACTACTGGTGCCTATACCATAGTCCCCTCCCCACAGATGCATACACCACGTTCCCTCACTACTGGTGCCTATACCATATCCCCTCCCCACATATGCATACATCACGTTCCACTCACTACTGGTGCCTATACCATATTCCCCTCCCCACAGATGCATACACCACGTTCCCCTCACTATTGATGCCTATACCATATTCCACTCCCCACAGATGCATACACAACGGTCCCCTTACTACTGGTGCATATACCACATTCCCCTCCCCACAGATGCATACACCACGTTCCCCTCACTACTGATGCCTATACCATAGTACCCTCCCCACAGACGCATACACCACGTTCCCCTCCCCACAGACATCACATTTCCCCCTCACTATTGATGCCTATACCATATCCCCTCCCCACAGACACCACGTTTCCCTCACTACTGATGCCTATACTATATCACCCTCCCCACAGATGCATACATCACGTTCCCCTCACTACTGATGCCTATACCATATCCCCTCCCCACAGACGCATACACCACGTTCCCATCACTACTGGTGCCTATACCATATCCCCTCTCCACAGATGCATACACCACGTTCCCATTACTACTGTTGCCTATACGATAGTCCCCTCCCCACAGATGCATACACCACGTTCCCTCACTACTGGTGCCTATACCATATCCCCTCCCCACATATGCATACATCACGTTCCACTCACTACTGGTGCCTATACCATAGTCCCCTCCCCACAGATGCATACACCACGTTCCCCTCACTATTGATGCCTATACCATATTCCACTCCCCACAGATGCATACACCACGTTCCCCTCACTACTGGTGCCTATACCATTCCCCTCCCCACAGATGCATACACCACGTTCCCCTCACTACTGATGCCTATACCATAGTCCCCTCCCCACAGATGCATACACCACGTTCCCCTCACCCCTCACTATGATGCCTATACCATATCCCCTCCCCACATACACCACGTTCCCTCACTACTGATGCCTATACCATATTCCCCTCCCCACAGATGCATACACCACGTTCCCCTCACTACTGATGCCTATACCATATCCCCCTCCCCACAGATGCATACACCACGTTCCCCTCACTACTGATGCCTATACCATATTCCCCTCCCCACAGATGCATACACCACGTTCCCCTCACTACTGATGCCTATACCATATTCCCCTCCCCACAGATGCATACACCACGTTCCCCTCACTACTGGTGCCTATACCATATCCCCTCCCCACAGATGCATACACCACGTTCCCCTCACTACTGATGCCTATACCATATTCCCCTCCCCACAGATGCATACACCAGTCCCTCACTGTGCCATACCATATCCCCTCCCCACAGACACCACGTTCCCCTCACTACTGATGCCTATACCATATCACCCTCCCCACAGATGCATACATCACGTTCCCCTCACTACTGATGCCTATACCATATCCCCTCCCCACAGATGCATACACCACGTTCCCCTCACTACTGGTGCCTATACCATATCCCCTCCCCACAGATGCATACACCACGTTCCCATCACTACTGGTGCCTATACGATAGTCCCCTCCCCACAGATGCATACACCACGTTCCCTCACTACTGGTGCCTATACCATATCCCCTCCCCACATATGCATACATCACGTTCCACTCACTACTGGTGCCTATACCATAGTCCCCTCCCCACAGATGCATACACCACGTTCCCCTCACTATTGATGCCTATACCATATTCCACTCCCCACAGATGCATACACAACGTTCCCCTCACTACTGGTGCATATACCACATTCCCCTCCCCACAGATGCATACACCACGTTCCCATCACTACTGATGCCTATACCATAGTCCCCTCCCCACAGCATACACACGTTCCACACATTCCCCTCACTATTGATGCCTATACCATATCCCCTCCCCACAGACACCACGTTTCCCTCACTACTGATGCCTATACTATATCCCCTCCCCACAGATGCATACATCACGTTCCCCTCACTACTGATGCCTATACCATATCCCCCTCCCCACAGACACCACGTTCCCCTCACTACTGATGCCTATACCATATCCCCTCCCCACAGATGCATACACCACGTTCCCTCACTACTGGTGCCTATACTATATCCTCCCCACAGATGCATACACCACGTTCCCCTCACTACTGATGCCTATACCATATCCCCTCCCCACAGATGCATACATCACGTTCCCTCACTACTGATGCCTATACCATATCCCCCTCCCCACAGATGCATACACCACGTTCCCTCACTACTGATGCCTATACCATATCCCCTCCCCACAGATGCATACACCACGTTCCCCTCACTACTGATGCCTATACCATATTCCCCTCCCCACAGATGCATACACCACGTTCCCCTCACTACTGGTGCCTATACCATATCCCCCTCCCCACAGATGCATACATCACGTTCCCCTCACTACTGATGCCTATACCACAATCCCCTCCCCACAGATGCATACACCACGTTCCCATCACTACTGATGCCTATACACAATCCCCTCCCCACAGATGCATACATCACGTTCCCCTCACTACTGATGCCTATACCATAATCCCCTCCCCACAGATGCATACATCACGTTCCCCTCACTACTGATGCCTATACCATATTCCCCTCCCCACAGATGCATACACCACGTTCCCCTCACTACTGATGCCTATACCATATTCCCCTCCCCACAGATGCATACACCACGTTCCCCTCACTACTGGTGCCTATACCATATTCCCCTCCCCACAGATGCATACACCACGTTCCCCTCACTACTGATGCCTATACCATATCCCCTCCCCACAGATGCATACACCACGTTCCCCTCACTACTGATGCCTATACCATATCCCCTCCCCACAGATGCATACACCACGTTCCCCTCACTACTGGTGCCTATACCATATCCCCTCCCCACAGATGCATACACCACGTTCCCCTCACTACTGGTGCCTATACCATATCCCCTCCCCACAGATGCATACATCACGTTCCCCTCACTACTGATGCCTATACCATATCCCCTCCCCACAGATGCATACACCACGTTCCCCTCACTACTGTGCATACCATATCCCCTCCCCACAGATGCATACACCACGTTCCCCTCACTACTGATGCCTATACCATATCCCCCTCCCCACAGATGCATACACCACGTTCCCCTCACTACTGGTGCCTATACCATATTCCCCTCCCCACAGATGCATACACCACGTTCCCCTCACTACTGGTGCTATACCATATCCCCTCCCCACAGATGCATACACCACGTTCCCCTCACTACTGATGCCTATACCATATCCCCCTCCCCACAGATGCATACACCACGTTCCCCCTCACTACTGATGCCTATACCATATCCCCCTCCCCACAGATGCATACACCACGTTCCCCTCACTACTGATGCCTATACCATATCCCCTCCCCACAGATGCATACACCACGTTCCCCTCACTACTGGTGCCTATACCATAATCCCCTCCCCACAGATGCATACACCACGTTCCCCTCACTACTGGTGCCTATACCATAGTCCCCTCCCCACAGATGCATACACCACGTTCCCTCACTACTGGTGCCTATACCATATCCCCTCCCCACATATGCATACATCACGTTCCACTCACTACTGGTGCCTATACCATATTCCCCTCCCCACAGATGCATACACCACGTTCCCCTCACTATTGATGCCTATACCATATTCCACTCCCCACAGATGCATACACAACGTTCCCCTTACTACTGGTGCATATACCACATTCCCCTCCCCACAGATGCATACACCACGTTCCCATCACTACTGATGCCTATACCATAGTACCCTCCCCACAGACGCATACACCACGTTCCCCTCCCCACAGACATCACATTTCCCTCACTATTGATGCCTATACCATATCCCCTCCCCACAGACACCACGTTCCCCTCACTACTGATGCCTATACCATATCCCCTCCCCACAGATGCATACATCACGTTCCCCTCACTACTGATGCCTATACCATATCCCCCTCCCCACAGATGCATACACCACATTCCCCTCACTACTGATGCCTATACCATATCCCCTCCCCACAGATGCATACACCACGTTCCCATCACTACTGATGCCTATACCATATCCCCCTCCCCACAGATGCATACACCACGTTCCCTCACTACTGGTGCCTATACCATTCCCCTCCCCACAGATGCATACACCACGTTCCCTCACTACTGTGCCTATACCATATCCCCTCCCCACAGATGCATAATCACGTTCCCCTCACTACTGTGCCTATACCATATTCCCCTCCCCACAGATGCATACACCACGTTCCCCTCACTACTGATGCTATACCATATCCCCCTCCCCACAGATGCATACACCACGTTCCCCTCACTACTGATGCCTATACCATATCCCCTCCCCACAGATGCATACACCACGTTCCCCTCACTACTGATGCTATACCATAATCCCCTCCCCACAGATGCATACACCACGTTCCCCTCACTACTGATGCCTATACCATATCCCCTCCCCACAGATGCATACACCACGTTCCCTCACTACTGATGCCTATACCATATCCCCTCCCCACAGATGCATACACCACGTTCCCCTCACTACTGATGCCTATACCATATCCCCTCCCCACAGATGCATACACCACTTCCCCCCTACTGTCCTAACCCACAGATGCTACACCACGTTCCCCTCACTACTGTGCCTATACCCCCCCCACAGATGCATACACCACGTTCCCCCCTCACTACTGATGCCTATACCATATCCCCTCCCCACAGACACACCACGTTCCCCTCACTACTGATGCCTATACCATATTCCCTCCCCACAGATGCATACACACGTTCCCCTCACTACTGATGCCTATACCATATTCCCCTCCCCACAGATGCCTACACCACATTCCCATCACTACTGATGCCTATACCATATCCCCTCCCACAGATGCCTACACCACGTTCCCCTCACTACTGGCCTATACCATATCCCCTCCCCACAGATGCATACATCACGTTCCCCTCACTACTGATGCCTATACCATATTCCCCTCCCCATAGATGCATACACCACGTTCCCCCTCACTACTGGTGCCTATACCATATTCCCCTCCTTACAGATGCATACATCACGTTCCCCTCACTACTGATGCCTATACCATATTCCTCTCCCACAGACGCATACATCACGTTCCCCTCACTACTGGTGCCTATACCATACCCACTCCCCACATATGCATACATCACGTTCCCCTCACTACTGATGCATATACCATATTCCCCTCCCCACAGACACCACGTCCCCCTCACTACTGATGCCTATACCATATTCCCTTCCACAAAGACGCATACACTACGTCCCCCTCACTACTGATGCATATACCATATTCCCTTCCCCACAGATGCATACATCACGTTCCACTCACTACTGGTGCCTATACCATAGTCCCCTCCCCACAGATGCATACACCACGTTCCCCTCACTACTGATGCCTATACCATATCCCCTCCCCACAGACATCACATTTCCCCCTCAATACTGATGCATATACCATATCCCCCTCCCAAGAGATGCATACACCACGTTCCCCTCACTACTAGTGCCTATACCATACCCCCTCCCCACAGATGCATACACCACGTTCCCCTCACTACTGGTGCCTATACGATAGTCCCCTCCCCACAGATGCATACACCACGTTCCCTCACTACTGGTGCCTATACCATATCCCCTCCCCACATATGCATACATCACGTTCCACTCACTACTGGTGCCTATACCATAGTCCCCTCCCCACATATGCATACACCACGTTCCCCTCACTATTGATGCCTATACCATATTCCACTCCCCACAGATGCATACACCACGTTCCCCTCACTATTGATGCCTATACCATATTCCACTCCCCACAGATGCATACACAACGGTCCCCTTACTACTGGTGCATATACCACATTC
The DNA here is from genome assembly GCA_014843695.1 of Archivesica marissinica. NCBI lineage: Eukaryota > Metazoa > Mollusca > Bivalvia > Venerida > Vesicomyidae > Archivesica > Archivesica marissinica. The sequence continues at coordinate 64,563,945 of CM026391.1, forward strand.
CCCTCCCCACAGATGCATACACCACGTTCCCCTCACTACTGATGCCTATACCATAGTGCCCTCCCCACAGACGCATACACCACGTTCCCCTCCCCACAGACATCACATTTCCCCCTCACTATTGATGCCTATACCATATCCCCTCCCCACAGACACCACGTTTCCCTCACTACTGATGCCTATACTATATCACCCTCCCCACAGATGCATACATCACGTTCCCCTCACTACTGATGCCTATACCATATCCCCTCCCCACAGATGCATACACCACGTTCCCATCACTACTGGTGCCTATACCATATCCCCTCCCCACAGATGCATACACCACGTTCCCCTCACTACTGATGCCTATACGATAGTCCCCTCCCCACAGATGCATACACCACGTTCCCTCACTACTGGTGCCTATACCATATCCCCTCCCCACATATGCATACATCACGTTCCACTCACTACTGGTGCCTATACCATAGTCCCCTCCCCACAGATGCATACACCACGTTCCCCTCACTATTGATGCCTATACCATATTCCACTCCCCACAGATGCATACACAACGTTCCCCTTACTACTGGTGCATATACCACATTCCCCTCCCCACAGATGCATACACCACGTTCCCATCACTACTGATGCCTATACCATAGTGCCCTCCCCACAGACGCATACACCACGTTCCCCTCCCCACATACATCACATTCCCCCCTCACTATTGATGCCTATACCATATCCCCTCCCCACAGACACCACGTTTCCCTCACTACTGATGCCTATACTATATCACCCTCCCCACAGATGCATACATCACGTTCCCCTCACTACTGATGCCTATACCATATCCCCCTCCCCACAGACGCATACACCACGTTCCCCTCACTATTGATGCCTATACCATATTCCACTCCCCACAGATGCATACACCACGTTCCCCTCACTATTGATGCCTATACCATATTCCACTCCCCACAGATGCATACACAACGTTCCCCTTACTACTGGTGCATATACCACATTCCCCTCCCCACAGATGCATACACCACGTTCCCATCACTACTGATGCCTCTACCATAGTACCCTCCCCACAGACGCATACACCACGTTCCCCTCCCCACAGACATCACATTTCCCCCTCACTATTGATGCCTATACCATATCCCCTCCCCACAGACACCACGTTTCCCTCACTACTGATGCCTATACTATATCACCCTCCCCACAGATGCATACATCACGTTCCCCTCACTACTGATGCCTATACCATATCCCCTCCCCACAGACGCATACACCACGTTCCCATCACTACTGGTGCCTATACCATATCCCCTCTCCACAGATGCATACACCACGTTCCCATTACTACTGGTGCCTATACGATAGTCCCCTCCCCACAGATGCATACACCACGTTCCCTCACTACTGGTGCCTATACCATATCCCCTCCCCACATATGCATACATCACGTTCCACTCACTACTGGTGCCTATACCATAGTCCCCTCCCCACAGATGCATACACCACGTTCCCCTCACTATTGATGCCTATACCATATTCCACTCCCCACAGATGCATACACAACGTTCCCCTTACTACTGGTGCATATACCACATTCCCCTCCCCACAGATGCATACACCACGTTCCCATCACTACTGATGCCTATACCATAGTGCCCTCCCCACAGACGCATACACCACGTTCCCCTCCCCACAGACATCACATTCCCCCCTCACTATTGATGCCTATACCATATCCCCTCCCCACAGACACCACGTTTCCCTCACTACTGATGCCTATACTATATCACCCTCCCCACAGATGCATACATCACGTTCCCCTCACTACTGATGCCTATACCATATCCCCCTCCCCACAGACGCATACACCACGTTCCCATCACTACTGGTGCCTATACCATATCCCCTCCCCACAGATGCATACACCACGTTCCCATCACTACTGGTGCCTATACCATATCCCCCTCCCCACAGACGCATACACCACGTTCCCATCACTACTGGTGCCTATACCATATCCCCTCCCCACAGATGCATACATCACGTTCCCCTCACTACTGGTGCCTATACCATATCCCCCTCCCCACAGATGCATACACCACGTTCCCATCACTACTGATGCCTATACCATATCCCCCCCCACAGAGCATACACCACTTCCCCTCACTACTGATGCCTATACCATATCCCCTCCCCACAGATGCATACACCACGTTCCCCTCACTACTGATGCCTATACCATATCCCTCCCCACAGATGCATACACCACGTTCCCCTCACTACTGATGTCTATACCATACCCCCTCCCCACAGATGCATACACCACGTTTCCCTCACTACTGATGCCTATACCATACCCCTCCCCACAGATGCATACACCACGTTCCCCTCACTACTGGTGCCTATACCATATCCCCCTCCCCACAGATGCATACACCACGTTCCCCTCACTACTGATGCCTATACCATAGTCCCCTCCCCACAGATGCATACACCACGTTCCCCTCACTACTGATGCCTATACCATATTCCCCTCCCCACAGATGCATACACCACGTTCCCCTCACTACTGGTGCCTATACCATATCCCCCTCCCCACAGATGCATACACCACGTTTCCCTCACTACTGATGCCTATACCATATTCCCCTCCCCACAGATGCATACACCACGTTCCCCTCACTACTGATGCCTATACCATATCCCCTCCCCACAGATGCATACACCACGTTCCCCTCACTACTGGTGCCTATACCATACCCCCTCCCCACAGATGCATACACCACGTTCCCCTCACTACTGATGCCTATACCATATCCCCCTCCCCACAGATGCATACACCACGTTCCCCTCAGTACTGATGCCTATACCATATCCCCTCCCCACATATGCATACATCACGTTCCCCTCACTACTGATACCTATACCATATTCCCCTCCCCACAGACGCATACACAACGTTCCCCTCACTACTGATGCCTATACCATATCCCCCTCCCCACAGATGCATACACCACAGCTATTGCGAGGACAGGGCACATACAGCATTTATTGCGAGGACAAGGCACAAACAGCATTTATTGCGAGGACAGGGCACATACAGCATTTATTGCGAGAACAGGTCATACACAACAATTATTGCGAGGACAGGTCATACACAACAAGTATTGCGAGGACAGGGCACACACATCATTTATTGCGAGGACAGGGCACATACAGCATTTATTACGAGGACAGGGCACATACAGCATTTATTGCGAGAACAGGGCACACACAGCATTTATTACGAGGAACGGGAATATACAGCATTTATTGCGAGAACAGGGCACATACAGCATTTATTACGAGGAACGGGAATATACAGCATTTATTGCGAGGACAGGGCACATACAGCATTTACATACCATAGGCGTCGGAGCAGGGGCCGCAGCCCCAATATTTTGGCCAGGCAGACGGATTTTTTATTTTATACTTCAAGTCTTGTGGAAGTTATGTCAGGATATGCACTGTTTGCAAGTAATTGTCCAACGTTTAGCATGACTAGTTTGATATTGACGCCGATATACTTTTGCCCGAGACAGCCACGGCACATCGGTATAACGTTCCTGGTAGACGACACGCAAACGCTTGCAAGCAACGGCATACAGGCCATACACGAACAGTGCCCGAGACAGCCCAGCACATCGGTATACGTTCCTGGTAGACGACACGCAAACGCTTGCAAGCAACGGCATACAGGCCATACAAGAACAGTGCCCGAGACAGCCACGGCACATCGGTATCACGTTCCGGGTAGACGATACGCAAACGCTTGCAATCATCAGGAGTCTGAGCGGCATACAGGCCATACACGAACAGTGCCCGTGACAGCCCGGCACAACGGTATCACGTTCCGGGTAGACGATACGCAAACGCTTGCAAGCAACGTGAGTAACGCACAGTGTTATTAACCATCGTCAACGCCAATTGTTGACGTGACTGGAACACAATTATAGTTTTGTAAAATAATATTATAAAATAGCAACACGTATTATAAAAAATAGGATTACTTTTTATGTCCAGAAGCCATTAAATTGTTTTTTACAGTATCTACATCTCAACATTTTCCCGGGGGAGAGCGAACCCCTTAGCAGACTCGGGCCACGAACTATAAAATCCGCAGTCCCAATGTCAGCTGTCTTACGCTCGCCCATATGATTCGCCGGAGGCGAGGGTAAATCACAGGGATTCGGCACGTTTGGGGGTACTAGTATATATATTTAAGTACTTAAATATATATATACTAGTACCCACAAACGTGCCGAATCCATGTGGGGTAAATAAACTCAATCATCATCAGCTGTCTTCCGATGCGCCTGCATACATGTTATAATTCTGTTTTACACCTAATGCATGTGCACGCTATAACCGCACGCGAAAAACCTGTACCCGTAGCAATGCTGATGATATAGGATATGTTCATCCTACCTGTATGAAATCTATCTATTTTCCGAAAATGTAAAACGAAAGTACAGAAATATATTTCAGGATTTTGACCTTGCATAATGTTAGTATCTATTTTCCGAAAATAAAATTGCATAATATTATTATCTATTTTCCGAAAATGAAATTTGAGACGGAGATAACTAAATCCGACGTTTTTATGAAATAATGCAGGGCTCGACAAATCCACTCATCCGCTCGTATTTACGAGTGACTTTTCGATCTGGATGAGTAGAAATTCCAAGTCGCTTGCTAGTCGGACGAGTGAAAATTTCATCTAAATATCCAATATAAATCGAAGGAACAAAATAAAATAATATCCGTTTTACTTTCTTCGGAATGATTACCAGGCGTGATAATGGGACATCACCGAGGATATTTTAATGTGTTTATGCTGCCACATAATTGCATTTATTAATAAATTAAAGTGCAATTCTGACGATTTTTAATTTTCCTAAAATACATGGGACGAGTGATAGTCCAATCTGGACGAGTGGAACAGTGGCATCACTCGCCCAGTAGGACGAGTAAGTAATTAAAAATGTGTCGAGGCCTGATAATGTATATTATAGCACGATTTATTTCAGTATTTTACATAATAAGATTACGCATATATTAACAGCAATAGATACGCATATATTAACAGCAATAGACTGAAAGGGATTGGAATGAAAGAAAACTTATATAGTTATTCTCCCTCCCCTCTCCCCCTCTCTACTATAACTTACCAAAACATCCTTGTATATTGTGTAGCCTAGCAATGACAATATGATGTGCATAAAATAATATGTTGTGCACTCAATTATAAAGCCAATTACTAGCGTCTTAGATTGTTTTTGATTCCACAGGCAGGCGCGTAGCTACCTATATGCGAGTACGCGGCTGAATCCACATGATTCAGTGGAGATCGCGGGAGCTTCGGACGTGAAGTTGCCCGCTGGAAAGTTAGGTGGTCTTTGGGAGAAGCAAAGCCTTCTGACCTCAGCACAACTTTGAAGGACACAAACAAAACTTTGTACCCGGACATTTACACATGTCTGGGGGTGCTCATCACCATGCCGGTTTCAACAGCCTCAGCTGAGAGGTCGTTCAACATCATGAGAAGAGTGAAGAACTATATGAGGTCTACTATGTCCACTGAACGCCTGTCTGGGCTAGCAATGATGCATAGCTACAGACATATGGACATATGGACATTGAACATGTAATCATGCAGTTCGCTGGCAAAAAGGACAGAACATTAGACTTCTGTTAGACAATCTGGGCTTGTATTTGTTTGATATTTCAGCTCTATTTTATAGAAAATAATTTGCCGAGTAAAGGGTTTATTTGTTGATTTATGATCATAAAACTTTCAAATTTGCAGTACTAAATAATGCACCTCAGAACGCCCAGTATGCACCATTGTTTCCAAAAATTTCCGGACACCCCTAGTACAATTATGAATCCACATGGATAGCTACGCCCCTGACAGGTCCTAAAAATCTCATGTACTTCATCCCAAATTATAAATTCTCAGGTCCTAAAAATCTCATGTACTTCATCCCAAATTATAAATTCTGTTTGTAGCTGAACATTCAGTTTATGCATGCTTATTTTGCAAATATGACAATTAGGTGACACCATTTTAATTGTGTTGCATGACAATTAGGTGACACCATTTTAATTTAATTGTGTTGCATGACAATTAGGTGACACCATTTTAATTTAATTGTGTTGCATGACAATTAGGTGACACCATTTTAATTGTGTTGCAAAATTAGGTTGACACCATTTTAATTGTGTTGCATGACAATTAGGTGACACCATTTTAATTGAATTGTGTTGCATGACAATTAGGTGACACCATTTTAATTGTGTTGCATGACAATTAGGTGACACCATTTTAATTGTGTTGCATGACAATTAGGTGACACCATTTTAAGGTTAATCATTTTCTCTTTAGCATCCATCCATCCACAGACGTATCTGTAGTCCAGTGGTAACACGCTGGACTGGTAATCCAGGGATCACAGCTTCGAGCCCCCGTCTGACCCTAATACAATTAGCAGTCATTCAGATGGGACGTTAAACCGAGGTCTCGTGTCGGTGCTTTACACCGTGCATGTAAAAGAACTAGAGGAGACTCTGGAATGAGTCTATATCTGTATCATTACACTATCCTCCAAACATCTCAAATGACTAATCTCTTCAGGAGGCGTCACTCATAAGGGCACCCGGTAGCGACGATAAATACACGTAAAACACACAGCACACACGTTTAATTATAAATGTCTTGGTATTGAATATGCTTACCGTAAAGCACAGGTACTTAGAGGATAACAATGTGGACAATGATCTGCAAGACGGTCATTCTGCTGAGCTTACAGAAGTTATAGATGGATGTATACGAACAACAATAGACTGATCAAAAATGATTCGAACGAAGGAAAACTTAAATTATAATACAACAGCCTTGATCATTGCCCGATCTGGATGTATACCCTGCTTCGTCCGAATTGTTTTCACGTATTCGGATAGTATCATAATCCGATTGTGGTCTATTTCCCACACGAGCACCGCCCATTGTGTAGTCATGGTTCCGATTTATATTATAGTCATTTTGACGAAAGGCGGCCATCGTCGGGATATTCGCATTCATTGCTGGTGTGTTCGGGGCGCTGCATTGTACGTGCCAATATCCACCGGGAGATCCACGTACACGCACAGAGGTACCGCCATTTTCTGACGTCATCTTTTCGGGTGGTATGTACCCTGCCAGCTGTACGTGTACCTTGTCGCATTTTCCAAGTCGTTCTAATTGTCTGAATACCCACAAACGCCTGTTGTCCGCTGTAACCCACTTTCCATCATGTTGCACAACAGATAGTGTTGGAATCGAGGATATTGAACATCTACAATTTACAACAATTAGATTATTCATTGAGCGTCATATCGACCATACACACGAAACAATAAAACATTGGCTTTGAACCCGAAACCATTTGTCCAGACCCCATCCATTTGTCCCCAACCATTTGTCCAGATGCCAACCATTTGTCCGGACCCCAACCATTTGTCCAGATGCCAAGCGTCTGTGAAAACAAGCACCTGCGACTGATAGCAATGACGTTATTCGCAAAATAATTGAAAGCAGGTTGGGGGAACGAAAACAGGTGATAAATAATGACTTGAACATGTGATGTTTTACTATCAAGGCAAAACAAACGGGAAGAATGTAGTCCAAATTTTTAGACTTGAAAAATGTGACGTTTTACTATCAAGGCATTTTTCAAATAACAGATCGAAAACATTTTATGTAACGGTTTTATATATAGGACTAGGGAATAATGCAACATGTAAACATTATGATGTAATCTATATAATTATATTACCTTCCTTCACATATTGCATCCAATGTTTCTCCAATTAGTGTACCACTATGTCGACACCTTATATCAAACACATTATTGATAGAATCTTGAGAATAAAATAGTTCCGAGGGTTTAAAATACATTGTGTAACTTATACTATATTTCCGTGACTTGTGACTTCCCTTTGCCTATCTGCATGAGAGGGATGTTCAATCTGAATGACAGTTTCGTGTTCTTAAAGCGACATTGTGTATCGCTGCACTATTCATCTAACTTATATTAAAGCGACATTACACCGCAAAACGCAAATAAAATGCTTTTTCTTCCACGTATAAATGCATTGCTACTACAATATCTTCTGAAATCTACGCAGACTAGATCAACGGCGTATTGACAATAGGTTATCCCTTATGTATAAAATTCATAATGATCTTGTTGCTATTCCCATTGAAAATTACCTAGTTCCCCTCTCCCGTCCTACTCGCCATTGCCATTCCTTAAGCTATAGGTTAATTACAGCAACTACAGACTACTACAAGGTGTCCTTCTTTCCAAGAACAATCTATCATTGGAACCACCTCCCTCCTGACAGTGTCCATCTCCCTACCATAGAGCAATTCAATACGGCAGTTTGCCATATTGAACATGCCAGTCCCTAGTTGTTCTGCGTAGCTGCTTTTATAATTTTAACACAACTTATTTTCATACCTTCTTAAATTATACTTTTAACTACTCATACTTTTAACTTCTTTTCGGTTTTTGACGCTCAACATGTCTACGTCCCCGCGAGGGGTTCGACATTAAAGGAAGATAGATAGATAGAATACATTCGAACACTAACACTGAACCAATAAACAGTGCTTGTGGTGTATACACACTTGCAAACGTGAAAGTAGGTCATCCACGCTCTTGAATTGACGTTTGTTTGTCATTGGAGTCACTATGTCACTTATGTCAACAAACCGCGTATACGACGTTTGATTATCAGTTGAAATACTAGAACTATTTGGAACAAAAGTATACCATATAATAGGAAATGACATTCTGCAGACATTTGCGTTTTCAACGAAGTAGTGTCGGTTTAAGAAAGTGTATTCAATTGTACTTGTGTGGGCAGAAGCAGTGTCATGTATAAGCTGTACACCTTTCAAATCTGTACTTGTGTGTGTCTTACGTTTATTTATCGTCGCTACCGGATGCCCATATGAGCGACGCCTCATGAAGAGATTGGTCATTTTAGATTTTTGGAGGACAGTGCAATGATACAGAGAGAGACCCATTCCAGAGTCTCCTCTGGTTCTTTTACGTGCACGGTGTAAAGCACCGACACGAGACCTCGGTTTGACGTACCATCTGAAAGACTGTTAATTTTATTAGCGTCAGACGGGGACTCGAACATGCGATCCTTGTATTACTAGTTCAGCGTGTTACCACTGGTCTACAGATCCGTCTGTAAATCTTTACTTGGGTGCTAAGGCTAAGTACATGTACAACTTTATAAAAAAATACCTGTATACTAAAGGACATATATATATCAGGACCGTTGCTGGAGCTATTTTGATGATACGCACGGCCAAAATATGCTTGTTTATCGAGTGAGCATAGCGAGCGAGTACGCTAGGGGGGTCCGAGGCCATGCCCCCCGGAATTTTTTTGAAATGAGGAAGCAATTTCTTGCATTTTGTAACATACAATTGCACGACTAAAGTTCTTACGACAATCCGAATAAAGGTATAAATTAAGGCTAGATGTATAATATACATGATATATCGCCCTTATCAATTAAACAAGCACGTAAAATAGCACAAACTAAATTTTGAGATGCACAATATTTGCAATGGGCTCAATTATTCCACCACTACACACATCCCGGCGCCTATGTATCCCTACAAGCCCACCCCCGGGGTTTTAATGCATTTTTGGAGTTTTCATTGTTTTCGTTTTCTGAGACCAATGATACGCACGTGCGTACTTGCGTATGCCCAGCGACGGGCCTGTATATATATATATATATATATATATAGAAAACGCACACTTCGGATACTATATAAATACATAGTTTTAAACATTTTGGAAGCTTCCGTCCACGTGCGATATATCAACATTATAAGAGTACCCAGACATATTGTGACATTAGCTGCTTCCAAGTAGAAAGTAATGTTGTTTTACTGCATTGCAGTTTTTATAATGGCTAATGTAAGTATATGAGATGGTACGATGGTCGCTAGATCGGACACGTGGGTTTTCTCCGGGTACTCCGGTTTCCTCCCACACGAATGACCACATATACGCTTTCATCCGAGCCAACGAGAGTGATTAATATATCTTTGCAAAGAATCATGACAGGACCACGCGAATTGAAGAAAATAGCATACACCATTTGAGACTGTGGTTATTCTGGTCCTCTCCAATCCATAGTAAGTAAGTAAGTAAGTGTAAGCAAGCAAGCAAGTAAGTAAATTCTTTATTTAGAGAGGGTAACCCATTTAGCAAGACTAATCTTCCATGGGGCCCTCTTAAACATAAAACATAGTTATACACACATGACATACAAAACAACTGAACTAAAAGACATTGTGCAGTTGGGGCTCAAAATAAATCCATGTTTCATATCAAGTAAGCAAGTCAGACATTCCGATTAGCGCAGTAGTTAGCGCGCTCGCTTCTCACCAATGCAACCCGGGTTCGATCCTCAGACCGGGAAGTATGTGAGATAGTACGGTGGTCGCCAGATCGGAGAGGTGGGTTTTCTCCGGGTACTCCGATTACCTCCCACATATTTGACCACATTTACGCTTTCATCCGCGCCAACGAGTGATTAATATAAGTTGTTAAAACTTGCTTCACAATCGTTGTAAAATAAATAAAACTAACAACACCGTTGCACTGCTATGCTCACGCGCTTTCAAGTTTCAATGTCTTAACCTAACGAGACTACTCTAATAGTATCTAGTTTATACAAATTTATTTTTGCTCGATTGCGAAATAAGTGTTTACAACTTATATTAATCACGCTTGATACCTCATTCCTGATGGAATCCATCGTCACGAGGGAGAGAGAAGAGACACCGTGGAATTAAATGCCGTGTCTAAGGACACAAACATAACGGCTCCAGCGGTGCTCGAACTCTGGACCTTTCGAACATGAAGCAAACGCGCTGCCACTGGACTATCACGGCTTCCAATTGTATCTAATTAATTTAATATATTTATTATCCCCAAACAAATGCATGAAGTTGTTATGTTCTTCCGAAACATTGTTTCTACGAATAAAGCCTATTGGATATTTATTGAATGCCCCTCGAACATGTTACTTTCACAATGCTGGGTTTTTCCCACCAATTGGTTTTCTGAAAATTGTGTAGCATGTGTAATGCTCATGTGATGTCTACATTATGATTTATCACAGGAACTTGAAATGTTATCCATAAGCCACCAAAGGTCTCGTACCTCTATCCTAGGACACCCCCTCTTTTATTTTTTTTAATAGAGTGGGGTGTCCTAGGATAGAGGTACGAGACCTTTGGTGGCTTATTGATAACATTTCAAGTTCCTGTGGATTTATGTTATTCAAGATTTCTGAAAATCGAACATGTCATTTCAACAATTTATATATGAAGCAATGCATGACTCTTATCAACAAACGAAAAATCAATATTAAATGGTTAAGATAGGTGTATTCTATATATCTACAGTATCACGTGTTATAAATCACAAACTATGGAGCACAATATCAAGTGTTATATAATGTTATCAGGGGCGGGCCCAGGATTTTGGTTTGGGGGCGGACCCAGGGTTTTTTGGGGGGGGGGGTACTTTCCATAGAGCATCGCAGATGTGAGCGAGTTAGCTAGCTAGGGGGTATCCCCCCGAAATTGTACGTAATCTATATATAAATGGTGGCATTTGGCGCACTTTACGGTACATTTTATCAATTATTTTTTGTAGAGAAAATAGCATTTTTCAACCTACAGACATATGGTAACTTTAAGTTTAATCTTCTAAATATAACTGTTGACACTCGCTTGAACAAAGGACAAGCATAGTTGTGTATCATCTACGGTACGATAAAAAAAGATGGTGATGTCGGGGTCACAGGGATTCGGCACGTTTGGGGTAGTACCCCCAAACATGCCGAATCCCTGTGGTCGGGGTCTGAACAAGCAACCCGTGAAACACAAGTCGAGCGCTTATAAATACGCTGGACCATTCCGTCAACTTAACTAGTACCGTTCATTATCATACAATACAATATAATATATACGTGTGGAAGTCGTGATAGCGCAGTGGATGCGCGTTCGCTTCAGGTGCGGGGTTCGAGCCCCGCTGGAGCTGTTGTGCCCTTAGGTAAGGCATTTAAATTCCACGTTGCCTCTTCTCTCTCCCTCGTGGCGATGGATTACATCAGGAATGAGGTATCGAGGGTGATTAATACAAGTTGTAAGAACTTGTTTCACAATCGAGCTAAAATAAATTTGTATAAACTATATAATATTATAGTAGGCCTAGCTTATATAGTAGACTATCGATCTTCCTCGTATTGCACTCAAGTGGGTATATAAACTGGTGGTGTTTTACGTTTATTTATCGTCGCTACCGGTTGCCCATATGAGCGACGCCTACTGAAGAAATTAGTCATTTTAGCTCTTTGGAGGATAGTGCAATGATACAGACAGAGACTCATTCCAGAGTCTCCTCTGGTTCTTTTACGTGCACGGTATAAAGCACCGACACGAGACTTCGATTTAAAGTCCCCATCTGAGACTGTTAATTTTATTAGGGAAAGACGGGGGATCGAACCTGGGGTCCCTGGAATACCAGTCCAGCGTGTTAACAACTGGTCCACAGCACCGTCTGTGGCTATATAAGCGTTGTTTGTATCTATGTTCGTGTCGAGTCTCACTAATATGCTGCTGACATGCGCACTCGAAGTTACGAGCACGTGCATACACAGTGTTGGGCAGCGTTTCTTAAATATTATTTGGATAATCGCTTGTTAATAGTTTCCATCTCACGCTTAAGATAATAGATTTAGCAACTCCCTAAACCATAATCCTTTCTCGTTATCACTTTTGCTTGAGCCTTGCTCTCGGGCTGCACATCTTCGGAAACTGGACAGTGGATCATGCAGACTAGTACCTTTCTTTGGAAAAGTCAAAGACTAATAAACATAGTTATTAACTTACCGTTAAACGTGTTCGTTAAACTTCGAAACGTGTTCGACCTTCAGGATAATGATTAAAGTTCTGTTTCTCTATGCCAGATGACAGGCGCGATTTTGATGTTTCGGGATGTAGTCCGGTGTCTTAACAGAATTGACATCCCCGTAAGAACTGAAAGTTGCGCATGCGCATAATGATCTATAATGGTACATATTAGCGGCCGTGAGGAATGAGAGACATTCGCTTTATTTTCAATAGTTGTGCTAATTATCAGTATTATCTGACATGTATGAACCTATAGATATTTATAAAGTGTGTCTGTGAAGGGGATTTTCCAATTTCTATATAGATTACTCCGGTGTATGCTTTATCCTTGCTTACCGGATACGAATACACGCGGTCAATTGATGGAACAGCCTACTTTATTGACATCTAGCTAAATGAGGTAAATAATTATATTATAAATCTACTGTTTGGTTTTATTCTTTTTATTAATTGAAGCAGTTATCACATTCCATTATTCAGTAATGATGTTAGTGACTTGTTTGTAACGGTTGTCACTGTGTTATCAGTTGTAATTTGACTGTAAATGTTTCGAAACTCCGAAACCACACACTGGCTCATTTTTCAACCCAATTTAACCCAAATCTACATGAGCTTTGTACAGGTAAAGTTTTATCCCAAATTAATGTGACAATTAACACACATTATGTCATTTTCAGTTTTGTTTTGTACAAATAACTGAATAATGCACACTATTTTAATTTTGTTTAGCCGACCTGACTAGGCAGGCTTAGCCGACCTGACTAGGCAGGCTTAGCCGCCCTGACTGGGCAGTCTTAGCCGACCTAAGCGGTTAACAGTACTAAGCAATGTGTGTGAGACGTATATATTTTGAACATGAAATACTATCTATCTATCTTCCTCAAATGTCGAACCCCTCGTGGGGCTGTAGACATGTCCCTAAAAGACTTAGCTAACAGAGGTATGAATCAACATATCAAGTAATTTAATTAAAAAGACAACGTGGGATAAATGGGGACGATGCATTCCGAATGTAAACAAGTGCGAACGATGCGTTCCGGTTGTAAACAAGTGCGTGACCGATCGACTCGGAAAGTCCTACTTTCGGTTTCGAGTTTGTTTTATCGCAAAAAAACACTGTTTACCAAATGAACATAAGCATACAAAGTATAATGTTAGAATGTGTAGCAGCATTGTAAATATCTTTTATTTCATACGATGTAATGCTGCTTTAACATTTAGAAAGATCAAACTAATATGGGTTACCCCTAAAAACATAAATATATAACTAAACCCATATTTCTTTGCAGTAAGCTGCAATAAGTGAAAGTTCCTTTTCACTTGAAACATAGTAGGTTACTGAGGATGTGATTTTGTGTTCCCTCCCTCATATTCCCGCTCCCATGTTTATATTTCCCTGTGTACTGGGATCATTAATTGTTATAAAATAACAACTATACCCCTGTGTGACAACATTTATGATCAGTACGTTAAAAAACACTTCCGTAGCAATTCCAACGGTCTCCTTAGTAGAGCCAGTAAAATTGTAATAATGTTTGAAATATACTCAAGTATTTACATTAAAAAGACAGTCACACAGGGAATAGCCAAACAAATAATAACCGTAGATCCTTGTCGAATGAAAAAACTTGTATGGCAGTAATCCGGTTCGGTTGTTCATGCTTACTTGGAGATAGACCGACAGCACGCAGGCATTTTTCGCGACAAGACTATTCGCATTGATAGGCGGCTTGCTGTCATAATGTTCCTATCTATGCTTCTTTTACTAAATTAAACTAAACTGGATTCTTGCATGGATTTGGACAATGAAGAATTACATAAAAAGGTGTCCTGAAATGATAATTGAAATTTCCTCGAACACCCTAGTATAATTCCAGGGATAATGTATCATTTTTGCAAGAATTTTGAGATATATGTTCATATTATCATTCCTCTGCCTCAGGAATGTGTACCGAGTTGACCTTCATATTGATGTTTATAGAAAAGCATAAACATTCTGTGGATATTAGATAAATGATCATAAAAACTAGGTTATGTATGCATATAATCCCAAAAAGTCAGAATTGGACAACATTGCCCATATGTCATAGCATAAGGGCCTCAACTGTGGTAATAATATAGTTAGGTATCCTTATTTGATTGTTTGAAGTCCATATCATATTGATGTTTATAGAAAGGCATAAACATTCTGGTGATATTAGATAAATGATCATAAAAACTAGGTTATTGTGTATGCATGACACATGTGGTATAATAAATCAGATTTCTCACTTTATATGGCAACAATCTCAAAGGGCATTTTCTTGGAAATTTTACCAACCTCACTCTAGTTTGTTTAATTATGTATATAATATTTTATTATGTATACATGGGGATTTTTTTTATCCCTTTATACTTTCAATCTGTTGTGTAATTGACCAAAACCTGAACAAACACACTATGTTTTGACATTACACATATGTCATAGCATAGGGGCCTCAATTATGATCCTACTATAATCAGGCTACCTTAATTGATAATTTTGGGTCAATAACATGTTAATGCTTCTGAAACATATACAAATAATCTGGATAAATCAGATAATTTGAGAAAATACTGGGTTCAAAATTGTGCTAAATATTTGTTTTTGAAGAAATCTCTATGTTTGGTCAGTTTTGATAAGGGATATTCAAATTTCTATTATCATGATCTGGTCAGGATAACCAGGGACAGGTACACTAAGTGTACCATCCTATTAGGTACATAGAACACCCAATAGGTAGAGAGTATTCCTCGCCTCGGACTAGCCCAAATGAGAAGGTCGAAAACCGCAGTCCCTGGCATCCCGATACAATTGATCATTGGTTTGGTACCTAGCCTGGCTGTACTTATCAATTGTTCTGCGTGCTATCTTACCTACTACTCTGGGTGGATTGGACCAGGGGCTCTGGATTTCACCTGGTCTGACTCAGACAATATTATTCCCATATATATGATTAAATCTATTAGTTTACGGCAGATTTTATGAAGAGATGAACAAATGTTTGTCTCCTACATGTTTGGTCACAGGGGGGGAGAGGCGATATTAATACAAAAATAGGGGGGTCATATAAGTAATTACTTATATTACTGAAACTATTGTATTAGCTGATAAGTAGTTATCTATTTTCATAATATATTAACATGGCTGTGTGGACAGAGGCATAAGTGTGGGATCTGTCCGAAGGGTTCTATTAGCGGGGGTATTGATATATATATATAAAATTTATTTTTTCCAGGTCGTTGTAGATTTCCCCAAATTTATATTGATTTAAGTTATAGTGATGACTGTAGCCCTAAAAGAGCCCTAAGATGAAATTTAAGTAATCTCTTTCACCTGGGGTCAAAAATCTCCCACTCAAATGATGAGAAACCTGCAATAAAATTGCTTTTCGGAAAGGACTCTAGTGGGGCTAGTTTCTGCACTACTAACTGGTTTATTGATCTACTAACAAGCTGCAAAAGTATGGGAACTTGTGTCTGAGCCAGCCATAACTGCACAGGTCCTCTATATTTTGTCGGACATCTGACAGTCTAAGATGTAGGTCTCCAGAGCTTTGTATACTGATGTTTGGGCAGCCTTTCTGGAGTTGAGGACATTCTCAAGATTGCAACAGCAGCCCACAGATCAGCTCGATGAGTCCCGTGCACACTACAGTCTAGCGGAAAATGTTCGGTGGTGTACTTCACCCGACATGTGGGTCAAACCGGATCCAATTTAAGTATATGTTGTCCATCATTACCAGGCAACAGATTTGTCCCCAGTCTCAGTCTACTTAAATGCACTTATCTATTTTTATAGAATGGGAATATTTAATGCACCGGTCAACTGAGCCCCACAGAGCTCAACTTATAGGTTTGTTTAAAAGGCCTATTATATAAAGTTTGGCTCCAACGGGTAATTGTTTCAGCCCTGATAAATGAGTAGATCTCCATGTGTGCGAGCTTCACATTATGTTCTATATGTGTATGCTCCAGGCCCGACTTGGCTGCCCTGTCAGCCAGCTCATTTCCAGTGATACCTATATGTGCACTGCTGCACACCATGCTATGGTAACCTGAATGTTCAATCCGAAAATGCATAATACCGAGCTACTATTAGTAAATTTAGACTTGGCATAATGTTTTCATGCTGGTCAGGTGAGATAGATATCTCACCACTGTGAGATAGATATCTCACCACTTCATATGATGCCTGTGGGTCACTTTAGAAAGGTCCCTGACTGGAACTTTCAATTCTCACAGCTTCAGCATTTTCCCCCAAGCCGTGAGAATTGAAAGTCACCTCAGAAAATGCATAATACCGAGCTAATGCACTGCTGCACACCATGCTATGATAACCTGAAGGTCCAAGATAATATCACATTTTTCGGTGAATTATTATCTACTATCCAGCAACTTTCTACATATTCACATTGTAGGGATGGCATGACTACAGCTGCAGCTACTTTGTCAGAATCGGGTCATTTTGATCCATCTGTATAATTATATGTTGAGGTGATTGCTGTAGTTTTCCTCAATATGACATTGTACTTCCAATCTGGCGAGGTGACCCAGATCGGATTTCTTCACTTTGCTCGATATTGTAATATCTATCACTGGATCTCAGGTAACTACCGGTAGCATCCAGGGCGGTGCCAGGTCCGCTGGTCCGGTCTGAAGTCTGCTACCTGAACACCCTTGAGGCCGTGTGCCACCACAAGTTCTTTCTGACTATTGTGGACCATATTAAGCCTTATCCTGTTTGCCACAGGTGTGAAAAGCAATAAAACCTTATTTTTAGGGATCTGCAACCAACAGTGACACTTCCTGTGTTCCCAATACACTGGTTACATGTTTTATATCATTTATAATAAGTTCTCAGGTTCTGAATCCCCCATCTGACCCTAATAAAATTAACAGTCTTTCAGATGTGATGATAAACCGAGGTCTCGTGTCGTTGTTTACACCGTGCACGTAAAAGAAACAGAGCAGACGCTGGAATGGGTCTCTGTCTGTATCATTGAACTATCCTCCAAAAATCTAAAATGTCTAATCTCTTCAGGAGGCGTCGCTCATATGGGCAAACGGTAGCGACGATAAATTGAACGTAAATAAGTAATATTTTATTATTGTATGAGCAAGGACAGACAACATTATGTTTTATGACGTGTGCCTCCCTATGTGCAGGAAACTGGTCCATGCATAGAATATGACACCCTTAATGTAGATTATCCGAGTGAAGGCAGGCCCTAATCTGAATGTAGTGATTATGTTATTACCTGGAATTTTGTATGAGGGGTATGTCTATAATACTCATACAATAAATGATATAAGTGACTTATCCGGCTGAAACTTATGCAGAAGATCTTTGTATTGGACATACCCATGGACAACAATATGAAATGTGGTGATGATGAACATGGGCTAACTTGCCCAGCTCATTTGCTACACAATATATATCTGGACTCGCGCATGGTACTCTCCCAGTTTGATAATGTAATAACAAGGATCTTGGGAGATATGAAGGACACATTATGAGCTGTCAACATTAAATAAATTTACTAGTCAGTCATCCTTACTGTATCAAATCCTTACCCAGGCACTGTGACCTACTAAAAATTAAACCCATAAATTACTTTTAGTTTATACAAATTTATTTTTGCTCGATTGCGAAACAAGTTCTTATAACTTATATTAATCACTCTCGAGACCTCATTCCTGATGGAATCCATAGCCACGAGGGAGAGAGAAGAAGCAACATGGAATTTAAATGCCTTGCCTAAGGACACAATCGTAACGGCTCCAGCGGGGCTCAAACTCCAGGCCTTTCGCACCTGAAGCGAACGCGCTACCATTGCGCTATTATGACTTTCACTAAAATTGCGTTTGTTTACTGACAAAACGGCATTTGTGTTCTATG
Organism: Archivesica marissinica; assembly: GCA_014843695.1. Lineage (NCBI taxonomy): Eukaryota > Metazoa > Mollusca > Bivalvia > Venerida > Vesicomyidae > Archivesica > Archivesica marissinica. Next base: position 64,582,922 of record CM026391.1, read on the forward strand.
ACACATTTTGTAACTTAACAGTTATATTTGTTATCTATGTATTTTGACAACAGTTTGTTCTTTATTTCAGGCAATGTATTATGTAAGAGAGATACTGCGAACCTAATATGACTTATGAGAGACGCACCAATATCTTAAATAAAGAAGTTTCATGGCAGCCCTCTGGGTGGTCACAGTGGTGTCACTAAGACCATATCATCAATCACCTTATGATACTGGTGGTATGGCCTTACTGAATATGTCAAGAACTACGTAAGTTCTCTCCAATATACATATAATAGCTTACACAACAACCATGTTCATGTGCAGCTACCCTGCTGATTAGCTATTAGCATTTTTTTTACAAACTAGTACAGGTTATATATAGTGGTCTTGTAGGATTTCCACTGGAGAAAATCAAATTGACACCACTTTTTACCCCCCCCCCCTGTCGATCCGGCTACCCCCCCCCCAAACCCATTTATTTTGTTTTCTTTTTACATTTTATTGTGTTGCTCCATTCTCTGTTCTATTACAGTTGTTGCCATCTGTTTGCAATTGACTCAGTAATATTAGTATAATGGTCATGTACTATAAGTTAATATTATGCAAGATATCCACATGAACAATGAATGTAAACAAATCTATCACCTAAATATTAACTGAAAACAGTGACGTCAATTTTAAATAGCTTTTAATAATAATGAAACATTTAATTATCCCAGTACTCAGGGAAAATATTTTTGACAGACAGACACAGAGCTTGTCCCCTCTGAAAATGGACAAGCCGTAATTTATTATGCAAATTATTAGCGACGCCTCCTGGAGAGATTAGTCATTTTAGATTTGTGGAGGATAGTGCAATGATACAGACAGACAGAGACCCATTCCAGAGTCTCCTCTGGTTCTTTTACGTGTACTGTGTACAGCACCGACACAATACTTCGGTTTAACGTCCCATCTGAAAGACTGTTAATTTTATTAGGGTCAGACGGGGGATCTAACCTGCGATCCCTGGATTACCAGTCCAGCGTGTTACCACTGGACTACATATCCGTCTGTAGAATTATTCAATTGTAGAGTAACTTTCTTAACCCATTTGATTCTGGATACCGTTCAAACAGTATATGCAACGAATATAGAGCCATATCAGCCACCATGAAACATGCCGTCTGATCAAGCTTTATGCTGTTTGCTATTCAGATGATCTTGCTAAGACACTTAGCTATGTAGCAAACAACATAGATCTATGTTGTTTGCAAATACTTTAAATGTATCCAGAATGAAATGGGTGAAATAGGCCTCTCATTTCTCCAAAAATATGATGAGTGACATAAAATCGTTGTGCCAGAAGTTGGCTGTTATTATTAGAACACCACTATTTGTCATATTTCAAATATCACACTAAACCTTTATTCTCATAGGTCATAAACAATACCACCATGTAAAGCTGTGATGACCTGCCAATGCTCCAAGAATTACTGTCTTGTATATTCCAGGTCAATAACCAGTGAGGTGTAGTCTAATTAACAT
>CM026391.1:64585433-64634084 GCA_014843695.1 Archivesica marissinica
TACTGATGCCTATACCATATCCCCCTCCCCACAGATGCATACACCACGTTCCCCTCAGTACTGATGCCTATACCATATCCCCTCCCCACATATGCATACATCACGTTCCCCTCACTACTGATACCTATACCATATTCCTCTCCCCACAGACGCATACACAACGTTCCCCCTCACTACTGATGCCTATACCATATCCCCCTCCCCACAGATGCATACACCACAGCTATTGCGAGGACAGGGCACATACAGCATTTATTGCGAGGACAAGGCACAAACAGCATTTATTGCGAGGACAGGGCACATACAGCATTTATTGCGAGAACAGGTCATACACAACAATTATTGCGAGGACAGGTCATACACAACAAGTATTGCGAGGACAGGGCACACACATCATTTATTGCGAGGACAGGGCACATACAGCATTTATTACGAGGACAGGGCACATACAGCATTTATTGCGAGAACAGGGCACACACAGCATTTATTACGAGGAACGGGAATATACAGCATTTATTGCGAGAACAGGGCACATACAGCATTTATTACGAGGAACGGGAATATACAGCATTTATTGCGAGGACAGGGCACATACAGCATTTACATACCATAGGCGTCGGAGCAGGGGCCGCAGCCCCAATATTTTGGCCAGGCAGACGGATTTTTTATTTTATACTTCAAGTCTTGTGGAAGTTATGTCAGGATATGCACTGTTTGCAAGTAATTGTCCAACGTTTAGCATGACTAGTTTGATATTGACGCCGATATACTTTTGCCCGAGACAGCCACGGCACATCGGTATAACGTTCCTGGTAGACGACACGCAAACGCTTGCAAGCAACGGCATACAGGCCATACACGAATAGTGCCCGAGACAGCCCAGCACATCGGTATACGTTCCTGGTAGACGACACGCAAACGCTTGCAAGCAACGGCATACAGGCCATACAAGAACAGTGCCCGAGACAGCCACGGCACATCGGTATCACGTTCCGGGTAGACGATACGCAAACGCTTGCAATCATCAGGAGTCTGAGCGGCATACAGGCCATACACGAACAGTGCCCGTGACAGCCCGGCACAACGGTATCACGTTCCGGGTAGACGATACGCAAACGCTTGCAAGCAACGTGAGTAACGCACAGTGTTATTAACCATCGTCAACGCCAATTGTTGACGTGACTGGAACACAATTATAGTTTTGTAAAATAATATTATAAAATAGCAACAGGTATTATAAAAAATAGGATTACTTTTTATGTCCAGAAGCCATTAAATTGTTTTTTACAGTATCTACATCTCAACATTTTCCCGGGGGAGAGCGAACCCCTTAGCAGACTCGGGCCACGAACTATAAAATCCGCAGTCCCAATGTCAGCTGTCTTACGCTCGCCCATATGATTCGCCGGAGGCGAGGGTAAATCACAGGGATTCGGCACGTTTGGGGGTACTAGTATATATATTTAAGTACTAGTACCCACAAACGTGCCGAATCCCTGTGGGGTAAATAAGCTCAATCATCATCAGCTGTCTTCCGATGCGCCTGCATACATGTTATAATTCTGAAGTACAGAAATATATTTCAGGATTTTGACCTTGCATAATATTATTATCTATTTTCCGAAAATAAAATTGCATAATATTATTATCTATTTTCCGAAAATGAAATTGCATAATATTATTATCTATTTTCCGAAAATGAAATTTGAGACAGAGATAACTAAATCCGACGTTTTTATGAAATAATGCAGGGCTCGACAAATCCACTCGTCCGCTCGTATTTACGAGTGACTTTTCGATCTGGATGAGTAGAAATTCCAAGTCGCTTGCCCAGTCGGACGAGTGAAAATTTCATCTAAATATCCAATATAAATCGAAGGAACAAAATAAAATAATATCCGTTTTACTTTCTTCGGAATGATTACCAGGCGTGATAATGGGAAATCACCGAGGATATTTTAATGTGTTTATGCTGCCACATAATTGCATTTATTAATAAATTAAAGTGCAATTCTGACGATTTTTAATTTCCCTAAAATACATGGGACGAGTGATAGTCCAATCTGGACGAGTGGAACAGTGGCATCACTGGCCCAGTAGGACGAGTAAGTAATTAAAAATTTGTCGAGGCCTGATAATGTATATTATAGCACTATTTATTTCAGTATTTTACATAATAAGATTACGCATATATTAACAGCAATAGACTGAAAGGGATTGGAATGAAAGAAAACTTATATAGTTATTCTCCCTCCCCTCTCCCCCTCTCTACTATAACTTACCAAAACATCCTTGTATATTGTGTAGCCTAGCAATGACAATATGATGTGCATAAAATAATATGTTGTGCACTCAATTATAAAGCCAATTACTAGCGTCTTAGATTGTTTTTGATTCCACAGGCAGGCGCGTAGCTGCCTATACGCGAGTACGCGGCTGAATCCACATGATTCAGTGGAGATCGCGGGAGCTTCGGACGTGAAGTTTCCCGCTGGAAAGTTAGGTGGTCTTTGGGAGAAGCAAAGCCTTCTGACCTCAGCACAACTTTGAAGGACACAAACAAAACTTTGTACCCGGACATTTACACATGTCTGGTGGTGCTCACCACCATGCCGGTTTCAACAGCCTCAGCTGAGAGGTCGTTCAACATCATGAGAAGAGTGAAGAACTATATGAGGTCTACTATGTCCACTGAACGCCTGTCTGGGCTAGCAATGATGCATAGCTACAGACATATGGACATATGGACATTGAACATGTAATCATGCAGTTCGCTGGCAAAAAGGACAGAAAATTAGACTTCTGTTAGACAATCGGGTCTTGTATTTGTTTGATATTTCAGCTCTATTTTAGAGAAAATAATTTGCCGAGTAAAGGGTTTATTTGTTGATTTATGATCATAAAACTTTCAAATTTCCAGTACTAAATAATGCACCTCAGAACGCCCAGAATGCACCATTGTTTCCAAAAATTTCCGGACACCCCTAGTACAATTATGAATCCACATGGATAGCTACGCCCCTGACAGGTCCTAAAAATCTCATGTACTTCATCCCAAATTATAAATTCTCAGGTCCTAAAAATCTCATGTACTTCATCCCAAATTATAAATTCTGTTTGTAGCTGAACATTCAGTTTATGCATGCTTATTTTGCAAATATGACAATTAGGTGACACCATTTTAATTGTGTTGCATGACAATTAGGTGACACCATTTTAATTTAATTGTGTTGCATGACAATTAGGTGACACCATTTTAATTGTGTTGCAAAATTAGGTGACACCATTTTAATTGTGTTGCATGACAATTAGGTGACACCATTTTAATTTAATTGTGTTGCATGACAATTAGGTGACACCATTTTAATTGTGTTGCAAAATTAGGTGACACCATTTTAATTGTGTTGCATGACAATTAGGTGACACCATTTTAATTTAATTGTGTTGCATGACAATTAGGTGACACCATTTTAATTGTGTTGCAAAATTAGGTGACACCATTTTAATTGTGTTGCATGACAATTAGGTGACACCATTTTAATTGTGTTGCATGACAATTAGGTGACACCATTTTAATTGTGTTGCATGACAATTAGGTGACACCATTTTAATTGTGTTGCATGACAATTAGGTGACACCATTTTAAGGTTAATCATTTTCTCTTTAGCATCCATCCACATACGTATCTGTAGTCCAGTGGTAACACGCTGGACTGGTAATCCAGGGATCACAGCTTCGAGCCCCCGTCTGACCCTAATACAATTAGCAGTCATTCAGATGGGACGTTAAACCGAGGTCTCGTGTCGGTGCTTTACACCGTGCATGTAAAAGAACTAGAGGAGACTCTGGAATGAGTCTCTATCTGTATCATTACACTATCCTCCAAACATCTCAAATGACTAATCTCTTCAGGAGGCGTCGCTCATAAGGGCACCCGGTAGCGACGATAAATAAACGTAAAACACACAGCACACACGTTTAATTATAAATGTCTTGGTATTGAATATGCTTACCGTAAAGCACAGGTACTTAGAGGATAACAATGTGGACAATGATCTGCAAGACGTCATTCTGCTGAGCTTACAGAAGTTATAGATGGATGTATACGAACAACAATAGACTGATCAAAAATGATTCGAACGAAGGAAAACTTAAATTATAATACAACAGCCTTGATCATTGCCCGATCTGGATGTATACCCTGCTTCGTCCGAATTGTTTTCACGTATTCGGATAGTATCATAATCCGAGTGTGGTCTATTTCTCACACGAGCACCGCCCATTGTGTAGTCATGGTTCCGGTTTATATTATAGTCATTTTGACGAAAGGCGGCCATCGTCGGGATATTCGCATTCATTGCTGGTGTTTTCGGGGCGCTGCATTTTACATGCCAATATCCACCGGGAGATCCACGTACACGCACAGAGGTACCGCCATTTTCTGACGTCATCTTTTCGGGTGGTATGTACCGTGCCTGCTGTACGTGTACCGTGTCGCATTTTCCAAGTCGTTCTAATTGTCTGAATACCCACAAACGCCTGTTGTCCGCTGTAACCCACTTTCCATCATGTTGCACAACAGATAGTGTTGGAATCGAGGATATTGAACATCTACAATTTACAACAATTAGATTATTCATTGAGCGTCATATCGTCCATACACACGAAACAATAAAACATTGGCTTTGAACCCGAAACCATTTGTCCAGACCTCAACCATTTGTCCAGATGCCAAGCGTCTGTGAAAACAAGCACCTGCGACTGATAGCGATGACGTTATTCGCAAAATAATTGAAAGCAGGTTGGGGGAACGAAAACAGGTGATAAATAATGACTTTAACATGTGACGTTTTACTATCAAGGCAAAACAAACGGGAAGAATGTAGTCCAAATATTTAGACTTGAAAAATGTGACGTTTTACTATCAAGGCATTTTTCAAATAACAGATCGAAAACATTTTATGTAACGGTTTTATATATAGGACTAGGGAAGAATGCAACATGTAAACACTATGATGTAATCTATATAATTATATTACCTTCCTTCACATATTGCATCCAATGTTTCTCCAATTAGTGTACCACTATGTCGACACCTTATATCAAACACATTATTGATAGAATCTTGAGAATAAAATAGTTCCGAGGGTTTAAAATACATTGTGTAACTTATAATATATTTCCGTGACTTCCCTTTGTCTACCTGCATGAGAGGGATGTTCAATCTGAATGACAGTTTCGTGTTCTTAAAGCGACATTGTGTATCGCTGCACTATTCATCTAACTTATATTAAAGCGACATTACACCGCAAAACGCAAATAAAATGCTTTTTCTGCCACGTATAAATGCATTGCTACTACAATATCTTCTGAAATATACGCAGACTAGATCAACGGCGTATTGACAATAGGTTATCCCTTATGTATAAAATTCATAATGATCTTGTTGCTATTCCCATTGAAAATTACCAAGTTCCCATCTCCCGTCCTACTCGCCATTGTCATTCCTTAAGCTATAGGTTAATTACAGCAACTACAGACTACTACAAGGTGTCCTTCTTTCCAAGAACAATCTATCATTGGAACCACCTCCCTCCTGACATTGTCCATCTCCCTACCATAGAGCAATTCAATACGGCAGTTTGCCATATTGAACATGCCAGTCCCTAGTTGTTCTGCGTAGCTGCTTTTATAATTTTAACACAACTTATTTTCATACCTTCTTAAATTATACTTTTAACTACTCATACTTTTAACTTCTTTGCGGTTTTTGACGCGCAACATGTCTACGTCCCCGCGAGGGGTTCGACATTAAAGGAAGATAGATAGATAGAATACATTCGAACACTAACATTGAACCAATAAACAGTGCTTGTGGTGTATACACACTTGCAAACGTGAAAGTAGGTCATCCACGCTCTTGAATTGACGTTTGTTTGTCATTGGAGTCAATACTAAACGCGCGATACTTTCGTTTAGATATAATTTAACTAAGATTAGTCTACACATACATATGCATAGGCACACATGTGAGATATAACGGTACATCTGTACAATAAATCGTGTTATTCACGAGTTGTATTACGCGTGAATGTCGACTATATTTACATTATTTTGTTATGTCAACAAACCGCGTATACGACGTTTGATTATCAGTTGAAATACTAGAACTATTTGGAACAAAAGTATACCATATAATAGGAAATTACATTCTGCAGACATTTGCGTTTTCAACGAAGTAGTGTCGGTTTAAGAAAGTGTATTCAATTGTACTTGTGTGGGCAGAAGCAGTGTCATGTATAAGCTGTACACCTTTCAAATCTGTACTTGTGTGTGTCTTACGTTTATTTATCCTCGCTACCGGATGCCCATATGAGCGACGCCTCATGAAGAGATTGGTCATTATAGATTTTTGGAGGGCCCCTCTTAAACATAAAACATAGTTATACACACATGACATACAAAACAACTGAACTAAAAGACATTGCGCAGTTGGGGCTCAAAATAAATCCATGTTTCATATCAAGTAAGCAAGTCAGACATTCCGATTAGCGCAGTGGTTAGCGCGCTCGCTTCTCACCAATGCAACCCGGGTTCGATCCTCAGACCGGGAAGTATGTGAGATAGTACGGTGGTCGCCAGATCGGAGAGGTGGGTTTTCTCCGGGTACTCCGATTACCTCCCACATATATGACCACATTTAAGCTTTCATCCGCGCCAACGAGTGATTAATATAAGTTGTTAAAACTTGCTTCACAATCGTTGTAAAATAAATAAAACTAACAACACCGTTGCACTGCTATGCTCACGCTCTTTCAATTTTCAATGTATTAATCTAACGAGACTACTCTAATAGTATCTAGTTTATACAAATTTATTTTTGCTCGATTGCGAAATAAGTGTTTATAACTTATATTAATCACTCTTGATACCTCATTCCTGGTGGAATCCATCGTCACGAGGGAGAGAGAAAAGACACCGTGGAATTAAATGCCGTGTCTAAGGACACAAACATAACGGCTCCAGCGGTGCTCGAACTCTGGACCTTTCGAACATGAAGCAAACGCGCTGCCACTGGACTATCACGGCTTCCAATTGTATCTAATTAATTTGATATATTTATTATCCCCAAACAAATGCATGAAGTTGTTATGTTCTTCCGAAACATTGTTTCTACGAATAAAGCCTATTGGATATTTATTGAATGCCCCTCGAACATGTTACTTTCACAATGCTGGGTTTTTCCCACCAATTGGTTTTCTGAAAATTGTGTAGCATGTGTAATGCTCATGTGATTTCTACATTATGATTTATCACAGGAACTTGAAATGTTATCCATAAGCCACCAAAGGTCTCGTACCTCTATCCTAGGACACCCCCTCTTTTATTTTTTTTAATAGAGTGGGGTGTCCTAGGATAGAGGTACGAGACTGTTGGTGGCTTATTGATAACATTTCAAGTTCCTGTGGATTTATGTTATTCAAGATTTCTGAAAATCGAACATGTCATTTTAACAATTTATATATGAAGCAATGCATGACATATTGCGCTCTTATCAACAAAGGAAACAATCAATATTAAATGGTTAAGATAGGTGTATTCTATATATCTACAGTATCACGTGTTATAAAACACAAACTATGGAGCACAATATCAAGTGTTATATAATGTTATCAGGGGCGGGCCCAGGATTTTGGTTTGGGGGCGGACCCAGGATTTTGGTTTGGGGGGGGGGCACTTTCCATAGAGCATCGCAGATGTGAGCGAGTTAGCTAGCTAGGGGGTATCCCCCCGAAATTGTACGTAATCTATATATAAATGGTGGCATTTGGCGCACTTTACGGTACATTTTATCAATTATTTTTTGTAGAGAAAATAGCATTTTTCAACCTACAGATAGATGGTAACTTTAAGTTTAATCTTCTAAATATAACTGTTGACACTCGATTGAACAAAGGACAAGCATAGTTGTGTATCATCTACGGTACGATAAAAAAAGATGGTGATGTCGGGGTCACAGGGATTCGGCACGTTTGGGGTAGTACCCCCAAACGTGCCGAATCCCTGTGGTCGGGGTCTGAACAAGCAACCCGTGAAACACAAGTCGAGCGCTTGTAAATACGCTGGACCATTCCGTCAACTTAACTAGTACCGTTCATTTATCATACAATACAATATAATATATACGTGTGGAAGTCGTGATAGCGCAGTGGATGCGCGTTCGCTTCAGGTGCGGGGTTCGAGCCCCGCTGGAGCTGTTGTGCCCTTAGGTAAGGCATTTAAATTCCACGTTGCCTCTTCTCTCTCCCTCGTGGCGATGGATTACATCAGGAATGAGGTCTCGAGGGTGATTAATACAAGTTGTAAGAACTTGATTCACACTCGAGCTAAAATAAATTTGTATAAACTATATAATATTATAGTAGGCCTAGCTTATATAGTAGCGGCAAGCAGATTTTTTTTCCAGAAAAGATAATATCAATTAAACGCAAACGGCGCCCATTCAATTACGGGAACAATGGACAAATTAGTATTGTAGACTAGTTATTGATTAGATACTCTAATACTGTTTATGTACAATATTCAGTATGTTTTAAAGCAGCATTACATCGTAATAAAGGATGTTTTGGGTAAAATATAAATACTAATGTGTGTGTGTTTATAAAAATCGAAATAGTCGCTCAGAAACGATAAAATTCCAATAAATTTAAACCGTCGTATACGCGAATTTGTTTATCAACACACGAAATGTAAACACGCACAGCGCACATGCGTGAAACAACAGAGGATGTAGAAAACAACGTATATATTTTGAACATAAAAGACTATCTATCTTCCTCGTATTGCACTCAAGTGGGTATATAAACTGGTGGTGTTTTACGTTTATTTATCGTCGCTACCGGTTGCCTATATGAGCGACGCCTACTGAAGAGATTAGTCATTTTAGCTCTTTGGAGGATAGTGCAATGATACAGACAGAGACTCATTCCAGAGTCTCCTCTGGTTCTTTTACGTGCACGGTATAAAGCACCGACACGAGACCTCGATTTAAAGTCCCCATCTGAGACTGTTAATTTTATTAGGGAAAGACGGGGGATCGAACCTGGGATCCCTGGAATACCAGTCCAGCGTGTTAACAACTGGCCCACAGCACCGTCTGTGGCTATATAAGCGCTGTTTGTATCTATGTTCGTGTCGAGTCTCACTAATATGCTGCTGACATGCGCACTCGAAGTTACGAGCACGTGCATACACAGTGTTGGGCAGCGTTTCTTAAATATTATTTGGATAATCGCTTGTTAATAGTTTCCATCTCACGCTTAAGATAATAGATTTAGCAACTCCCTAAACCATAATCCTTTCTCGTTATCACTTTTGCTTGAGCCTTGCTCTCGGGGTGCACATCTTCGGAAACTGGACAGTGGATCATGCAGACTAGTACCTTTCTTTGGAAAAGTCAAAGAATAATAAACATAGTTATTAACTTACCGTTAAACGTGTTCGTTAAACTTCGAAACGTGTTCGACGTTCAGGATAATGATTAAAGTTCTGTTTCTCTATGCCAGATGACAGGCGCGATTTTGATGTTTCGGGATGTAGTCCGGTAATTAAAGTACAGAGGTTCAAACAAATTGATGGGAAAGGTTTTTTTCAATGGATATGACTTCAATGATACCTCTATTGTGTGTAAAAAAGTCCCACGAAATCCAGCTATGGAAAATACCTTAAAATTGACGAAATCCAAGATGGCCGCCATCCGGATGACGGAAATAGGAAAATGTTCATAATTATGTACCTAATCATGATACTATCAAGTGTAATATGTCTATTCGTACTAACATCTCATGAGGCATGCGATTGACACTGTGTTGGCTTCGTAGGGCCAAGCAAAAATAAAACGGCGGCCATATATGACCTAAATGGTAAGTTTTAAACCTTGGTACAATATCGCTGATGAAAAAAATAACAGACACATTTTTCAAAATGTTTCAATATGTTTATCATGTTATACTGTATACAACTTGTTAATACTAGTACAACACGTTAAGTTTCAGTGTCAGGAATTGGCCCATTTGTACATGTGATGCCCTTGCACTGCCCACAGCCAAGCGTGCACTGGAGTCCATTTTTCCTTCATGAACACGTGTTCTTTCCACAATTTCCAGTGCATTTACACCGGATCATCTTTAGGAGGGAGGCAGGAGCTGCAACCTGCTCCATTCTAGTTGGTTTCAGGACAGTCCCGAGTCTTGTCTTGCGTAGGACTCATCCCCACTCAGTGGCCTCCATGTTGTTCCCCAACCAGGTCTGTACTTGGTGGTAGACCCTTCTACTGTGAAATCTAGCAGCATCATTAGTTGGTGGAAGACGTTCAGGAGGTACATAGCTTGAGCTTGAAGCTACCTTCTCAGAGAACTTGGATGCTCGTTCGAGGTCTGTGCCCTGCTTACAAGCATATAGCACTGGCAGTGCTATGTTTCCCGCTGCTTCAACTGCTTCCTGGCTTTTCTCAGGCGTTATGAACACTGATGATGGTCCTTGCAAATCTTTATACTTCCCCATTGCAGATACTTTTCCTATTCCATAAGGTCTTATCGCAACCAGATAATGTGTGGATGAAGAGCAATGATTCACTGAGGCCTGGATCCAGTGAACTGTGGATGCTACCTATGTTGATGAGTTTAGAGCTAGTCTGAAAATAAATACTCCGGTGTTCAGCAGGGTTGAAATGGTGCTGTAGAAGTATCAGCAAGTCAGTGTCATCACCAACAACTACCACAGGTTTCGTTCGGGCGAGGGCACATGCAGACATTGCGATGTCATAGTCAGCATCTCCAGAGGACTGCTTCACACGGTTGCCATCTTTCTCCATCTGTGACGAGAGGCTGTTGATGAACTTTTGCTTGTTCTTGGAGTTAGCAAGAAAAGGTTTTATCTTCATTTTGAGAATCATGTCGTCCGTGAAATCAACATCCACTCCCATCTCGCTTCCAGTCTGCCGTTCGTGAGTCTCATCCGTGGTAGACGGGTCACTTCCATAGCCATTAAACACGACTAACACGCGCTTGTAATGTCTCTGAATGAACTGGATCTAGAGTTTGCAGAGATTGAAATATGAGGTGGACTTTGAACAGGGTATACGCTGCAGCATTGCACCTCCATCTACAACATACATCACTTCAAGCATGTCAAGTGGTTGGTCAGAGACAACACACGCTGGGATCTTCTTAACAAGGCCATTCTGGAGATCAGCTTTGTCTGGGAGCCGCATAAGCAGTTTGGAGTCGAACAGCGATGAGGGATACGAACACAGCTTATACTGGAACAATTCCGTGAGTTCGATATTGCCGATACCAGCAACAATTAGGCGTTGGTATAGCTGTTGTGGATTGATCTCAATCTTCTCGCCTTCAGAGGAAACATACACTGAGGAAGCCAGAGTACGGACCTGATCTTTCTTCACAAATTTGTGTTGCGAGACAGACTTTCCTGCCATATAGGTCAGAATAGCATCCCCTATGGTCTTAGCGCTGTCAACGTTAACTGACCCTTCTCCAACGATCCCAGATGAGAGACTGGAGTTCCTTACTGTTTTGTGTGAATGGTTTACTTTCTTGTAGATAGTCAAGAACTGTCTGGAGGTCTTTTGCATCCCGCTTCAATCTTGATTGGGAAAGATCGTTGTGCACCGCATCACCATCAGTCCGTGAGAGAACAGTCACTTTCTGTAGGGCCTTTTGGACTTCCCTGGCATTGATAACATCCATAGCAAACGGGTTGACTCCTGAAATCCTCGTCCTCTGGTAAGCCCACCAACTGATTTAATGCTTCCCATCAGTACCTGCTCGATGCACAAATCGCTGAATATTCCGGACCAATAACTGTCACTGTGGCGGATGACGAACAGTCCCTCTAGGAACTTGCTATAAACAGATGGATGTGTCTCCTCGAGCATTTCCATCTTCTCCAAGTATAGAACGAGTGACTTGATCGAGGGTACTGTTGAATGCCATCATCTTTGGTGCACACATTGGTCGACCGAGCTTTGGCTTTTTCTTAGGGACATCTTCCTCGTTGAAAACTGAAGGGATATTCCTCCCCGAACGGAAATGTCTGTCACATTCAACGTGGTACATAGCTTCTGAACCTGGTAAATCAAATACTGGGAGAATTCGCGACTGTACTGCTGTGGCCCATTCGTCATTCCTCTGAAGACAATGTGCTTTAACGGTTTCTTCAAATTCAAGTTCCATCACACAACTAAACTGCAATGTCCGTTTGGCGCGGTATTTATGTGCAGCTTCCTGGTCGATACGGACACCACAGAGAACACAATTGTGTTTAAAATTTAAAGCTGTGGCATGCGATCGTAGATGGCGGGAACCAGTTGAAGGACCATGTTGCTGAGATGCCCTGATACTAGTTGGATGTGTATGCAAGCGTCTGCACTCCTTGTGTACATGGAGTCGTTCATTCGGATTGAATTTCGGGAATATTAATGTTTCGAGCTTTCGTAGATTCGTTGATTGTCCTGCAGCCCTTTTCTCGCAATTGTGAATATTCGTGAGGTTTATCCATGTCTCCATACACAATGCACAGGTAAACGTGTCCGATAGGGTGGCCATGATTCAGAATCATCGAATGCAGTTACATCGAAAAACGAATAATTTTTAGTAATATATGGTGGCCATTTTGTTTTTGCTTTGCCATTTTGTTTTTACGAAGCCATCTAATGCCTCATGCGATGCTAGTACGAATAAACAGATTACACTTGATTGTATCATGATTAGATACATAATTATGACCGTTTTTCTATTTCAGTCATCTGGATTTCGTCAATCTTAAGGTATTTTCCATAGCTGGATTTTGTGGGATTTTTTTTACACACTATAGAGGTATCATTGAAGTCATATCCATTGAAAACCTTTCCCATCAATTTGTTTGAACCTCACTGCATATCGCCACCTTTAATTACCGGACTAGTGTCAATCAATGCCGCGGGACGAGAGGGCGGAGACCTGTAGAGAGTTGACAAAAATAATTTAAAACATTAAGCAGGTTAAAGTTTATTAGTACGTATTTACAAAATTAAATTGGTCGCACGGTGCATATTAAATTGGTCGCACGGTGCATATTAAATTGGTCGCACGGTGCATATTAAATTGGTCGCACGGTGCATATTAAATTGGTCGCAGAGCATGCCGTGCCTGACCAATTTAATTTTGTAAATACGTACTAATAACCTTATATAACAAGATACTACTAATTAAAAGTGTTAATTTCGTACATGTACACTTAGGATCAGGCCTTTTGACAGCAGTCCAATATTAATAATAATGGTATTCGTATTCGACACCGGAGCGCAGATTAGAACGTACAGTGGTTAGGGGTAATTGATTTGAAGTCCGATACCCAAACCACTACTCGGATATGAAGATCCCCCATGCTCATCGAAATAAGAAGTTTTACAATTGGTATGTTAATGGACTAAATACAGTACACATTAAGCAGTCAAGCTGAAACACTAATGGTTACCATGATATGCATTGGCCAGTTATTGCCCAATGAATACTCCTTAACCCTTTCCCTTATAGAAGCACCTCTTGGCGTCATTACCAATACGACATTCATTTTCAATGTTGTAGCCAATAATATGGTCAGAATCTCATGTAGTGCCAGTAATATCTATGGATGTGGGATAGATATGGTGACTACTTATCCACTGCATGATAGCTAAATGGCTGTCGTTTGTATGGAGATATAATAGTATATTAACCTAAATCTCATGTAGTCCCAGTAATATCTATGGATGTGGGATAGATATGGTGACTACTTATCCACTGCATGATGGCTAAATGGCTGTAGTTTGTATGGAGATATAATAGTATATTAACCTAAATCTTATGTAGTCCCAGTAATATCTATGGTGGTGGGATAGATATGGCGACTACTTATCCACTGCATGATAGCTAAATGGTTGTCGTTTGTATGGAGATATAATAGTATATTAACCTAAATCTCTATAGTCCCAGTAATATCTATGGATGTGGGATAGATATGGTGACTACTTATCCACTGCATGATGGCTATATGGCTGTAGTTTGTATGGAGATATAATGTATATTAACCTAAATCTCATGTAGTGTTTTTGGTGTGGGTGTTGGTTTTTTATGATAGGTATATGGCTGTCGTTTGTATGGAGATATAATAGTAGTTATTAACCTAAATCTCTATGATGGAAAGGGTTAAGACTACTTTATCTCAGAACAGAATGATATATTCTATATTTCAATGGTCGCAAACCCCTGTAATAGGACCACCCCGTTATTCAGTTATAAGACCACCTATTTCAGTCCCAAGGATAGGTCCTCTTAATTGAGTTCCTGTTTTAATAGTTGTTTATTTGCACAATATGCAATACATGTTCATCCTCTTTCAGATTTCCTGCAGTATCGACAATGGCTATATTTCATGTATATATGGCTGTCCGATTAGCGCAGTGGTTAGCGTGCTCGCTTCTCTGGGTACTCGGTTTTCTCCCACACGAATGACCACATATACGCATTCATCCGGGTCAACGAGAGTGATTAATATAAGTTGCTAGAACTTGCTTCGCAATCGTTGTAAAAATTTTAATATAGTTCACTGTCATAATTTGCTACCAATTAATGAACATGATTTTGATAAAATAACATTAATCAATCATACCACAACGTTTGGTTAGGGAACAACAGTAAAAACAAAGGATTCCAACTAGAAGGACCAATATACATTTCGGGATATGGTTCCTAAACCAAACCTCATTTTGGAATAACCTTCCTCTCTTTCTGAAGACCATTCTTTAAGTCTTTGTTGTGTTTACCTCTAGCCTCCACAGGCACAAGACACACTTTTTTCTTTTGCCCAATGGTCATATAATAAGTAATGTTTACTCACTATATGACCATAGGGCAAACAAAAATTATTTGTGCCTGTGCTAGCCTCCAGGCGTTACAATAAGTATATAACAGATCTAAACTATGTTACTGCTCCTACAGACGGATCTGTAGTTCAGTGGTAACACGCTGGACTGGTGATCCATGGATCGCAGGTTCGATCCCCCGTCAGACCTTAATAAAATTAACAGTCTTTCAGATGGGACGTTAAACCGAGGTCTTGTGTCGGTGCTGTACACCGTGCACGTAAAAGAACCAGAGGCGACTCTGGAATGGGTCTCTGTCTGTATCATTGCACTATCCTCCAAAATCTAAAATGACTAATCTCTTCAGGAGGCTTCACTCATATGGGCAACAGGCAGCGACGATAAATAAACGTAAAACACAATTACACCTCCTCCGGGCTTTTACATAGAATGGCCATGTCATCAGCAAATAACAATGCTATTAAAACAATATCACACATAATAACTTTCCTTGGATACCGGTATTATAAAGTTTATACCATAAAGCATTTCTATATATGCTGTCAAAATAACGTTGTAAGTCTACATAACAGACATACACTCCCTTATATTGTCATTTAAATAGTTCTGTTTTTTGTTTGTTTTTTTTTTAAATAATATTTTATTGCATTTTTTCATACAATACATTACCTATATACATACAATACTAAGAACAAATTAGAGATTAATATGTAATTATATGATTGCAGTATACGATACATTTGTTTTGTCAAGGGAAAAAAGGCAAATGGGTTGGGCTACAAGTTATAACAACATTATTTACAGCCCTCCCCGTTTCAAAAGAGTTCTGTACAATGGATAATAACACACACAGTAGAATGACCTTTCCTAAATCCGAATTGTGCATCAGAAATTTTACTCTTATATGGAATTTCATACAGTACCCTTATAACATCAACTGGGTAACGCAGATATCGTCCAACCCGGTAATGCCACAGCGGTTCGAGATATTTAATTATGGTACAATGTAACTAACTATAGGTATTACATACTTGGGCTTTAATATTGCCAATCTCGCAATCGTTGTAAAATAATAAAGAAAGGTTATACTAATATCGCCACTGCTTTACACGATTGTCTCTACAAAAGCAAATATCCCCATTTACTTTCAACAAGTTTCATAACAGTATGATAAAGTGTTCTAAGAAATGGGAGTTGTTTCTTTCTCGAGTCTGACTTGAATATCATCACTTTGTGAGTTAGTCCAATTCCCTCTGTATTTCAACCTGTCATTGAAATAGCCATCCCTGAACAGCGAACTTGGTCTTACAGTTGCATTAATCAATGGGGTATCATGAAAGGTAACAAAGCACTGTTCTGTTTGACACTGAACATTCTCCAGCTCTACCAAGGCAACTTTGTTTGCGCCTTTCTTCAATGCATGTTTAGGCACATATAACCGAACTTGTGGGCCTTTATGGGGCCAATAACGGCCCAGATTCATGCCATTCACGAACAGTTGACCCTGAAAGGAAATAAAACTCATAAAGAATAGTAAGGTAGTGTTTGTATGAATAGTGTGGTAGTGTTTGTAAGAATAGTGTGGTAGTGTTTGTATGAATAGTGTGGTAGTGTTTGTATGAATAGTGTGGTAGTGTTTGTATGAATAGTATGGTAGTGTTTGTATGAATAGTATGGTAGTGTTTGTAAGAATAGTATGGTAGTGTTTGTAAGAATAGTAAGGTAGTGTTTGTAAGAATAGTGTGGTAGTGTTTGTATGAATAGTGTGGTAGTGTTTGTATGAATAGTGTGGTAATGTTTGTATGAATGGTATGGTAGTGTGTGTATGAATAGTGTGGTAGTGTTTGTATGAATAGTGTGGTAGTGTTTGTATGAATAGTGTGGTAGTGTTTGTATGAATAGTATGGTAGTGTTTGTATGAATAGTATGGTAGTGTTTGTAAGAATAGTATGGTAGTGTTTGTAAGAATAGTAAGGTAGTGTTTGTAAGAATAGTGTGGTAGTGTTTGTATGAATAGTGTGGTAGTGTTTGTATGAATAGTGTGGTAATGTTTGTATGAATGGTATGGTAGTGTGTGTATGAATAGTGTGGTAGTGTTTGTATGAATAGTGTGGTAGTGTTTGTATGAATAGTGTGGTAGTGTTTGTATGAATAGTATGGTAGTGTTTGTATGAATAGTATGGTAGTGTTTGTAAGAATAGTATGGTAGTGTTTGTAAGAATGAATGAATGAATGAATGAATGGTGTTTTACGGCGCATCGACATCTAAGGTCATGTAGCGCGCATTAAAGTTATGTTTATTGTCGAGTGTATGAAATAAAATTCTATATAAGTATATGCATTACGTTAAAATTAATACTAAGAAGTTATAAGACGTAAGATAATACAGTACTATGAATGAATGATTACTTACAAGGCATGATAACAATTGATATCACAGCTTATTATAAATTCCTATTGCCTTGATAAATGATATGATGGACTCTACTCTGATAGAGTCGAAGAGTGTTTTAATGTTGTCCACATTGTAGTACTGCAACCGGGTTGGTTGAAGGTCAACACAGTGTATTAAGATATGCTCCACCGTGTATGGAGTATTGCATGGGATACATTCTGGTGCATCATCTCGTGACAACAGCCATGAATGTGATATTCAAGAATGACCAATCCTGAGACGGGCAAGTATGACTTCTTCTCGGCGAATAGGCCTGTAAATTGGGCACCATTCGCCAAGTGTTGGTTTGACCGAATGAAGTTTGTTAAAAATTTCACCATCCCATTGGGCCTGCCAAGAGGATTGAATTAAGGTAAGAATTGTAGATTTAAAATCAGTATAACACACTTTAATCCTAGAAATGGATAATGACAAAGCCAGCTTTGCATTCTGATCAGCCATTTCATTTCCTTTTATTCCCATATGGCTCGGAAGCCAGCAGAACACAAATGTATTTGTTTCTGAAAGGGAATGAATGAATGAATGAATGGTGTTTTACGGCGCATCGACATCTAAGGTCATGTAGCGCGCATTAAAGTTATGTTTATTGTCGAGTGTATGAAATAAAATTCTATATAAGTATATGCATTACGTAAAAATTAATACTAAGAAGCTATAAAGACGTAATATTAATTACAGGTAATATATGAATGAATGATTACTACAAAGGCATGATTAACAATTGATATCACAGCTTATTATAAATTCCTATTGCCTTGATAAATGATATGATGGACTCTACTCTGATAGAGTCGAAGAGTGTTTTAATGTTGTCCACATTGTAGTACTGCAACCGGGTTGGTTGAAGGTCAACACAGTGTATTAAGATATGCTCCACCGTGTATGGAGTATTGCATGAGATACATTCTGGTGCATCATCTCGTGACAACAGCCATGAATGTGATATTCGAGAATGACCAATCCTGAGACGGGCAAGTATGACTTCTTCTCGGCGAATAGGCCTGTAAATTGGGCACCATTCGCCAAGTGTTGGTTTGACCGAATGAAGTTTGTTAAAAATTTCACCATCCCATTAGGCCTGCCAAGAGGATTGAATTAAGGTAAGAATTGTAGATTTAAAATCAGTATAACACACTTTAATCCTAGAAATGGATAATGACAAAGCCAGCTTTGCATTCTGATCAGCCATTTCATTTCCTTTTATTCCCATATGGCTCGGAAGCCAGCAGAACACAAATGTATTTGTTTCTGAAAGGGAAGAAATCCTTTCAAGCAAAGTACAAACAATAGGATTTTCAAACTTTTCATAATACAAAGCCTGTAAAACAGACAAGGAATCAGAGAAAATGATATATTGAACATAGTGTGATTCCACTGCAAGATCTAGAGCGAGATCTATGGCATTCAGTTCGGCAGAGAAAATTGAGGACTTGTTTGGAAGTCTACATTTCCGATTTTTATTCCCAAAGATTGCTGCTGACGCAACAGTGTCACCAGCTTTTGAACCATCTGTGTATATGGCTTTGAAGTCAGAATAAAATTCCATGATTTCATGATATTTTGTTTGAAACTGGCTCCTGTCTGTAATAGACTTTTTATCAGAAGTGAGATCAAAGCGAAACTCGGCAGTTTTAAGGGTCCAAGGAGGAGAATCTGGGATTTTATACGGTGCAATAGATTTCATGTCAATATGTAGGTCATCTAGACATTGTTCCATGCGTATACCTAGTGGGGCAATAGCTCTCGGTTGTCTTTGAAACTGCACTTTAAATTGGGGTTGAAAGACCACTTTGTGAGCTGGGTTTAGAGGATTTGACTTGAGTTTCAGTAGGTATTGAAGAGCTAGCTTCTGTCGTCTAGCATACAGAGAGGGTTCATGTGCTTCAGCATAAAGACTTTTAACAGGGGAAGTTCTGAAAGCTCCAAGGACTAATCGTAGACCGTGATTATGTATAGGATCAAGTATTTTCAGGTACGATTTTCGTGCAGATCCGTAAATTATCGAACCATAATCCAGCTTAGAGCGAACCAATGACCGATAGAGCCGTAGAAGTACCTTTCTATCAGCTCCCCACTCGGAATGTGCCACAACCTTTAAAATATTTAGAGCTTTTTGACATTTCTTTTTTAAATTATTGATATGAGGAATGAATGAGAGTTTTTTATCAAAGATAACACCTAAAAATTTGTATTCTGAGACTACTTCTACATGTGAGCCATCCAGGTAAATTTCTGGATCTGGATGAAGTCCACGTAGATTACAAAAATGCATACATTTAGTTTTTGATTTAGAAAATTTAAAACCATTTTCATCCGACCAAGTCTGAAGTTTATTCAGACATTGCTGGAGTTGGCGTTCTATTATGTTCATACTACTAGACCTGAAGCAAATAACAAAATCATCTACATAAAGGGAGCACTCAACCCCTGGATTTATTGATTTAACAATATTGTTTATCTTAATACTAAACAATGTAACGGACAAAATACAAACCTGTGGTACACCCATCTGCTGTTCCCGAGCATCTGATAGGGTATTACAAACACGAACACGAAAAAGTCTTTCATTTAAAAATGCATAAATAAATAATGGAAGGCGTCCTCTGAGGTCAAAGTCGTGAAGATCTTTTAAAATGCCATATTTCCAGGTTGTGTCATAAGCACTCTCAAGGTCGAAAAATACTGAAGCAACATGTTGTTTATTGACAAAGCCCTCTCTTATAAATGTTTCGAAACGAACTAGATGATCCCGTGTGCTTCGCTGCTGACGAAAGCCACTCTGGACATTAACAATTAAATGATTTGATTCGAGAAACCATACAAGCCGGTTGTTTACCATTCTTTCCATAGTTTTACATATACAACTTGTTAACGCTAGGGGTCTATAGTTGTTTGGATCCTTTTTATCCTTATCTGGTTTTGGTATTGGGATGACTAAAGCCTCCCTCCAAGATGTAGGAAATTCACCAGTTTGCCATATAGAATTAAACATGTCCAATAATATAAAGAGGGAGGAGCTAGGTAGATGTTTTAAGAATTGATAGTGGATTTTATCTGCACCTGGGGATGTATCATGTGCTTTTGACAAAGCAGACTTTAGTTCTTTAATATTAAATAGTTTGTTGTAATGTTCTTTGTTCTTTGAATTGAAGTTTAGTTTTTTCTTTTCTTTAGTGTCTTTGAATTTCTGAAATTTTTGTGAATAATTATTTGCTGATGATTTTTGTGCAAATGTTTCTGCTAATGTGTTTGAAATTTCCAGAGGTGTGGTGATTTGTTTGTTGTTTGCAGTGAGGTGGCTAATAGGTGAAGTACCTTTGCCATTAATTTTTCTGATCATGTCCCACGTTTTCTTAGTTGTTGTTCTGTTATTGAGTCTTGAGATGTATTGTTTCCAACATTTGCGTTTGCTGCTTTGTATTGTACGTCGTGCTTTTGCTCTATATATGCGAATGTTGTTTAAATTTTCTGTGGTGGGTCTCAAATTGAATTTTCTTATGGCCGATTTCCTATTTTGGATTGCTTTCTTACAATCATCATCATACCAGGGTTTGTATGGTCTCTTTGGATTAGGTGAAGTCTGAGGTATGGATTGTTCTGCTGCTTTTATTAGTAATGTAGTGAATAGCTGTGTTTGATCACGACAATCCTTGAATGTTTCATATGAAATTGTGTGTTCACAAAGTTGTTGAAATTTAGTCCAATTTGCTTTAGAAAGTTTCCATCTTCTGGGTTGACTATAAGCTGTTGGCTGATTTTCAGATATGAGGATGGGGAAGTGGTCGCTTCCGTGGAGATCATCATCGACTTTCCATGAGAAATCTGGAAGTATGACTGGGCTACATAGTGTAAGATCTATTGCAGAATAGGATCCTGTTCTTGGGTGTAAATATGTTTTGGAAGATGGATCGTTCATGTAAGAAAGAGAATTATCAGAGATGAAATTCTCTATCTGGAGACCTCTTTGATTTGTATTATTACAACCCCAGATGATGTTATGTGCATTGAAATCACCTATTAGAATATATGGAGTGTGTAATTGTATTATAAGATCATTCAGCCTATGTTCTTCAATTGGTTTACTTGGGGGAAGATATAGTGAACACAGTGTGATAGTGCTATGTAATGACAGTCTTACAGCAACAGCTTGTAAGTTTGTATTTAACAGTAATTCCTTATGTGGAACACTATTATTGACGATGATCGATACCCCACCCTGGGCTTTATCACCTTCACTGTATATTTTATTTAAAATGGTGTGATGTTTTATAGAAATTGTATCATTTTGTTTCAAAAATGTTTCTTGAAGGCATAACGCAGCAGGTTTATGTTCTTGCACTAAAAGAGAAAGCTCTGCAAAATTAGATTTTAAACCTCGACAATTCCACTGGATAATTCCATTGGCCATTATGGAGAGATTAATTATTAAAAATACTATACCAATATTTACATAATTATTATTCATAGATAAAATATAAAGTTAAAAATATATTAAGTGGCATCCTGCAACGACTGGAGGTTCTTGTTCCAGCCACCCTCGCCATCTTGCCAGGTCATAGACTCGGACTTGTCCGAGTCTGATGCCTCGCCCTCCAGATTGTCATCGTCCGTGTCCAAATCCGAGTATCTATTGCTTGTAGATACTGGACTGGACACTGTGTGTTTATCTGTTTGTATATGTTTAGTTTTCTGCTGTCTGGAAGTGACAGCAGATTGCTTATTTGTTGAAGTTGATGCTTGTTGAGTTGTAGGTTCTTTAATATGTTTTGGTTTTGAAGGTTCTTTAATATGTTTTGGTTTTGATGAAGTTGATGTTGTTTTTGGTTGAATGTGTTTTTCTTGTGTATTGCTGTTTCGTGTGTTTGTTGTTGTTGGATTCTTGTGTATGTTTGTTTTTGCTTGTTTTTGTTTGTCTGCTGTAGGTTTAGGTGTTTGTGGTGTATTTTGATTTGTAAGCGTAGGTTTAGGTGTTTGTGGTATATTTTGATTTGTAAGCGTAGGTTTAGGTGTTTGTGGTATATTTTGATTATTAAGCTGGTCAAGATGAGAAGAACTATCAGAACCAGGGAATAACTGCATTATTTCTGTTTTTTTGTCTGGAAAGATTTTGCAAAGTTTGGTTAACAAGTTTTTGCAAGTTTTGCATTCAACAGAAGCTGTTTTAGCAACACTTGCATAGCTTGGCTGATTTTCGAATTTGTATCGAGATTCATAAATCTTTCTTGCATCCTGGAATGAAATGTTTTCCGAATATTTGATCTTAACTATTTCTTTTTCTTTTTTCCAGGAGACACAGTCTTTAGAATTGGAAATATGATCAGCGCCACAATTGGCGCATGTATTTGTGTTGGGGCAGTTGTTCTCTTGATGTTGTGGAGCAGTCTCAGCACACTTGGAGCATACAGACTCGTTCCGACACCTATCCTCATGATGACCATACTTCTGGCATTTAAAGCATCTAAGAGGGTTAGGTACATATATGTCGACGGTGACAATTTGGTAGCCGACTTTGATACGTGACGGGATGACTGGTGTGTCACATGTAATTATATATGTGTTTGTGAGTTTTATTTCGTTGTTACGTTTTATAGATATTCTCTTCACGTCAATGATCCCTTGACTTGACAAATCTTCTTTGATCTCATCCAAAGAGCAGGAAGATAATTCCCTGCACCTGATGACACCTTTGGATGAGTTCAAAGATTTGTGGGGACTGACCTTCACAGAATGTCCAAAGAAGGTGTTCGTTGATAATAAATTCTGAGATTGAGCTTTTGAAGTAATTTCAACCAAAAGACTTCCATTTCGAAGACTTTTAACAGATTTAGGTGTACATAGGATAGATTTCATTTGCTTTTCAATGACGAAAGGGGAAATTTTTGTGATAGGTTTTGAACTGTCTACAGCCTCAATGAGAATGAAGCGAGGGAAGTTCACTCTCTGTTGTTCAACAGAATCATCATCGGATTCACTTAGTGCACGCTTGGCTTTTTTTTGAGTGGAACTCATAATAGTAATATATAGTTCATCGTCAATGCTCCCCACCCGTCTCAGAGCCCAACAAGGGGACATGATCTGGGGAAATCCATCACAGATCATGACAGGGATACATCAATGATATACTCAGAATGAAAGGACTAGACTGGACAAGTGTATTCCCACAGAAGGTCCTACCAAGTTTAGACTATCCTTGGGAGGTTACAAAAGTCATTCAAACATCAAACTTTCACCCGATTAGCCCATGAGCCACCGCCTTCTAGGGCATCAAAAAGAAGACAATGAAAGAGTATAAATATTTAGAGAATCAATATTTGTTTTCAAGATAAATTTTGCAAATATGTGTTTAAGATTAACGATGCCCTAGGGCTCGGCATGACCAGCCGATTGATCAAGGACGGGCTTTCCTGACCTCCCGTTTAACCCAACTTAAGGCCGAAGTGGTGTGTTGTGGAACCAGGGTATTATTTGCCAACACTGATTCTACTCAACCACCAGGA
This sequence comes from Archivesica marissinica, assembly GCA_014843695.1. Classification (NCBI taxonomy): domain Eukaryota; kingdom Metazoa; phylum Mollusca; class Bivalvia; order Venerida; family Vesicomyidae; genus Archivesica; species Archivesica marissinica. The sequence goes on from CM026391.1 coordinate 64,609,309, forward strand.
TCCTCTCATCAGGCGACACAGGTCTCCGCCCACGGCAAACAGGCAGGCACATTGGGGGGGGTTGTACCCCTCTGTAGTGCGACAGCTGGGATATTCTAACCCCTGCCCAGCTGGGGGGAGTGTTTGTAAGAATAGTAAGGTAGTGTTTGTAAGAATAGTGTGGTAGTGTTTGTATGAATAGTGTGGTAGTGTTTGTATGAATAGTATAGTAGTGTTTGTAAGAATAGTATGGTAGTGTTTGTAAGAATAGTGTGGTAGTGTTTGTAAGAATAGTATGGTAGTGTTTGTAAGAATCAGAGGTTTTACTTCATTTTTAAAAAAATATTTAGCATTAAACCTGAAGCAGGTTTTGTAGATCTTTCCAATGTTAACCCCTTCAACAATACAGGCCTCTAAATAGACTTACAAAAAGTGTAGATCCAGATCTGCACTTTTTGCCAGTAATAATTATTACTATTTTTAGATAAAATTACCCATTTTGATAAATGAATTGGTCCAAAGGTAATTTTCTTATTAATTTATTGGTCTAAATATATTATGCACAAGTCCATGTCAGTTACTTGGTGTTGAATGGGTTAACCCTTTCCCTCATAGAAACACCTCTTGACGCCATTACCAATACGACATACATTGACAATGTAGTACCCAAACCATTGTTAATAATAAAGGCCAGAATCTCATGTAGTCCCAGTAATATCTATGGAGGTGGGATAGATATGGCCACTACTTATCCCCTCCATTTTGGTTGGCAAAGTTTACATGATATTATATCAAATGTATAGTAGTGTAATTTAGTTTTCTCCATAACATATTTATTTTTCATCCCATACCTTGTTGGAAAGCTTTAAATTGACATTTTTTATCATTTCAGAAAATTTATATCACTAACTAATAAAAATTATTTGCCTGTATATTAATAATTTTTTATTTCAACTGTGAAAAGATACTTAATAAACAGTTCTTATAAATTCTAATACATACACCATAGTCACAAAACAAATTAATATTTAAGAAGTGTATTCAATATCTTTAAAATGATATCAAATTTTAGAACAAATAAAACTTAATTAAAGCATTGCAATTACAGAATTACTAAGAAAATCCTGAAAATGCTGTTTATAAAACATTCATACAAAATGGCAGCCAAGATTAGATCTTATCAGTGTTTTCACAGGCCGTGGAAACTGTGTGTATTTAAATTTATTTAAAGTCGCCATCGCATAGATGCATTTGGGCGACTAAGTTTTCTAAGACGATTAAAATAAACATCATCTAAAAGTGATGATTTAGGCCATTTCGCAATTATTATAAATAGAGGTTTAGAGGGCTATGAGGGCTGCTGTAATCTCAGTATATGTTCGTATTTTCATATCTCCAACTGTCACTCACATAAGAATTTATGACAACAACAGTCAGAGGTAGACCAGGTCCACACATTACCCAGTGCATTTATACTTCTAAGATGTCTAAGACTGCATATATATATATAAATATATATTTACCATTTCTACTACGGTTATCTGCCAAGAATACATTGTTATATATGCAATGTCGCATTATACTATAATACTGTGATCGACATGCCACAAGACAATACAGTCTTGCACCCATATCCATCCAGCATCTGACTGTTTACATTGAATTACAACGATATGAGCTAAAATACATTTAGTAAGACTACGATGGTTGCCATGGGAACTATGTAGGCCCCCCTACTGTATTATCTCTAATTTACATGTACCTTTGTCCATGATGACATGTCTAAATAAGTATCCATAGGTTCGCCTCTAATTCTGAGTATTCCACTGTACACTGATGGTATACAAGCTGATGTTGGTGGTACTGCTGCAGATGATGCTGACGTGACACGTTTCCTGATCACTTCACTCTCTAGATCAACCGCGTAATGCAGCCAGTCGGTCAAGATCACACCATTCACAGTAACATTTGAAATTAAACCCTGAAAATATGCAAATAATCAGTAACAAATACAGTATATCTTACATCCGTATGCATAGTGGTAGCTTAGCCTGCAGAATATATAAAAACAAAACAATAATATAAATAATTAAATAATGAAATTTACTAACACAAAGCAATGAAAATGTGGGAATCAACGGTCATGGGAAATTCATGGTGATACTATTTAAAATATCTATGACCACAGTGTAATTTCCATATACATGTACGATGAACTTGGTGAATTTGGCAGAAACTGGTCTCCTTACTGGAGTTCTGGTGTCATTTGGGACTGAAATAGATGGTCTTAATAACAGGGTGGTCCTATTATAGGGGTTTGCCACCATTGAAATATAGAATATATAATTCTGTTCTGAGAAAGTGGTCTTAGACCTTTCCTACATAGAGATTTATGTTAATATACTATTATATCTCCATACAAGCGACAGCCATTTAGCTATCATGCATTGGATAAGTAGTCGCCATATCTATCCGACATCCATAGATATTACTGGGACTACATGAGATTTAGGTTAATATACTATTATATCTCCATACAAACGACAGCCATTTAGCTATCATACAGTGGATAAGTAGTCGCCATATCTATCCCACCTCCATAGATATTACTGGGACTACATGAGATTTAGGTTAATATACTATTATATCTCCATACAAACGACAGCCATTTAGCTATCGTGCATTAGATAAGTAGTCGACATATCTATCCCACCTCCATATATATTACTGGGACTACATGAGATTTAGGTTAATATACCTATATATATGTAGCCGTATTGGTAATGGCGTCAAGAGGTGCTTCTATAAGGGAAAGAGTTAATAATGGTGAAGTCTTAATATAGGGGTGGTCTTTATGAGGGGTTTTGCTGTAGTGTTCATCATTCTGCATCTGACCATGTCATTGTACCTTGCGATTATTGTTCATCTGACCACCATAGTTAATACGGCCTTGATTCTCTACCAGTATGAGCAAGCTGTCTCCTGCTTCCCCACTGACCATCAATGTTGTGTTGCCACTGTCCCTCTGAACTACACCAATGGATTTCTGAACAAAAGTTGTAACAACTATTATTATATGCTTTATCACATAACTGTGCTTGTATTCAGTGTAATACAGCCATCACATATGTACACACGTGTACTAACAACTGGGAAGGATTCTGATTGGTCGTGGCATGACAGCTTGCTTTTGACACATTTGACATAATATTCTATATAATATAGCTTGCAACTTTGCCATCATGATTTCTGTGTTCAAAATCAATAAAATGTTAAATATGCACTAGCACCATATAGTGATTAAATGCATTGCTGATTAGTTTCGTGGAGTTGTTTGATTATCGGGGACTATTTACTATGGCGTACGGATACACTTTACTGATTTCCATGAGAAGTAATAAGGCTCAGTATACAAACAAACAGAAGTTTCTTTATCGAATACAAGGTTACTGTGGTAATGTGATAAGGTTACTATGGTAATGTGATAAGGTTACTATGGTAATGTGATAAGGTTACTATGGTAATGTGATAAGGTTACTATGGTAATGTGATAAGGTTACTGTGGTAATGTGATCAGGTTACTATGGTAATGTGATACAGTTACTGTGGTAATGTGATAAAAATGGTCTTACACTCATGAATTCATATCATAGTTTATGAAACTCATTTTGGAACTTTGCAATGAAAACATCAAAACGTGTTTCATAAACTATGGTATAATCACAATGAGTGTAAGATCTTGTGTTTATTTTACTTGTTATTTTGATATGAACATTTAATAATCACAATCCTGCCCTCTGTTATCCATTCACGCGCGTAGTTGCCGTTACGCAACAGCGCCCAGGCTTGCACATTATTTTCCGAATTTTTTTTTGCTGGATATACAGTAGTAGATAAAATACTGAACTTTTCTTATGTGTTTGTTCGTGTATAAATTTCCATTAACCCATTTCATTCTGGATACCGGTCAAACGGTATTTGCAAAGAACATAGAGCCAGATTAACCGCCACGGAACGTTCCGTCTGATCAGGCTCTATACTGTTTGCTATTCAGATGATCTTGCCAAGACACTTGGCTATGCAGCAAACAGCACAAAGACACTTGGCTATGCAGCAAACAGCACAGCACACAGCGTCACGCGGCTTATCTGGATCTATGTTGTTTGCAAAAGCCTTTAAATATATCCAGAATGAAATGGGTTAAAAGGTGCCAGAGTGCACTATTTGATGTCTAGGTTTCGAAAACTACGGGAGGAAGAAGGCCCCCAGACCACCCTTCCGTGCTTAATTTAGTTCAAACGGGCTTGAACTTCAATTTCTGCTGGCTACGCCGCTGCCATTTATCAGGAATAAATCACAGTTACTGAATTAGATACATGAAAACAATTGAACTATTACCATGAAACTACTAACATTTGTTATCTGTCAAATTTGACACGAAGAGACACTACATGAAGTAAACAAACTAAGCACAGAGTGCGCATGCGTTATTTTCTCAGAAACTAGCTAAATACGAACATGTGACCGTATCAAGCCAAAATACGTGATATCAAAATTAACAGTCTTTCAGATGGGATGTTAAACCGAGGTCTCGTGTCGGTGCTTTACACCGTGCACGTAAAAGAACCAGAGGAGACTCTGGAATGGGTCTCTGCCACTCATTGCACTCTCCTCCAAACATCTAAAATGACTAATCTCTTCAGGAGACGTCGCTCATATGGGCAACCGGTAGCGATAATAAATAAACGTAAAACACACTATCAAGCCAAAAAACGTGATATCAAATGAGGAAACGGAATATGAGACTGGAAAACACAGCGTAATAACCCGGGTGGTAGACAGTATTGTGGTAGGCAAATAACGGCAAACAATAGGCCAAATTCATAGTTTAAACTTTATTTATTTTACAACGATTGCGAAGCAAGTTCTAACAACTTATATTAATCATTCTTGTTGGCGCGGATGAAAGAGTAAATGTGGTCATTTGTGTGGGATGAAACCGGAGTTCTCGGAGAAAACCCACCTGTCCAATCTGGCGACCACCGTACTATCTCACATACTTCCCGGTCAGAGGATCGAACCCGGGTTGCATTGGTAAGAACGAAGCGAGCGCGCTAACCACTGCACTAATCGGACAGCTAAATTCATACCTAAGTCATAAAGTCATATAACACACTGGAGACAAATATTGACCAAAGAACATTAGCAAACCTGCACACCAAACTTCAAATGATAGGGGACTGACTATATATAGATGGCACAAAGAAAAATAGACATAAAATATGTATGTTAATAACTTAATACATTGTATTATTTGCATATATTCATTTGCATTATTGTATGTTGAGGAGATAAATAAATTATTAAAAAATTGGTAAAATAATGTTTTTTATTTCAAATTATAATACCAGCTTGACTCCAGATCTGATCATGGCATATGCTCTATCCCTGGCTCCTGCCAGATCTACAGTACCAGCAATCACTGTAGCTTCCAACCGATGTTCGTAAAGCATGAATCCATAATACTGAAATAGGAATGAAGTCTGAATCATGCCATACATGAATTCCGAATGTAAGCAATACATAAATACTCATGATAGGCGCCGAGTTCGCGCCCAGTTGTAGCCGTTACGATTGTGCCCTTAGGCAAGACATTTAAATTCCACATTGTATCCTCATTCTCCTTCATGGCGATGGAATCCATCAGGAATGAGGTCTCGAGAGTGATGGTGCATATAAACATCATGTATAACGCTTGAACATATTTTATTAACGCATTCAACACCAAGTAACTCACATGGACTGGTCCATGATATTCATAAACCAATAAATGAATCAGAAAATCACATTTGGACAAGTTCATTTATCAAAATGGGTAATTATGTCTAAAAATAGTCATATCACTGGCTAAAAGTGCAGATCCTGATGAGACGGCTCGTCACGAGCCGGCTCATCTGGATCTACACTTTTTGTAAGCCTATTTAGAGGTATGTGGTGTTGAAAGGGTTAACCTTCTATTATTTGTGATAATGCAATGTTAGCAGCTTTGGAAAGGAAATGATCAACATTAATAGACACTTGAAGTCCGTGGCCGTCTGACTTCGGGATACTATATAGAACAAACCGAAGGATAAGTGAACACTAACGAGTGACATTTGCTTGCAACTGCAGGGTGATTATTGGGATTCCATAAGTGCTATTTATAGACTGGTGGATATAGGTGAAAACAGATCAATATGCCAATTGATTTTGTCCAAAATCTCACTCCTGTTTGGGAGGGGTGGTGGTGGTGGCAAGATTTAACGTCGCACACGTAGTTTAGGTCATATGACTATTAGGTGGAGGAAGACCCTGGGTCCTGGGTGCCCTCCAAGCAGTATTGCAGACACGGACGTGACCACCCAGGTAGAACCACTGACCTACCACAGACCAGCAGGATAGTTTCATCACTACCCCCTTCTATTATATACGGAGGTCGTATCAGCAAGCTTGAGAAGATCGGTTACATGTTCTCTATATACAATTAGAATACATATTGTTTCACTTACATGATCGAGAGTCTCCATGGTGACGGGGTATTTAGAATGTACTGGTTTACTGGTACCATACACGTAGGATACTAGTGTCTCTATCTACAACATTAAAGTCTCAGTTTGATACCATGCACGCAGGATACTAGTGTCTCTATCTACAACATTAAAGTCTCAGTTTGATACCATGCACGCAGGATACTAGTGTCTCTATCTACAACATTAAAGTCTCAGTTTGATACCATGCACGCAGGATACTAGTGTCTCTATCTACAACATTAAAGTCTCAGTTTGATACCATGCACGTAGGATACTAGTGTCTCTATCTACAACATTAAAGTCTCAGTTTGATACCATGCACGTAGGATACTAGTGTCTCTATCTACAACATTAAAGTCTCAGTTTGATACCATGCACGCAGGATACTAGTGTCTCTATCTACAACATTAAAGTCTCAGTTTGATACCATGCACGCAGGATACTAGTGTCTCTATCTACAACATTAAAGTCTCAGTTTGATACCATGCACGCAGGATACTAGTGTCTCTATCTACAACATTAAAGTCTCAGTTTGATACCATGCACGTAGGATACTAGTGTCTCTATCTACAACATTAAAGTCTCAGTTTGATACCATGCACGTAGGATACTAGTGTCTCTATCTACAACATTAAAGTCTCAGTTTGATACCATGCACGTAGGATACTAGTGTCTCTATCTACAACATTAAAGTCTCAGTTTGATACCATGCACGTAGGATACTAGTGTCTCTATCTACAACATTAAAGTCTCAGTTTGATACCATGCACGTAGGATACTAGTGTCTCTATCTACAACATTAAAGTCTCAGTTTGATACCATGCACGTAGGATACTAGTGTCTCTATCTACAACATTAAAGTCTCAGTTTGATACCATGCACGCAGGATACTAGTGTCTCTATCTACAACATTAAAGTCTCAGTTTGATACCATGCACGTAGGATACTAGTGTCTCTATCTACAACATTAAAGTCTCAGTTTGATACCATGCACGTAGGATACTAGTGTCTCTATCTACAACATTAAAGTCTCAGTTTGATACCATGCACGTAGGATACTAGTGTCTCTATCTACAACATTAAAGTCTCAGTTTGATATCACCCTCTTCAAATGGAAAAATGAAACTTTAATTCATATACAAATTTATCATATAGCATCAACACAATTATTGGTCACCTTTTCCTATTCCATATAGGAGGGTAATTATGAAATAGTTAGTAATATTACCAAACAAAAGCCAATTCATTTTGTGGGCAGACTGGCAAGAGCTTAATAACTTATTCCTGATAATTGGACATCAAACAAAAGCCAATTCATTTTGTGGGCAGACTGGCAAGAGCTTAATAACTTATTCCTGATAATTGGACATCAAACAAAAGCCAATTCATTTTGTGGGAAGGCTGGCAAGAGCTTAATAACTTATTCCTGATAATTGGACACCAAACAAAAGCCAATTCATTTTGTGGGCAGACTGGCAAGAGCTTAATAACTTATTCCTGATAATTGGACATCAAACAAAAGCCAATTCATTGTGTGGGCAGACTGGCAAGAGCTTAATAACTTATTCCTGATAATTGGACATCAAACAAAAGCCAATTCATTTTGTGGGCAGACTGGCAAGAGCTTAATAACTTATTCCTGATAATTGTACATAACAAAAGCCAATTCATTTTGTGGACAGACTGGCAAGAGCTTAATAACTTATTCCTGATAATTGGACATAACAAAAGCCAATTCATTTTGTGGGCAGACTGGCAAGAGCTTAATAACGTATTACTGATAATTGTACATAACAAAAGCCAATTCATTTTGTGGGCAGACTGGCAAGAGCTTAATAACTTATTCCTGATAATTGGACATAACAAAAGCCAATTCATTTTGTGGGCAGGCTGGCAAGAGCGTAACAACGTATTACTGATAATTGTACATAACACAAGCCAATTCATTTTGTGGGCAGACTGGCACGAGCTTAATAACTTATTCCTGATAATTGTACATAACAAAAGCCAATTCATTTTGTGGGCAGACTGGCAAGAGCTTAATAACTTATTCCTGATAATTGGACATAACAAAAGCCAATTCATTTTGTGGGCAGGCTGGCAAGAGCGTAACAACGTATTACTGATAATTGTACATAACAAAAGCCAATTCATTTTGTGGGCAGACTGGCAAGAGCTTAATAACTTATTCCTGATAATTGGACATAACAAAAGCCAATTCATTTTGTGGGCAGGCTGGCAAGAGCTTATTAACGTATTACTGATAATTGGACATAACAAAAGCCAATTCATTTTGTGGGCAGGCTGGCAAGAGCTTAATAACTTATTCCTGATAATTGGACACCAAACAAAAGCCAATTCATTTTGTGGGCAGACTGGCAAGAGCTTAATAACTTATTCCTGATAATTGGACACCAAACAAAAGCCAATTCATTTTGTGGGCAGACTGGCAAGAGCGTAACAACTTATTCCTGATAATTGGACATCAAACAAAAGCCAATTCATTTTGTGGGCAGACTGGCAAGAGCTTAATAACTTATTCCTGATAATTGGACATAACACACAATACTCGCGTACTGATAATTGGACATATCACACAATATTCGCGTTTTCTAATCATCTGCACATTAGAATATCTCACTGTTATGTGCAGCACATTCTAACTTTGCCCCACACTGTGGCTCTAGTTACCGCCCCTGACGTTCATCCACGTTAATGACGTGATACTAACGTTCACGTGTTGGACTAATTCTAACTAAGCGCATAATGGAGGTTTTTAAGCAAATGTATTTCAGATAACTGCGACCCAATACAAATGTTAATTAATGCTCTCAACAACCATATAAAGTTTAAACTTTATAATAATTACATAGCTCAGTGATAGATATATGATATTCCGTTTGTAAATCGCTCTCAGTTCTATGTGTTTTCGTATCCATATTAGAGATGTCTTTAACATAAAGTGTGTGTTTGCTAATCCAGGGATTGCAGGTTCGATCCCCCGTCTGACCCTAATAAAATTAACAGCAAATAACGGCACTATTTTATTCCCCAATTGGTGTGTGTGTGTTTTATATTTATTTATCGTCGCTACCGGTTGCCCATATGAGCGACGCCTCCTGAAGAGATTAGTTATTTTAGATTTTTGGAGGAGAGTGCAATGATACAGACAAGAGAACCATTCCAGAGTCTCCTCTGGTTCTTTTACGTGCACGGTGTAAAGCACCGACACGAGACCTCGGTTTAACGTCCCATCTGAAAGACTGTTCATTTTACTAGGGTCAGACGGGGGATCGAACAGCTAATTATGCTTCATCAAAGAGGTTATAAAGGTCTGTCCGCCCCCTAAGGCACTCATTTGTTGAAGCTTATAAAACAAATAATCAAAAAACTATTTTATTTTTATAAAAATGAAGAAGGACTGCCATAAAGGGAAAAAATGGCGTGGCTAAAAAGGGGCAGGGCGGGCGGGACACCTCGTTCTGTTCTACAAAAATCCATATTACATTTGACAGTTCAACAGTACAATGGTCTATAATAATTGCTTCTATACAAAGAATGTAATGACTTGTGGTAAGCTTTGCTTCAATCAAATTAGACCTAGATACTAGATATTTGTTTTAATTATTAATATTAAACCTAGACAGAATGACTTACATACATCATCTCAACCTTGCCATACGCATACCTAGGCGTAGAAGGTGGTATCTTCATCGATGGTCCTGGGTTATACTGAAATTGTAACATACAATATTTGTCAGTTACTTCCCCCTGAATACTCTTTAAGGAGGAGAGATCCTCTTAATTGGTATCCTCTGTTTTTATCATTGTTTCCTTTTGCACCATATGCTAGCAATTTTCATCCGTTTTCTCATCTTCTAATTATTATAAAATTATTAAATCTCGAAAGATATCCTACAGTAGAATCATACCGCAACATCTGTTGAGGTAACAACAGTAAAAACAAAGGATTCCAACTAAAAGGGCCAATAGACATAAATCGCATTTTATCTGCCACCTGAGTAATAGAAAAACGAGGTATGTCTCGCACTGTACAATGCATCATAGTATTTCCCATTTTCATAAGTCTATATGGGCACACTATAAACCTAGTTTCTGTGTGAAGTGCCTTACACACATGCCACAAACTTGTACCAATGGCGCTATGAGACACATGCCCTCCCCCTAATCAGCCAAGCTGCAAGTAAGCTAATGCTGCAAGTAATATAATGCTGCAAGTAAACTAATGCAGCAAGTAAACTAATGCTGCAAGTAAACTAATGCAGCGAGTAAACTAATGCTGCAAATAAACTAATGCTGCGAGTAAGCTAATACTGCGAGTAAACTAATGCTGCAAGTAAACTAATGCTGCAAGAAAACTACTGCTGCGAGTAAACTACTGCTGCAAGTAAACTAATGCAGCAAGTAAACTAATGTTGCAAGTAAACTAATGCAGCAAGTAAACTAATGCAGCAAGTAAACTAATGTTGCAAGTAAGCTAATGCAGCAAGTAAACTAATGCAGCAAGTAAACTAATGTTGCAAGTAAACTAATGCAGCAAGTAAACTAATGTTGCAAATAAACTAATGCAGCAAGTAAACTAATGTTGCAAGTAAACTAATGCAGCAAGTAAACTAATGTTGCAAGTAAGCTAATGCTGCAAGTAAACTAATGCTGTGAGTAAACTAATGCTGCAAGTAAGCTAATACTGCGAGTAAACTACTGTTGCAAGTAAGCTAATGCAGCAAGTAAGCTAATGCTGCAAGAAAACTACTGCTGCAAGTAAACTAATGCAGCAAGTAAACTAATGTTGCAAGTAAACTAATGCAGCAAGTAAACTACTGCTGTAAGTAAACTAATGTTGCAAAAACATTATTGCTGCAAGTAAACTAATGCTGCAAGTAAACTACTGCTGTAAGTAAACTAATGTTGCAAAAACATTATTGCTGCAAGTAAACTAATGCTGCAAGTAAACTAATTCTGCAAGTAAACTAATGCAGCAAGTAAGCTAATACTGCGAGTAAACTAATGTGCAAGTAAGCTAATGCTGCAAGAAAACTACTGCTGTAAGTAAACTAATGTTGCAAAAACATTATTGCTGCAAGTAAACTAATGCTGCAAGTAAACTAATTCTGCAAGTAAACTAATGCAGCAAGTAAACTAATGCTGCAAGTAAGCTAATACTGCGAGTAAACTACTGTTGCAAGTAAACTAATGCAGCAAGTAAACTGATGTTGCAAATAAACTAATGCTGCAAGTAAACTAATACTGCAAGAAAACTACTGCTGTAAGTAAACTAATGCTGCAAGTGAACTAATGCTGCAAGTAAACTAATGCAGCAAGTAAACTAATGCTGCAAGTAAACTAATGCTGCAAGTAAACTAATGCAGCAAGTAAGCTAATACTGCGAGTAAACTAATGTGCAAGTAAGCTAATGCTGCAAGAAAACTACTGCTGTAAGTAAACTAATGTTGCAAAAACATTATTGCTGCAAGTAAACTAATGCTGCAAGTAAACTAATTCTGCAAGTAAACTAATGCAGCAAGTAAACTAATGCTGCAAGTAAACTAATGCTGCAAGTGAACTAATGCAGCAAGTATACTATTGCTGCAAGTAAACTAATGCTGCAAGTAAACTAATGCAGCAAGTAAACTAATGCTGCAAGTAAACTAAGTCTGCAAGTAAACTAATGCAGCAAGTAAACTAATGCTGCAAGTAAACTAATGCTGCAAGTGAACTAATGCAGCAAGTATACTATTGCTGCAAGTAAACTAATGCTGCAAGTAAACTAATGCAGCAAGTAAACTAATGCTGCAAGTAAACTAAGTCTGCAAGTAAACTAATGCAGCAAGTAAACTAATGCTGCAAGTAAACTAATGCTGCAAGTGAACTAATGCAGCAAGTATACTATTGCTGCAAGTAAACTAATGCTGCAAGTAAACTAATGCAGCAAGTAAACTAATGCTGCAAGTAAACTAATTCTGCAAGTAAACTAATGCTGCAAGTAAACTAATGCTGCAAGTAAACTAATGCTGCAAGTGAACTAATGCTGCAAGTAAACTAATGCTGCAAGTAAACTAATGCTGCAAGTAAACTAATGCAGCAAGTAAACTAATGCTGCAAGTAAACTAATGCTGCAAGTAAATTAATGCTGCACGTAAGCTAATGCTGCAAGTAAACTAATGCTGCAAGTAAACTAATGCAGCAAGTAAACTAATACTGCAAGTAAACTAATGCTGCAAGTAAAACAATGTTGTGAGTAAACTAATGCTGCTGGTAAACTACTGCTGCAAGTAAGCTAATGCTGCAAGTAAACTAATGCTGCAAGTAAGCTAATGCTGCGAGTAAGCTAATGCTGCAAGTAAACTAATGCTGCAAGTAAGCTAATGCTGCAAGTACCTGGTAAGTTTTCATAAATATAATTTTCCTTGAAACAAAATGTCACTAGTATAACACACTGTGGAAGTCAAACACAAACATAGCCACATACAAAACACACATGGCTGCTTAATAAAGGTGAAATATATAATAAAACTACATAAAGGTAATCTGGAAACTGGCTGCTTAATACAGGTTGGCTGCTTACTAGAGGTGGCCATTAACACAGGTTGGACTGTAATTGTCGATATAATGGTTCACTCATTCTATCTTTATACATCTAGGGCAGCACTAGGCAACAATAACACTGTTCAGCAGGCATAAAGCAACACATGCATTTACCATGGGAGTATCTACACATTCATACATTAGCTCGTTGCATGCTGGGTAAAATAAAGGCTATAAATAGTTCAAAGAATTGTAGCAGACAACAATTCATTAATGCATTTTTCTTATTTAGTTTAAACAATATTTATTTCTTTTCTATAGTCAAGTATAAATATTATGTACATACATGTAGGATTGAGGAGAATGCAACATGCTTGTATGGTTACCTACCTCTTTCCTATGTACATACATGTAGGATTGAGGAGAAAGCAATCTGCTTGTATGGTTACCTCTTTCCTATGTACATACATGTAGGATTGAGGAGAATGCAACCTGCTTAAATGGTTACCTCTCTCCTATGTACATACATGTAGGATTGAGGAGAAAGCAATCTGCTTGTATGGTTACCTCTTTCCTATGTACATACATGTAAGATTGAGGAGATTGCAACCTGATTGTATGGTTACCTCTTTCCTATGTACATACATGTAAGATTGAGGAAAATGCAATCTGCTTGTATGGTTACCTCTTTCCTATGTACATACATGTAGGATTGAGGAAAAAGCAATCTGTTTGTATGGTTACCTCTTTCCTATGTACATACATGCAGGATTGAGGAGAAAGCAATCTGCTCGTATGGTTACCTCTTTTCTATGTATATACATGTAGGATTGAGGAAAAAGCAATCTGCTTGTATGGTTACCTCTTTCCTATGTACACACATATAGGATTGAGGAAAAAGCAACCCGCTTGTATGGTTACCTCTTTCCTATGTACATACATGTAAGATTGAGGAGAATGCAATCTGCTTTTATGGTTACCTCTTTCCTATATACATACATGTAGGATTGAGGAGAAAGCAATCTGCTTGTATGGTTACCTCTTTCCTATGTACATACATGTAGGATTGAGGAGTGAGCAATCTGCTTGTATGGTTACCTCTTTCCTATGTACATACATGTAGGATTGAGGAGAATGCAACCTGCTTGTATGGTTACCTCTTTCCTATGTACATACATGTAGGATTGAGGAGAAAGCAATCTGCTTGTATGGTTACCTCTTTCCTATGTACATACATGTAGGATTGAGGAGAATGCAACCTGCTTGTATGGTTACCTCTTTCCTATGTACATACATGTAGGATTGAGGAGAATGCAATCTGCTTGTATGGTTACCTCTTTCCTATGTACATTCATGTAGGATTGAGGAGAATGCAAACTGCTTGTATGGTTACCTCTTTCCTATGTACAAACATGTAGGATTGAGGAGAAAGCTATCTGCTTGTATGGTTACCTCTTTCCTATGTACATACATGTAGGATTGAGGAGAAAGCAATCTGCTTGTATGGTTACCTCTTTCCTATGTACATACATGTAGGATTGAGGAGAAAGCAACCTGCTTGTATGGTAACCTCTTTCCTATGTACATACATGTAGGATTGAGGAGAATGCAACCTGCTTGTATGGTTACCTCTTTCCTATGTACATACATGTAGGATTGAGGAGAATGCAACCTGCTTGTATGGTTACCTCTTTCCTATGTACATACATGTAGGATTGAGGAGAATGCAACCTGCTTGTATGGTTACCTCTTTCCTATGTACATACATGTAGGATTGAGGAGAATGCAATCTGCTTGTATGGTTACCTCTTTCCTATGTACATACATGTAAGATTGAGGAGAATGCAATCTGCTTGTATGGTTACCTCTTTCTTATTTGGTACTGATAACTCTGGAAATATGTCATGGAATTTCATTAGAATAGTGACGTTACGACACATTACGACACGTTACGACACGTTACGACACATTACGACACAATTCTAATGAAATTCCATGACATATTTGACTGTTACTTTCATCGCTAGCATTAAAAGAGTTTACTAGATAATAAACTTTACAAATGATAACTTATACATATTCTTTAATAAAATGCTACCATATCTAAATCTGCTGCTGTTAGAAACAACACGCTTTAATCATATTTCATGGAATGTATTGGTACTTGCATGAAGAAACTGTTAAAAACAACATGCTGTAATCATATTTCATGGAATGTATTGGTACTTGCATGAAGAAACTGTTAGAAACAACACGCTGTAATCATATTTCATGGAATGTATCGGTACTTGCATGAAGAAACTGTTAAAAACAACACGCTGTAATCATATTTCATGGAATGTATTGGTACTTGCATGAAGAAACTGTTAGAAACAACACGCTGTAATCACATTTCATGGAATGTATTGGTACTTGCATGAAGAAACTGTTAGAAACAACACGCTGTAATCATATTGCATGGAATGTATTGGTACTTGCATGAAGAAATTGTTAGAAACAACACGCTGTAATCATATTGCATGGAATGTATTGGTACTTGCATGAAGAAATTGTTAAAAACAACACGCTGTAATCATATTGCATGGAATGTATTGGAACTTGCATGAAGAAACTGTTAACCAATTCAACACCAAATAACTCACATGGACTGGTCCATGATATTCTTAAACCAATAAATGAATCAGAAAATCACATTTGGACAAGTTCATTTATCAAAATGGGTAATTATGTCTAAAAATAGTAATATTACTGGCAAAAAGTGCAGATCCTGATGAGACGGCTCGTCAGGAGCCGGCTCATCTGGATCTACACTTTTTTGTAAGCCTATTTAGAGGTATGTGGTGTTGAAAGGGTTAAAAACACGATCCCTAGCCTGGGAACAGACGTCGATATATTTTGCCTAGTCAGTGAAATAAATATATTTTAAGTTTTTAACACCGATACTATTAATTGAGCCGTATTGAGCTTCTGATAATATCCAGAAGTTAACAAGTGAAATATCGACAGACTGGAACCCAGGCTACATGATCCCATGCAACATCAAACAACGGCATGATATAAAGATAAGCTGATGCAAGCAGTAAAACCAGGACACTTTTTTAATTTGATAGACGCCTATTTTTACATAAAAACATTCAATTGTGTTGTACAATGTTGTTTGTTTGTTTGTTGTTTGTTCGGGCTTTACGCCTTTATCAGCACCATTTTGGGCTATATCGACGGCCACAGGGATTAGACACGTTTGGGGGTACTAGTATATATATTTAATTTAATATATATACTAGTACCCCCAAACGTGCCGAATCCCTGTGTCGACGGCGGGCAGTTTACCTAAATATAAATATAAATAAATATCAAAGCGAATTAATAAAGGACATTTACATCATACTACTTAACAGTTATTAATTAAACTATAATTAAAATGAAATATAATACAATATAGTCGGGTCAATATATGAAAAATAATGGCCTTACCCCAAAAAAATTGCAACAAAAGGTTTTATTGTTTTAAATGCATTGAGGGGTCATACTGAACCTCAGAAAAAAAGTCTTCGAAAATCACACCACGGGAAAGGGGTTAATTAGCATAAATTCAAAATGGCCACGCCCTGAAATTTCAATGTACTACAAACTTTTTTATGGATGGAATTAGACCCTATAAATATTACCAATAGATAGAAGCATGATACCTCTTAACCAAATAAGCATGTTTAAAATGTTCTATGATGTCACTGTGATGTAGAAATGACGTCACCATGACGTCACAGGTACCTATTGTAAGCCTACGCAAACATGGACAAAAAAGTTGAAACAGAAGGTTAATTGAATAATTTTCATAAGAGTTATTGTCTGATATTAACTCTTGCTGATGGTGATTGATTCTTGTCTTTATTTTATTAATATTCAAAACGAATAAAGTAGGGTAGGGTGGGGTGGGGCAAGATGCCCACATGAGGTAAAAGGCCCACCCCTCATATCTTGTGTTTACAAGCTTTGTCCACCAGGGTTTGTTTTTCACATTGGTGCTGCCACCTTGTAGATCAAACAGTCAAAACATCCTGCAAGTACAGACAACAGTAAGTACACAAATATGCAGTTTTGCATTTTATGCACAAACCTTAGTCATAACATGCATTACCATTTTGTGGATAACATCACAGGGAATTGGCATTCTGTCTGGATAAATGGAAATGTGACAAGCTAAAATACTTATTAGTGATATTGCAAACGACACTTGGGTGATAATGGGCGAAAGTAGAGTGTGACCTTTCTATTGTTTTAGTGGGTCAAATGGGGCAAGAGGCCCACCATGCTATGGGGCAAAATGCCCACCCATGGGCCTTTTGCCACCCATGGGCCTTTTAAATGGCATGATAGTGTCTGATCTCATTGACAGTGACTCTGAGTTTGCTACCTTAGTCGATCACTATGAGGATATTTACACCTCACTGATTGCAGGAGAAAGCAATTTGGAATCCCTAGCTACATCTGATTTGAAGATTAAAATTGAACAAGCACTGGAGAAAAGGAGACAAGAACTCACTAGTCGATCAAGGACAAGTAAACTGTGGCTATCCTACATTAATATGGTTAAAGTGGGTAGGATGCTGATCATGGCCGATCGTATGGGTTCGTGGAAGGCACATCTTTCTGCTGTGGCTGAATGCCTGCCAATATTCGCTGCTGCAGGCCATTTCAATTACTTGAAATCAGCATATCTGTATCTACAAAACATGAAACAACTGGAAAAGATGAATCCGACTGTCCATAGAAAGTTTGAAGATGGTTTTCATGTTATTCGCCGAACCGATCAATTCTGGGCTGGTCTTGGTTGTGATCTTGTGATCGAACAGACATTGATGAGATCACTGAAGTCAACTGGTGGTCTGACAAGGGGTAGTGGCATGACGGAGGGGCAGCGTGCACTGTGGACACTGTCATCCCCAGTATGTTCTTTATATAATGCTGCCATGCAAGATTTCAATAATCTTGGTTTTACAACAAGTGAACAACACAAGGACTCCATGGAATCGCGGATGAAACGGGATCAGTCAGACCTGGCAAAGATTAAAGATAAACTTGAATCATGCACACCTTTCTCAGTGGATCTCAGCTTGCGAAATATTGTAACTGGAGTTGTTGCAAAAGATGATGTGAATGTTGATGATTTTCAATCAGTTGTGAAAAAAGTCATTGAAAAAATGACTGGACAGCCAGTATTTACATATACATGCAAACGGAAGGAAAAGGCTAAAACAATGGGTGACGCATCCGCAATCAAAGTTACTGCAGATCGCACTATAGACCCTGCTCTGTTGTTTCAGAGGCTTCTTGTCATTTCTAGAGCAGGGGACGTCTCTTTGGAGGAGGCTCTTAGTTATGAACTTAGTCCATTTCCTCCAGCCCTCTTTGATGCAAACAACATATTCAGGAAAGCAGACAAACCCCAGCTTGCTAAAGCAATTGATGAATATTCAAGTAGTTCTTCAGATGAGGCTGTTTCAGACAAAATACCAAAGACTGAACATTATGTGTTAGATGGTGGTTCACTAATGCACCGCGTTAAATGGACAAAGGGAAGTACCTATGGCACGATAGCTAATGACTATGTGGACCTTACCCTTCACAATTATGGGAAAGCTACAGTTGTCTTTGATGGATATCTTGATGAACCATCCATAAAGGACAACGCCCATCTGCGACGTCAACAGACAAAGCATCCTATAGTAAACTTTACAGCAGAGACTGTATTCATAGGGAAAAAAGAAGAGTTTTTGTCACGAGGTTGCAACAAGCAAGGTTTAATCAACATCATCAGCCAAAGGTTAAGGGAGAAAGGATGCAATGTAATCAATGCACGTGGAGATGCTGACTGTGATATTGTACAAGCAGCCATTGCAGCATCAGAGTTTCAGTCAACAACTCTCATAGGTGAAGACACTGATTTGCTCATTCTCCTCCTCTACCATTCAAAACCAGAAAGAAAATGTCTATACTATCGTTCGGACAAGTCTAAAAGCCAAATTCGAGTTTACAACATTAACAAGCTAAAGTGCCTGTTGGGTAACGAGTTATGTTCTCTGCTGCTCTTTGTTCACGCATTTACAGGGTGTGATACCACCTCACGCATCTTTGGGATAGGGAAAAAGGTACTGTTTCAGAACATTTCTAAAGGCATTGCGTTCACTGAACCAGGCCAAAAAAGTGACACTATTGAAGAAAATGGATTGAAAGCGATGATTGGCGGAAAGGTTACATCTGACACTCTCACCTCATTGTGACATAGCATCTTAACAAAGAAAGTAGTTTCTGCCACATCATTTGTAACACCAAAACGGCTTCCACCAACTGCATCTGCAACAAAATACCATTCCTTACGAGTCTACTATCAGATCATGACATGGATGGGAAAAGAGACTAGCCTCGATGCAACAGACTGGGGATGGAAATCTGAGGCCAATCAATTCATCCCAGTAATGACTGATAAGAATGCCGCACCAGACAATCTACTAAAAGTAGTCCATTGCAACTGCACAACAGGCTGCAGTACACAACGCTGCACTTGTCGAACCTATGGATTACCCTGTACATCTGCTTGTGGACAGTGCCAACTTGATTCATGCAACAACCCTCATAACCATTCGCAGGCGGATCAGGATACTGGCAATGACGATGACAATGATGACCTGTAATCTATCGTATGTGGCAATGTGGCACTACTATTGCTCAGTTTCATTGGTTTTTGAAAATTTAGTGCAATACATTAGCCGTGACATCATTTCTACGTCATGGTGATGTCATTTCTACGTCACAGTGACGTCATAGACAATTTTCAATATGCTTATTTAGTTAAGAGGTATCATGTTTCTATCTATTGGTAATACATTTATAGGGTCTAATTCCAACCATAAAAAAGTTTGTAGTACATTGAAATTTCAGGGCATGGCCATTTTGAATTTATGCTAATTAACCACTTTCCCGTGGTGGGATTTTCGAAGACTTTTTTTCTGGGGTTCAGTATGACCCCCCCCCCCCAATGCATTTAAATCAATAAAACCTTTTGTTGCAATTTTGTTGGGGTTAAACCGTATATTGACCCGGCTAATATCCTAAAATCAATATAAAACTCGGTATAATAATATATATTAAAATGTTACATTCATGATTAAGAATATAAAACAGTAATTTTAAGACTAACTGGTGCACTTTTAGTATCTACAGGATAAAATGAACATCATTTATTTAATACATCTACTTTCAGTACCTTGGCAATGGTGTTTCTAAGCTGTATATATTTAACAGTGATATCCCCGGCCTCCGTGAGAGGGGCATCGTAGTCATAGCTTGTGGGCACTGGTTGAAACGGGTGGTTAGCTCCTAAGAACGGGCAGAGGTAATGGTTAATGTTCATGCTATAGGCATACTGAATAAATAGGTAGAGCGTGGTTTGTGTTACCTCAGTACCTATCCACCCCAAAGCCCCAGTTAATAAGAGACATCTCTAATTTTCTATTACCTCCCTTGGCAGATAAAGTCTCATTTGTTCCAAAATGTGAATAGGTCTTTAGTTTAAACAATATTTTTTTTTTTAATAGGTCTTTAGAATCCTTTGTTATTACTGTTGTTCCCTAACCAGATGTTGCTTTATGATAATTGTGATTTTATCAAAATCGTGTTAATTAACTGATAACATTCTTTTACAAATAAGTACCCATTGCATATGAGATCTGTCGAGATATAGTAATTTAATAATCATAAGAAGCGATATTAGAATAAAATTGCTAACATGTTGTGCAAAGGATACAACGATAAAAACAGAGGAAAATACTTAATAGGACCTATCTACTTTTAGGGAGTATTCAGGGGCAGTAACTGACTGATGTCTCTCATTGCAGAAAGCACGGTTCCTATCTACCCTGAATTGTATACAAAGTACAAGGGACATAAATCATAATGTTTCTTTGGCAATAAGATTGACAAAGTTGTCACCCCTACAATTAGAACAAATACTCTGGAAGGAATTACTGGAGAAACTTTGCAATTGCCAAAATAAATTTAATACCATGCATCTTCCAAGAAATAGTTCATTGTTTGGTATATCTATGACAAGTCCTAATACAGGTGACATAGATCTTCTAACCTGATATTGAAGACGTCTTTGATACAGGAAGAGAAATGAAGATATAAGTAGGTAAGTTTGTTGTTCTTCATGTTCTACAGACGGATCTGTAGTCCAGTGGTAACACGCTGGACTGGTAATCCAGGGATCGCAGGTTTGATCCCCTGTCTGACCCTAATAAAATTAACAGTCTTTCAGATGGGACGTTACACCGAGATCTCGTGTCGGTGCTGTACGCCGTGCACGTAAAAGAACCAGAGGAGACTCTGGAATGGGTCTCTGTCTGTCTCATTACACTATCCTCCACAATCTAAAATGACTAATCTCTTCAGGAGGCGTCGCTCATATGGGCAACCGGTAGCGACGATAAATAAACGTAAAACACACACAAGAGAAACTAAACATGTGGGATCTTGATTTGTTTTCATTCAGTTATTTCCATACAACGAAAATCATTTTTTGGCATAAAAAGTGATGTCAAAACAAAATGATGTCCACGGGTAAAAAAGTTTAAACTTTATTTATT
Source organism: Archivesica marissinica (assembly GCA_014843695.1). Classification (NCBI taxonomy): domain Eukaryota; kingdom Metazoa; phylum Mollusca; class Bivalvia; order Venerida; family Vesicomyidae; genus Archivesica; species Archivesica marissinica. The sequence goes on from CM026391.1 coordinate 64,631,048, forward strand.
TTACAATGATTGAGAAGCAAGTTTTAACAACTTACATTAATCACTTTCGTTGGCGCGGATGAAAGCGTATTTGTGGTCATTCGTATGGGAGGAAACTGGAGTACCCAGAGAAAACCCACCTGTCCGATCTGGCGACAACCGTACCATCTCACATACTTCCCGGTCTGAGGATCGAACCCGGGTTGCATTGGTCCACTGGTAGGTGTGGCATACCTACCACGTGGGTACTATACTACGTAACATATGCCGGGAATGCAAGCAGAATATGATATGCATGATACTGAACTAGAACATACGCATGCAAGTTACCTTACGAACAATCGATCTGATATGATGGTATTTCCCTGTGATGTCTCCAGCCTCGGATAAGGGAGCATCATAAACATAGCTGGTTGGGATTGTCATAAATGGTGGAAACTCTGCTCCTAATAGTGAACAGATTCCAGCTCAGTGTTCATTGGTAATTTATATTCTTTTATAAGTTTACTGTATTCCCATTTAGACAATGAAAGTACCTTTTATAAGTTTACTGTATTCCCATATAGACAATGAAAGTACCTTGCTACATTCAAACTTAAAACACATGTTGACATTTTTAAATAAATGGCTGGAGCCGTTACGATTGTGCCCTTAGGCAAGGCATTTACTTTCCACTTTGCCTCTTCTCTCTCCCTCGTGGCGATGGATTCCATCAGGAATGAGATCCCGAGAGTGATTAAAATAAGCTGTAAGAATTTGTTTCGCAATGAAGCTAAAATAAATTTGTATAAACTAAATACAAGAAAACGATAAATTAATATTAAATACAGATAATCGCATTTTAATCAAGCTTCAAAATGAACCTTATTCCATCTCAACTTACTGCTATATATCAGAATAAACTCTATATCTCGATTCGTCTCTCTATATACATCCCAATTAAACTCTACATCCCAATTAAACTCTACATCCCAATTAAACTCTACATCCCAAGTAAACGCTACATCCCAATTAAACTCTACATCCCAATTAAACTCTACATCCCAAGTAAACGCTACATCCCAATTAAACTCTACATCCCAAGTAAACTCCCAATTAAACTCTACATCCCAATTAAACTCACAATTACACTCTACATCCCAATTAAACTCCCAATTAAACTCTACATCCCAATTAAACTCTACATGCCAATTAAACTCCCATTTAAACTCTACATCCCAATTAAACTCCCAATTAAACTCTACATCCCAATTAAACACCCAATTAAACTCTACATCCCAATTAAACTCTACATGCCAATTAAACACCCCAAATAAACTCTACATCCCATTTAAACTCTACATCCCACTTAAACTCACAATTAAACTCTACATCCCAATTAACCTATATATCTCTATGTCCCGAGTATCCTCTGCAATTAACCCCTATGTCTCAATTATTCCTTTCAACACTACACACTGCTAAATAGGCTTACAAAAAGTGTAGATCTAGATGGGCCAGCTCGTGACGTGCCGGCTCATCAGGATCTGCACTTTTTGTCAGTAATATTACTATTTTTAGACAAAATTACCCATGTCACGTCAGTTACTTGGTGTTGAATGGGTTAAACTCTCAATCTATATCTCAAGTAAGCTCTTTCTGTATCTTAATTAATCTCTATATCCCAACTATCCTCTATTGTGTTCTAATTAACCTCTATCATATCCTCTACTGTGTTCTAATTAACCTCTATCGTGCTCTATCGTGTTCTAATTAACCTATATCGTGTTCTAATTAACCTCTATTGTGTTCTAATTAACCTCTATCATGCTCTAATTAACCTATATCGTGTTTTAATTAACCTATATCATGTTCTAATAACCAATACCGTATTCTAATAACCTATACCGTGTTCTAATTAACAGCTAATGTGTTCTAAGTAACCTATACCGTGTTCTAATTAACCTATATCGTGTTCTAATTAACCTCTACCGTGATCTAATTAACCTATATTGCATTCTAATTAACCTATATCATGTTCTAATTAACCTATAGCAGGTCCTAATTAACCAATATCGTGTTCTAATTAACCGATATCGTGTTCTAATTAACATATATCGTGGTCTAATTAACCCATATCATGTTCTAATTAACCTATATCGTGTTCTAATTAAACCATATCATGTTCTGATTAACCTCTATTGTGTTCTAATTAACATTTACTGTGTTCTAATTAACATATACCGTGTTCTAATTACCATATACTGTGTTCTAATTAACCTCTACCGTGTTCTAATTAACCTATATTGTGTTCTAATTAACATCTACTGTGTTATAATTAACCTCTATCGTGTGCTAATTAACCTCTAACGTGTTCTAATTAACCTCTAATGTGTTCTAATTAACCTCTACCGTGTTCTAATTAACATATACCGTGTTCTAATTAACATCTAATGCGTTCTAATTAACCTCTACCGTGCTATAATTAACCTCTATCGTGCTCTAATTAACCTCTATCATGTTCTAATTAACATATATCGTGCTCTAATTAACCTATGTCGTGTTATAATTAACCTCTATCGTGTTCTAATTAACCTCTATCACGTTCTAATTAACCTCTATCACGTTCTTATTAACTTCTATCGTGTTATAATTAACCTCTATCATGTTCTAATAGACCCATATCATGTTTTAATTGACCTATATCATGTTCTAATTAACCTATATCGTGGTCTAATTAACCTATATTGTGTTCTAATTAACCTATATCATGTTCTAATTAACCTATATCATGTTCTAATTAACTATCTTATCCTCTGTTCTAACATTTTGGTTCTAAACATCTTGCTCAATGAGGGCAACTTTTTCATTCATACAAGCTACAGACTAACAAAACTAAACGTGAATAGCAATATCTCGTACAGTAAACAATACAAAGCTGAATCTTACCATTCCAGAAAGCAAAGTTAGTTCCGCCTTCAAACATATACCTGTATAACATGAAAATGATGCTGAAGTACCGGTACTAGAAGAAACTACAATGCATGAGTATGACATACACCAAAATGAATGTATTATA
>CM026391.1:64635084-64670080 GCA_014843695.1 Archivesica marissinica
GGGGGGGGGGGTCTGCCTAAAGTGCGGAAATGACCTCATTTCCGCGGAATTCACGGAAATCACTTTCTCAAAGTCATTTCCGCGGAAATGACATTGACTAAACAGCGGAAATGTATATGTAATATTCAACTCGGTTCAGATATGGTCGGTATATATATTTGGTGGTTTATTGTAATTTATTATGCATGTAGCACGGTAGTTAGTTAACCAAATTATCATCTCTAACAAAATAGCGAAAATGGCATTGAACTCATTTCCGCTGTTTAGTCAATGGCTTTTAAAATGCGGAAATGACTCGACGTGTTTATAAACAGCGGAAATGAGTTCAATGTCATTTTCGCTATTGGGTGAATTATATTTGTAATCAATTTCGCTGTTCGTTTTATTAATATTGAAAATAAAATACTGTTTATTTATCGTAACTGGTCGATCTGGTAAAAGTATTTGTGTGCAAGATATACTTTATTACTGTATCTCAATAAGGAAATCACGGAAATGACTTTCTCCAGGTCATTTCCGCGGAAATGACATTAACTAAACAGCGGAAATGAGTCTAATGTCATTTTCACTAGTGTCTGTAAGGGTCGACATGTTTATAACGTCATTTCCGTAAAAAATGCATACATCTCACTAAATCCGTTACCGTACTCACACAAATTCATAATTCGTTTATTTGCCTGTTAAAAAAGTCATTTTCGTAACATTGTCCTCATTTCCGCTGTTTAGTCATAGCTCATTTTCACGGAAATGACTTTATAAACACGTTCGACCCTTACCAACACTAACGAAAATGACATTAGACTCATTTCCGCTGTTTAGTCAATGTCATTTCCGCGGAAATGACTTTGGGAAAGTCATTTCCGTGAATTCCGCGGAAATGAGGTCATTTCCGTCATTTCCGCACTTTAGGCATACCGCTTATTCGGCATATGAAACATTTTGCACGATATCCAATTAAAACCCAATCATATTTACATCATTTGAGATACATTGTAATACTAATTGAGGCCGTTTCAACTTACTGATAATAGTTCTTGCTGGAAAATGGACGACAAAATACCACGTTTTTTCATCATTGCCGAAGGCGAACGATTCATCCCGAATGTACATCCGGTTCCGATTGTAAATAAATGCGCGTGACCTGTTCGACTTGGAAAGTCCTACTTTCGGTTTCGAGTTTGTTTTATTGCAAAAAACACTGTTTACTTATTGAACATAATTATACAATTTATAATATAAGAATGTGTTGCAGCATTGCTACCCATACGTAAAATTTGATTTTTTCGAATATATTTTATGTCATACGATGTAATGCTGTAAAGTTACCATCTGTCTGTAGGTTGAAAAATGCTATTTTCTCTACAAACAATAATTGATAAAATGTACCGTAAAGTGCGCCAAATGCCACCATTTATATATAGATTACGTACAATTTCGGGGGGATACCCCCTAGCTAGCTAACTCGCTCACATATGTGATGCTCTATGGAAAGTACCCCCCCCCCCCAAACCAAAATCCTGGGTCCGCCCCCAAACCAAAATCCTGGGCCCGCCCCTGATAACATTATATAACACTTGATATTGTGCTCCATAGTTTGTGATTTATAACACGTGATACTGTAGATATATAGAATACACCTATCTTAACCATTTAATATTGATTGGTTTCGTTTGTTAATAAGAGCGCAATATTCGCATTGCTTCATATATAAATTGTTAAAATGACATGTTCGATTTTCAGAAATCTTGAATAACATAAATCCACAGGAACTTGAAATGTTATCAATAAGCCACCAAAGTCTCGTACCTCTATCCTAGGACACCCCCCTCTATTAAAAAAAATCATATGTAGATCATATGGGCAACAGGTAGTGATGTTAAATATCCGTAAAATACACACACATATATATCCGTAAAATACACACAGTGGGATTGGGTGGGGATTGAAAGCGATGAAATAACAAAACAATTCTCAAAGTGAATCACTCTGCCAATGCATCAGTCCCTCAAAGACTATTGAATGGGTCTCTCTGCCTGTATCATTGCACTATCCTCCAAAATCTAAAATGACTCTTCAGGTGTCGCTCACTTATGCAACCTGAGTAGCGACGATTACAAAAAGTAATGCATGTTAGTATTTATAAACATATAACATAGCGAAAGACACTGGACCCGCTACACTCTCTAGCATGGTAGCTTGGGCAGGAGCTCGGATTTTATTCATATTCCTGTCTGGCCTCTATACCGTGCAATCGTGGGACAAGCCATCCGTGTGTCGAGTACCTAGTCAGTATGTATTTATGTACACAGTCATGCACAAAACCACACCCACAGGCAGGCACACACACAATCTTATTTTTTATATAAGATAATTATTCAAACTTAAAGCGAGTCGGGTGGAGGGGGTACGTTTATATATCGTCGTTACCGGTTGCCCATATGAGCGACGCCTCCTGAAGGGATTAGTCATTATAGATATTTGGAGGATAGTGCAATGATACAGACAGAGACCCATGCCAGAGTCTCCTTAGGTTCTTTTACGTGCACGGTTTAAAGTCCCATCTGAAAGACGGTTAATTGTATTAGTGTCAGACGGGGGATCGAACTTGCGATCCCTGGATTACCAGTCCAGCGTGTTAACTGCTAGACTACATATCCGTCTGTAAAAGCGAGTTTCTAGTGGCCTTGTTTATCTTTAAAATATTGATCTCGTGGCATTGACATTGTGGAAGTCGTGATAGTGCAGTTGTAGCGCATTCGCTTCAGGTACGAAAGGACCCGAGTTCGCGCCCAGCTGTAGCTGTTATGATTGTGTCCCTTAGCAAGGGACTTAAATTGCTTCTTCTCTCCTTTACCGAGATGGATTCTACCAGAAATGAGGCCTCGAGGACGATTAATATAATGTAGTAAACACTTGTTCTGCAATCTAGTTAAGTTAAATTTGTATAAACTAAACTACAAAAATCTATCTTGATTGATCTAACTTTAAATTATTTATGACAGTCAAAAGGGTCATAAACAATATACAGATACGATTTTGCCCAATAATTTTATGTTCGTTGGTAGAATTGTGTGAATTATTAATATATTCACATTGTAATAGAACATGTAGGGGTGTCGCATCAACAGCTTAGGTCATAAGACTTTCATACAAATATTACGACAACACACTGTTTCTACTTAGTAGTTGTGGCCTAACTAATACAGTTTCGGTAATGACAACGGCAGTCATATTGTATGATAAAATCTAGATTATTAATCCATAATCGATTTCATGGTTGCATTTAAATTAGCTGGCTAATCTTACAATCAACTTAAAACTGCAGTATTGGGATATAAAAGCTTACTTGAGGATGTGTGAAATATCGATAGCTGATTGGATTATCCATTATAGTTTGATTTACAGGTGTCGTGATTGATACCAATAAGCTGTTCCATCAATTGACCGCGTATTCTGTAAGTCATGGTTATACACAAACACGAGCGTTTTTAAACCTCATACACTGGAAATTGGAGTCTCATTAGTAGCCTTTATCTACTATCATTTATCTCTGTAAATACTTGAGAAATAAAATCTTTAAACTAAAGTGGAGGAAAGATATTGTTATTGACTTTCAATTCTCACAACTTACGTTTCTTATACCAGTAGCGTGAGCCCCGTAAGCCGCAACTAGCGAACTTACGATCCTCACGGACTTACGGGGCTCACGCTACACCGGTAATTAAAGTACAGAGGTTCAAACAAATTGATGGGAAAGGTTTTTCAATGGATATAACTTCAATGATACCTCTATAGTGTGTAAAAAAAGTCCCACGAAATCCAGCTATGGAAAATACCGTAAACAGCTAAATGGCTGTCGTTTGTATGGAGATATAATAGTATATTAACCTAAATCTCTATGTAGTCCCAGTAATATCTATGGAGGTGGGATAGATATGGTGACTATTTATCCACTGCATGGTAGCTATATGGCTGTCGTTTGTATGTAGATATAATAGTATATTAACCTAAATCTCTATGTAGTCCCAGTACTATCTATGGAGGTGGGATAGATATGGCGACTACTTATCCACCGCATGATAGCTAAATGGCTGTCGTTTGTATGTAGATATAATAGTATATTAACCTAAATCTCATATAGTCCCAGTAATATCTATGGAGGTGGGATAGATATGGTGACTACTTATCCACTGCATGGTAGCTATATGGCTGTCGTTTGTATGGAGATATAATAGTATATTAACCTAAATCTCATATAGTCCCAGTAATATCTATGGAGGTGGGATAGATATGGTGACTACTTATCCACTGCATGATAGCTAAATGGCTGTCGTTTGTATGGAGATATAATAGTATATTAACCTAAATCTCATATAGTCCCAGTAATATCTATGGAGGTGGGATAGATATGGTGACTACTTATCCACTGCATGGTAGCTATATGGCTGTCGTTTGTATGGAGATATAATAGTATATTAACCTAAATCTCATATAGTCCCAGTAATATCTATGGAGGTGGGATAGATATGGTGACTACTTATCCACTGCATGATAGCTAAATGGCTGTCGTTTGTATGGAGATATAATAGTATATTAACCTAAATCTCATATAGTCCCAGTAATATCTATGGATGTGGCATAGATATGGTGACTACTTATCCACTGCATGATAGCTAAATGGCTGTCGTTTGTATGGAGATATAATAGTACCGTATATTAACCTAAATCTCTATGATGGAAAGGGTTAAGACTACCGCAAACCCCTGTATTCAGTCATAAGACCACCTATTTCAGTCCCAAGGATAGGTCCTCTTAATTGAGTTCCTGTTTTAATAGTTGTTTATTTGCACAATATGCAATACATATTCATCCTCTTTCTCATCTTTCAGATTTCCTGCAGTATCGACAATGGATATATTTCATGTATATATGGCTGTCCGATTAGGGCAGTGGTTAGCTTGCTCGCTTCTCACCAATGCAACCAGGGTTCGATCCTCGGACCGGGAAGTATGTGAGATGGTACGGTGGTCGCCAGATCAGACAGGTGGGTTTTCTCTGGGTACTCGGTTTTCTCCCACACGAATGACCACATATACGCATTCATCCGGGTCAACGAGAGTGATTAATATAAGTTGCTAGAACTTGCTTCGCAATCGTTGTAAAATTTTTAATATAGTTCACTGTCATAATTTGCTACCAATTAATGAACATGATTTTGATAAAATAACATTAATCAATCCTACCACAACGTTTGGTTAGGGAACAACAGTAAAAACAAAGGATTCCAACTAGAAGGACCAATATACATTTCTGGATAAATGGGACTTTATCTGCCAAGGGAGGTAATGGGAACACCAGCAATAGCTCTCATTGAGTGAAAAATGACCAGTATAATTGAAAATGGTTCATAAACCAAACCTCATTTTGGAATACCCTTCCTCTCTTTCTGAAGACCATTCTTTAAGTCTTTGTTGTGTTTCCCTCTAGCCTCCACAGGCACAAGACACACTTTTTTCTTTTGCCCAATGGTCATATAATAAGTAATGTTTACTCACTATATGACCATAGGGCAAACAAAAATTATTTGTGTCTTGTGCCTGTGCTAGCCTCCAGGCGTTACAATAAGTATATAACAGATCTAAACTATGTTACTGCTCCTACAGACGGATCTGTAGTTCAGTGGTAACACGCTGGACTGGTGATCCATGGATCGCAGGTTCGATCCCCCGTCAGACCTTAATAAAATTAACAGTCTTTCAGATGGGACGTTAAACCGAGGTCTTGTGTCGGTGCTGTACACCGTGCACGTAAAAGAACCAGAGGCGACTCTGGAATGGGTCTCTGTCTGTATCATTGCACTATCCTCCAAAATCTAAAATGACTAATCTCTTCAGGAGGCTTCACTCATATGGGCAACAGGCAGCGATGATAAATAAACGTAAAACACAATTACACCTCCTCCGGGCTTTTACATAGAATGGCCATGTCATCAGCAAATAACAATGCTATTAAAACAATATCACACATAATAACTTTCCTTGGATACCGGTATTATAAAGTTTATACCATAAAGCATTTCTATATATGCTGTCAAAATAACGTTGTAAGTCTACATAACAGACATACAATCCCTTATATTGTCATTTAAATAGTTCTGTTTTTTTTTGTTTTTTTTAAATAATATTTTATTGCATTTTTTCATACAATACATTACATATATACATCCAATACTAAGAACAAATCAGAGATTAATATGTAATTATATGATTGCAGTATACGATACATTTGTTTTGTCAAGTGAAAAAAAGCAAATGGGTTGGGCTACAAGTTATAACAACATTATTTACAGCCCTCCCCGTTTCAAAAGAGTTCTGTACAATGGATAATAACACACACAGTAGAATGACCTTTCCTAAATCCGAATTGTGCATCAGAAATTTTACTCTTATATGGAATTTCATACAGTACCCTTATAACATCAACTGGGTAACGCAGATATCGTCCAACCCGGTAATGCCACAGCGGTTCGGGATATTTAATTACGGTACAATGTAACTAACTATAGGTATTACATACTTGGGCTTTAATATTGCCAATCTCGCAATCGTTGTAAAATAATAAAGAAAGGTTATACTAATATCGCCACTGCTTTACACGATTGTCTCTACAAAAGCAAATATCCCCATTTACTTTCAACAAGTTTCATAACAGTATGATAAAGTGTTCTAAGAAATGGGAGTTGCTTCTTTCTCGAGTCTGACTTGAATATCATCACTTTGTGAGTTAGTCCAATTCCCTCTGTATTTCAACCTGTCATTGAAATATCCATCCCTGAACAGCGAACTTGGTCTTACAGTTGCATTAATCAATGGGGTATCATGAAAGGTAACAAAGCACTGTTCTGTTTGACACTGAACATTCTCCAGCTCTACCAAGGCAACTTTGTTTGCGCCTTTCTTCAATGCATGTTTAGGCACATATAACCGAACTTGTGGGCCTTTATGGGGCCAGTAACGGCCCAGATTCATGCCATTCACGAACAGTTGACCCTGAAAGGAAATAAAACTCATAAAGAATAGTGTGGTAGTGTTTGTATGAATAGTATGGTAGTGTTTGTATGAATAGTGTGGTAGTGTTTGTAAGAATAGTGTGGTAGTGTTTGTATGAATAGTATGGTAGTGTTTGTATGAATAGTGTGGTAGTGTTTGTATGAATAGTATGGTAGTGTTTGTATGAATAGTGTGGTAGTGTTTGTATGAATAGTGTGGTAGTGTTTGTATGAATAGTGTGGTAGTGTTTGTATGAATAGTGTGGTAGTGTTTGTAAGAATAGTGTGGTAGTGTTTGTAAGAATAGTGTGGTAGTGTTTGTATGAATAGTATGGTAGTGTTTGTAAGAATAGTATGGTAGTGTTTGTAAGAATAGTGTGGTTGTGTTTGTAAGAATAGTATGGTAGAGAATAGTGTGGTGTGTTTTAAGAATAGTATGGTAGCGTTTGTAAGAATCAGAGGTTTTACTTCATTTTTCAAAAAATATTTAGCATTAAACCTGAAGTAGGATTTGTAGATCTTTCCAATGTTATCCCCTTCAACAATACAGGCCTCTAAATAGACTTACAAAAAAGTGTAGATCCAGATCTGCACTTTTTGCCAGTAATAATTATTACTATTTTTAGATAAAATTACCCATTTTGATAAATGAACTCGTCCAAAGGTAATTTTCTTATTAATTTATTGGTCTAAATATATTATGCACAAGTCCATGTCAGTTACTTGGTGTTGAATGGGTTAACCCTTTCCCTCATAGAAACACCTCTTGACGCCATTACCAATACGACATACATTGACAATGTAGTACCCAAAGCATTGTTAATAATAAAGGCCAGAATCTCATGTAGTCCCAGTAATATCTATGGAGGTGGGATAGATATGGCCACTACTTATCCCCTCCATTTTGGTTGGCAAAGTTTACATGATATTATATAAAATGTATAGTAGTGTAATTTAGTTTTCTCCATAACATATTTATTTTTCATCCCATACCTTGTTGGAAAGCTTTAAATTGACATTTTTTATCATTTCAGAAAATTTATATCACTAACTAATAAAAATTATTTGCCTGTATATTAATATTTCAACTGTGAAAAGATACTTAATAAACAGTTCTTATAAATTCTAATACATACACCATAGTCACAAAACAAATTAATATTTAAAAAGTGTATTCAATATCTTTAAAATGATATCAAATTTTAGAACAAATAAAACTTAATTAAATCATTGCAATTACAGAATTACTAAGAAAATCCTGAAAATGCTGTTTATAAAACATTCATACAAAATGGCAGCCACGATTAGATCTTATCAGTGTTTTCACAGGCCGTGGAAACTGTGTGTATTTAAATTTATTTAAAGTCGCCATCGCATAGATGCATTTGGGCGACTAAGTTTTCTAAGACGAATAAAATAAACATCATCTAAAAGTGATGATTTAGGCCATTTCGCAATTATTATAAATAGATGTTTAGAGGGCTATGAGGGCTGCTGTAATCTCAGTATATGTTCGTATTTTCATATCTCCAACTGTCACTCACATAAGAATTTATGACAACAACAGTCAGAGGTAGACCAGGTCCACACATTACCCAGTGCATTTATACTTCTAAGATGTCTAAGACTGCATATATATATATATATATATTTACCATTTCTACTACGGTTATCTGCCAAGAATACATTGTTATATATGCAATGTCGCATTATACTATAATACTGTGATCGACATGCCACAAGACAATACAGTCTTGCACCCATATCCATCCAGCATCTGACTGTTTACATTGAATTACAAAGATATGAGCTAAAATACTTTTAGTAAGACTACGATGATTGCCATGGGAACTATGTAGGCCCCCCTACTGTATTATCTCTAATTTACATGTACCTTTGTCCATGATGACATGTCTAAATAAGTATCCATAGGTTCGCCTCTAATTCTGAGTATTCCACTGTACACTGATGGTATACAAGCTGATGTTGGTGGTACTGCTGCAGATGATGCTGACGTGACACGTTTCCTGATCACTTCACTCTCTAGATCAACCGCGTAATGCAGCCAGTCGGTCAAGATCACACCATTCACAGTAACATTTGAAATTAAACCCTGAAAATATGCAAATAATCAGTAACAAATACAGTATATCTTACATCCGTACGCATAGTGGTAGCTTAGCCTGTAGAATATATAACCAAAAAAACAATAATATAAATAATTAAATAATGAAATTTACTAACACAAAACAATGAAAATGTCATGGGAAATTCATGGTGATACTATTTAAAATATCTATGACCACAGTGTAATTTCCATATACATGTACAATGAACTTGGTGAATTTGGCAGAAACTGGTCTCATTACTGGAGTTCTGGTGTCATTTGGGACTGAAATAGATGGTCTTAATAACGGGGTGGTCCTATTATAGGGGTTTGCCACCATTGAAATATAGAATACACAATGTATATAATTCTGTTCTGAGAAAAAGTGGTCTTAGCCCTTTCCCACATAGAGATTTATGTTAATATACTATTATATCTCCATACAAACAACAGCCATTTAGTTATCATGCATTGGATAAGTAGTCGCCATATCTATCCGACATCCATAGATATTACTGGGACTACATGAGATTTATGTTAATATACTATTATATCTCCATACAAACAACAGCCATTTAGCTATCGTGCATTAGATAAGTAGTCGCCATATCTATCCGACATCCATAGATATTACTATGACTACATGAGATTCTAGCCTTTATTATGAACATTGGTTTGGTTATTACATTGGCAATGTAGCCGTATTAGTAATGGCGTCAAGAGGTGCTTCTATAAGGGAAAGAGTTAATAGTTGGGAAGTCTTAATATAGGGGTGGTCTTTGCTGTAGTGTTCATCATTCTGCATCTGACCATGTCATTGTACCTTGCGATTATTGTTCATCTGACCACCATAGTTAATACGGCCTTGATTCTCTACCAGTATGAGCAAGCTGTCTCCTGCTTCCCCACTGACCATCAATGTTGTGTTGCCACTGTCCCTCTGAACTACACCAATGGATTTCTGAACAAAAGTTGTAACAACTATTATTATATGCTTTATCACATAACTGTGCTTGTATTCAGTGTAATACAGCCATCACATACTTTCTTATATGTACACACGTGTACTAACAACTGGGAAGGATTCTGATTGGTTGTGGCATGACAGCTTGGTTTTGACACATTTGACATAATAGTCTATATAATATAGCTTGCAACTTTGCCATCATGATTTCTGTGTTCAAAATCAATAAAATGTTAAATATCCACTAGCACCATATAGTGATTAAATGCATTGCTGATTAGTTTCGTGGAGTTGTTTGATTATCGGGGACTATTTACTATGGCGTACGGATACACGTTACTGATTTCCATGAGAAGTAATAAGGCTCAGTATACAAACAAACAGAAAAGTTTCTTTATCGAATACAAGGTTACTGTGGTAATGTGATACGGTTACTGTGGTAATGTGATAAGGTTACTATGGTAATGTGATACGGTTACTGTGGTAATGTGATACGGTTACTGTGGTAATGTGATACGGTTACTGTGGTAATGTGATACGGTTACTGTGGTAATGTGATACGGTTACTGTGGTAATGTGATAAGGTTACTGTGGTAATGTGATAAGGTTACTGTGGTAATGTGATACGGTTACTGTGGTAATGTGATAAGGTTACTGTGGTAATGTGATACGGTTACTGTGGTAATGTGATACGGTTACTGTGGTAATGTGATACGGTTACTGTGGTAATGTGATAAGGTTACTGTGGTAATGTGATAAGGTTACTGTGGTAATGTGATACGGTTACTGTGGTAATGTGATAAGGTTACTGTGGTAATGTGATACGGTTACTGTGGTAATGTGATACGGTTACTGTGGTAATGTGATAAGGTTACTGTGGTAATGTGATCAGGTTACTGTGGTAATGTGATAAGGTTACTATGGTAATGTGATAAGGTTACTGTGGTAATGTGATCAGGTTACTGTGGTAATGTGATCAGGTTACTGTGGTAATGTGATAAGGTTACTGTGGTAATGTGATCAGGTTACTATGGTAATGTGATAAGGTTACTGGGGTAATGTGATCAGGTTACTGTGGTAATGTGATAAGGTTACTATGGTAATGTGATAAGGTTACTGTGGTAATGTGATCAGGTTACTGTGGTAATGTGATCAGGTTACTGTGGTAATGTGATAAGGTTACTGTGGTAATGTGATCAGGTTACTATGGTAATGTGATAAGGTTACTGGGGTAATGTGATCAGGTTACTGTGGTAATGTGATAAGGTTACTATGGTAATGTGATAAGGTTACTGTGGTAATGTGATCAGGTTACTGTGGTAATGTGATCAGGTTACTGTGGTAATGTGATAAGGTTACTGTGGTAATGTGATCAGGTTACTATGGTAATGTGATAAGGTTACTGTGGTAATGTGATACAGTTACTGTGGTAATGTGATACGGTTACTGTGGTAATGTGATCAGGTTACTATGGTAATGTGATTAGGTTACTAAGGTAATGTGATTAGGTTACTATGGTAATGTGATTAGGTTACTATGGTAATGTGATTAGGCTACTATGGTAATGTGATTAGGTTACTATGGTAATGTGATATGGTTACTATGGTAATGTGATTAGGTTACTGTGGTAATGTGATTAGGTTACTGTGGTAATGTGATATGGTTACTATGGTAATGTGATTAGGTTACTATGGTAATGTGATATGGTTACTATGGTAATGTGATTAGGTTACTGTGGTAATGTGATATGGTTACTGTGGTAATGTGATAAAAATGGTCTTACACTCATGAATTCATATCACATTTTATGAAACTCGTTTTGGAACTTTGCAATGAAAATTCAAAACGAGTTTCATAAACTATGGTATGAAATCACAATGAGTGTAAGATCTTGTGTTTATGTTACTTGTTCTTTTGATATGAACATTTAATAATCACAATCCTGCCCTCTGTTATCCATTCAGGTGCGTAGTTGCCGTTACACCACAGCGTCCGGGCATGCACATTATTTTCCGAATTTTTTTTTAATATAAAACTGAACTTGTCTTATGTGTTTGTTAGTGTATAAATTTCCATTAACCCATTTCATTCTGGATACCGGTCAAACGGTATTTGCATAGAACATAGAGCCAGATTAAACGCCACAGAACGTTCCGTCTGATCAGGCTCTATGCTGTTTGCTATTCAGATGATCTTGCTAAGACACTTGGCTATGCAGCAAACAACATAGATCCTGATCAGCACGCAGCGTCACGCTGCGGCTGATCTGGATCTATGTTGTTTGCAAAAGCCTTTAAATATATCCAGAATGAAATGGGTTAAAAGGTGCCAGAGTTCACTATTTGATGTCTAGGTTTCGAAAAATACGGGAGGAAGAAGGCCCCCAGACCGCCCTTCCATGCTTAATTTAGTTCAAACGGGCTTGAACTTCAATTTCTGCTGGCTACGCCGCTGCCATTTTTCAGGAATAAATCACAGTTACTGAATTAGATACATGAAAACAATTGAACTATTACCATGAAACTACTAACATTTGTTATCTGTCAAATTTGACACGAAGAGACACTACATGAAGTACACAAACTAGTTATTTTCTCAGAAACTAGCTAAATACGAACATGTGGCCATATCAAGCCAAAAAACGTGATATCAAAATTAACAGTCTTTCAGATAGGACGCTAAACCGAAGTCTCGTGTCGGTGCTGTACACCGTGCACGTAAAAGAACCAGAGGAGACTCTGGAATGGTTCTCTGTCTGTATCATTGCACTCTCCTCCAAAAATCTAAAATAACTAATCTCTTCAGGCGGCGTCGCTCATATGGGCAACCGATAGCGATAATAAATAAACGTAAAACACACTATCAAGCCAAAAAACGTGATATCAAATGAGGAAACGGAATATGAGACTGGAAAACACAGCGTAATAACCCGGGTGGTAGACAGTATTGTGGTAGGCAAATAACGGCAAAAAATAGGCCAAATTCATAGTTTAAACTTTATTTATTTTACAACGATTGCGAAGCAAGTTTTAACAACTTATATTAATCATTCTTGTTGGCGCGGATAAAAGAGTAAATGTGATCATTTGTGTGGGAGGAAACCGGAGTACTCGGAGAAATCCCACCTGTCCAATCTGGCGACCACCGTACTATCTCACATACTTCCCGGTCAGAGGATCGAACCCGGGTTGCATTGGTAAGAACGAAGCGAGCGCGCTAACCACTGCGCTAATCGGACAGCCAAATTCATACCTAAGTCATAAAATCATATAACACACTGGAGACAAAAATTGACCAAAGAACATTGAGCAAACCTGCACACCAAACTTCAAATGATAGGGGCCTATATATAGATGGTACGAAGAAAAATAAGACATAAAATATGTACAGTGAAACCTGTATTAGTGGTTACCTCTATTAAGCAGCCAACCTGTATTAAGCAGCCAGTTAGCAGATTCCCAATGTGTTGTTTTATTATATATTTGACTTCTATTAAGCAGCCACCTGTGCTAAGCAGCCACTTTCTGTGATTCCCTTGGCTGGCTGCTTAAGACAGATTTGACTGTATGTTAATACATTGTATTATTTGCATATATTCATTTGCGCTATTGTATGTTGACGAGATAAATAAATTATTAAAAAATTGGGGTAAAAGAAAAAAATTGTTAAAAGAATGTTTTTTATTTCAAATTATAATACCAGCTTGACTCCAGATCTGATCATGGCATATGCTCTATCCCTGGCTCTTGCCAGATCTACAGTACCAGCAATCACTGTAGCTTCCAACCGATGTTCGTAAAGCATGAATCCATAATACTGAAATAGGAATGAAGTCTGAATCATGCCATACATGAATTCCGAATGTAAGCAATACATAAATACTCATGATAGGCGCCGAGTTCGCGCCCAGTTGTAGCCATTACGATTGTGCCCGTAGGCAAGACATTTAAATTCCACGTTGTATCCTCATTCTCCTTCATGGCGATGGAATCCATCAGGAATGAGGTCTCGAGAGTGATGGTGCATATAAACATCATGTATAATGCTTGAACATATTTTATTAACGCATTCAACACCTAGTAACTCACATGGACTGGTCCATGATATTCATAAACCAATAAATGAATCAGAAAATCACATTTGGACAAGTTCATTTATCAAAATGGGTAATTATGTCTAAAAATAGTCATATCACTGGCAAAAAGTGCAGATCCTGATGAGACGGCTCGTTACGAGCCGGCTCATCTGGATCTACACTATTTGTAAGCCTATTTAGAGGTCTGTGGTGTTGAAAGGGTTAACCTTCTATTATTTGTGATAATGCAATGTTAGCAGCTTTGGAAAGGAAATGATCAACATTAATAGACACTTGAAGTCCGTGGCCGTCTGACTTCGGGAGACTATGTAGAACAAACCGAAGGATAAGTGAACACTAACGAGTGACGTTTGCTTGCAACTGCAGGGTGATTATTGGGATTCCATAAGTGCTATTTATAGACTGGTGAAAACAGATCAATATGCCAATTTATTTTGTCCAAAATCTCACTCCTGTTTGGGAAGGGTGGTGGTGGTGGCAAGATTTAACGTCGCACACGTAGTTTAGGTCATATGACTATTAGGTGGAGGAAGACCCTGGGTCCTGGGTGCCCTCCGAGCAGTATTGCAGACACGGACGTGACCACCCAGGTAGAACTACTGACCTACCACAGACCAGCAGGATAGTTTCATCACTACCCCCTTCTATTATATACGGAGGTCGTATCAGCAAGCTTGAGAAGATCGGTTACATGTTCTCTATATACAATTAGAATACACATTGTTTCACTTACATGATCGAGAGTCTCCATGGTGACGGGGTATTTAGAATGTACTGGTTTACTGGTACCATACACGTAGGATACTAGTGTCTCTATCTACAACATTAAAGTCTCAAATTTATCATATAGCATCAACACAATTATTGGTCACTTTTTCCTATTCCATATAGGAGGGTAATTATGAAATGGTAATATTACCAAACAAAAGCCAATTCATTTTGTGGGCAGACTGGCAAGAGCTTAATAACGTATTCCTGATAATTGGACATCAAACAAAGGCAATTTCATTTTGTGGGCAGACTGGCAAGAGCTTAATAACGTATTCCTGATAATTGAACATATCACACAATACTCGTGTTTTCTAATCATCTGCACATTAGAATATCTCACTGTTATGTGCAGTACATTCTAACTTTGCCCCACACTGTGGCTCTAGTTACCTCCCCTGACGTTCGTCCACGTTAATGACATGATACTAACGTTCACGTGTTGGACTAATTCTAACTAAGCGCATAATGGAGGTTTTTAAGCAATTGTATTTCAGATAACTGCGGCCCAATACAAATGTTAATTAATGCTCTCAACAACCATATAAAGTGGAAGTTGTGATAGCGCAGTGGATGCGCATTCGCTTCAGGTGCGAAAGGTCCGGAGTTCGAGCCCCACTGGAGCCGTTACGATTGTGCCCTTAGGCAAGGCATTTAAATTCCACGTTGCCTCTTCTCTCTCCCTCGTGGCGATGGATTCCATCAGGAATGAGGTCTCGAGAGTGATTTATATAAGTTGAAATAACTTGTTTCGCAATCGAGCTAAAATATATTTGTATAAACTAACCATATTAAGTTTAAACTTTATAATAATTACAGAACTCGGTGATAGATATATGCTATTCCGTTTGTAAATCACTCTCAGTTCTATGTGTTTTCGTATCCATATTAGAGATGTCTTTAACATAAAGTGTGTGTTTGCTAATCCAGGGATCGCAGGTTCGATCCCCCGTCTGACCCTAATAAAATTAACAGCAAATAACGGCACTATTTTATTATTTATGAGCGACGCCTCCTGAAGAGATTAATCATTTTAGATTTTGGAGGATAGTGCATGATACAGACAGAGACCCATTCCAGAGTCTCCTCTGGTTCTTTTACGTGCACGGTGTAAAGCACCGACACAAGACCTCGGTTTAACATCCCATCTGAAAGACTGTTCATTTTACTAGGGTCAGACGGGGGATCGAACAGCTAATTATGCTTCATCACGGAGGTTATAAAGGTCTGTCCGCCCCCTAAGGCACTCATTTGTTGAGGCTTATAAAACAAATAATCAAAAAACTATTTTATTTTTATAAAAATGAAGAAGGACTGCCATAAAGGGAAAAAATGGCGGGACTAAAAAGGGTCAGGGCGGGCGGGACACCTCGTTCTGTTCTGCAAAAATCCATATTACATTTGACAGTTCAACAGGACAATGGTCTATAATAATTGCTTCTATACGAAGAATGTACCGCTAATGTGGTAAGCTTTGCTTCAATCAAATTAGACCTAAATACTAGATATTTGTTATAATTATTAATATTAAACCTAGACAGAATGACTTACATACATCATCTCAACCTTGCCATATGCATACTTAGGCGTAGAAGGTGGTATCTTCATCGATGATCCTGGGTTATACTGAAATTGTAACATACAATATTTGTCAGTTACTTCCCCCTGAATACTCTTTATGGAAGGTAGATCCTCTTAATTGGTATCCTCTGTTTTTATCATTGTTTCCTTTTGCACCACATGCTAGCAATTTCATCCGCTTTCTCATCTTGTAATTATTATAAAATTATTAAATCTCGAAAGATATCCTACAGTAGAATCATACCGCAACATATGGTTAGGTAACAACAGTAAAAACAAAGGATTCCAACTAAAAGGACCAATAGACATTTTGGAATCAATCGCATTTTATCTGCCACCTGAGTAACAGAAAAACGAGGTATGTCTCGCACTGTACAATGCATCATAGTATTTCCCATTTTCATAAGTCTATATGGGCACACTATAAACCTAGTTCCTGTGCGCAGTGCCTTACACACATGCCACATACTTGTACCAATGGCGCTATGAGACACACGCCCTCCCCCCAATCACCCAAGCTGCAAGTAAGCTAATGCTGCAAGTAAACTACTGCTGCAAGTAAACTAATTCAGAAAGTAAACTAATGCTGCAAGTAAACTAATGCTGCAAGTAAACTAATGCAGAAAGTAAACTAATGCTGCAAGTAAACTAATGCAGAAAGTAAACTAATGATGCAAGTAAACTAATGCAGAAAGTAAACTAATGCAGAAAGTAAACTACTAATGCTGCAAGTAAACTAATGCTGCAAGTAAACTAATGCTGCAAGTAAGCTAATGCTGCAAGTAAGCTAATGCTGCAAGTAAACTAATGCTGCAAGTAAGCTAATGCTGCAAGTAAACTAATGCTGCAAGTAAACTAATGCTGCAAGTAAGCTAATGCTGCAAGTAAACTAATGCTGCAAGTAAACTAATGCAGCAAGTAAACTAATGCTGCAAGTAAGCTAATGCTGCAAGTAAATTAATGCTGCAAGTAAACTAATGCAGAAAGTAAACTAATGCTGCAAGTAAACTAATGCAGCAAGTAAACTAATGCTGCAAGTAAACTAATGCTGTGAGTAAACTACTGCTGTAAGTAAACTAATGCTGCAAGTAAACTAATGCTGCAAGTAAACTAATGCTGCAAGTAAGCTAATGTTGCAAGTACCTGGCAAGTTTTCATAAATATAATTTTCCTTGCAACAAAATGTCACCAGTATAACACACTGTGGAAGTCAAACACAAACATAGCCACATAAAAAACACACATGGCTGCTTAATAAAGGTGAAATATATAATAAAACTACATAAAGGGAATCTGAAAACTGGCTGCTTAATACAGGTTGGCTGCTTACTAGAGGTGGCCATTAACACAGGTTGGACTGTAATTGTCGATAGAATGGTCCACTCATACTATCTTCATACATCTAGGACAGCACTAGGCAACAATAACACTGTTCAGCAGGCATAAAGCCTATGTACATACATGTAGGATTGAGGAGAAAGCAATCTGCTTGTATGGTTACCTCTTTCCTATGTACATACATGTAAGATTGAGGAGAATGCAACCTGCTTGTATGGTTACCTCTTTCCTATGTACATACATGTAGGAATGAGGAGAATGCAACCTGCTTGTATGGTTACCTCTTTCCTATGTACATACATGTAGGATTGAGGAGAATGCAACCTGCTTGTATGGTTACCTCTTTCCTATGTACATACATGTAGGATTGAGGAGAATGCAATCTGCTTGTATGGTTACCTCTTTCCTATGTACATACATGTAGGATTGAGGAGAATGCAATCTGCTTGTATGGTTACCTCTTTCCTATGTACATACATGTAGGATTGAGGAGAATGCAATCTGCTTGTATGGTTACCTCTTTCCTATGTACATACATGTAGGATTGAGGAAAAAGCAATCTGTTTGTATGGTTACCTCTTTCCTATGTACATACATGTATGATTGAGGAGAATGCAATCTGCTTGTATGGTTACCTCTTTCCTATGTACATACATGTAGGATTGAGGAAAAGGCAACCTGCTTGTATGGTTACCTCTTTCCTATATACATACATGTAAGATTGAGGAGAATGCAATCTGCTTTTATGGTTACCTCTTTCCTATATACATACATGTAGGATTGAGGAGAAAGCAACCTGCTTGTATGGTTACCTCTTTCCTATGTACATACATGTAGGATTGAGGAAAAAGCAACCTGCTTGTATGATTACCTCTTTCCTATGTACATACATGTAGGATTGAGGAGAATGCAACCTGCTTGTATGGTTACCTCTTTCCTATGTACATACAATGATACATGTAGGATTGAGGAGAATGCAATCTGCTTGTATGGTTACCTCTTTCTTATTTGGTACTGAAAACTCTGGAAATATGTCCCGGAATTTCGTTAGAATAGTGACGTTACGACACAATTCTAAGGAAATTCCAGGACATATTTGACTGTTACTTTCATCGCTAGCATTAAAAGAGTTTACTAGATAATAAACTTTACAAATGATAACTTATACATATTCTTTAATAAAATGCTACCATATCTAAATGTGCTGCTGTTAAAAACAACACGCTGTAATCATATTTCATGGAATGTATTGGTACTTGCATGAAGAAACTGTTAGAAACAACACACTGTAATCATATTTCATGGAATGTATTGGTACTTGCATGAAGAAACTGTTAGAAACAACACGCTGTAATCATATTTCATGGAATGTATTGGTACTTGCATGAAGAAACTGTTAAAAACAACACGCTGTAATAAGATTGCATGGAATGTATTGGAACTTGCATGAAGAAACTGTTAGAAACAACACGCTGTAATAATATTGCATGGAATGTATTGGTACTTGCATGAAGAAACTGTTAGAAACAACACGCTGTAATCATATTTCATGGAATGTATTGGTACTTGCATGAAGAAACTGTTAGAAACAACACGCTGTAATTATATTTCATGGAATGTATTGGTACTTGCATGAAGAAACTGTTAGAAACAACACGCTGTAATCATATTGCATGGAATGTATTTGTACTTGCATGAAGAAACTGTTAGAAACAACACGCTGTAATCATATTGCATGGAATGTATTGGTACTTGCATGAAGAAACTGTTAGAAACAACACGCTGTAATCATATTGCATGGAATGTATTGGAACTTGCATGAAGAAACTGTTAGAAACAACACGCTGTAATCATATTGCATGGAATGTATTGGTACTTGCATGAAGAAACTGTTAGAAACAACACGCTGTAAGCATATTTCATGGAATGTATTGGTACTTGCATGAAGAAACTGTTAAAAACAACACGCTGTAATCATATTTCATGGAATGTATTGGTACTTGCATGAAGAAACTGTTAAAAACAACACGCTGTAATCATATTTCATGGAATGTATTGGAACTTGCATGAAGAAACTGTTAAAAACAACACGCTGTAATCATATTTCATGGAATGTATTGGTACTTGCATGAAGAAACTGTTAGAAACAACACGCTGTAATCATATTTCATGGAATGTATTGGAACTTGCATGAAGAAACTGTTAGAAACAACACGCTGTAATCATATTTCATGGAATGTATTGGTACTTGCATGAAGAAACTGTTAAAAACAACACGCTGTAATAATATTGCATGGAATGTATTGGAACTTGCATGAAGAAACTGTTAGAAACAACACGCTGTAATAATATTGCATGGAATGTATTGGTACTTGCATGAAGAAACTGTTAGAAACAACACGCTGTAATCATATTTCATGGAATGTATTGGTACTTGCATGAAGAAACTGTTAGAAACAACACGCTGTAATTATATTTCATGGAATGTATTGGTACTTGCATGAAGAAACTGTTAGAAACAACACGCTGTAATCATATTGCATGGAATGTATTGGTACTTGCATGAAGAAACTGTTAGAAACAACACGCTGTAATCATATTGCATGGAATGTATTGGTACTTGCATGAAGAAACTGTTAGAAACAACACGCTGTAATCATATTGCATGGAATGTATTGGAACTTGCATGAAGAAACTGTTAGAAACAACACGCTGTAATCATATTGCATGGAATGTATTGGTACTTGCATGAAGAAACTGTTAGAAACAACACGCTGTAAGCATATTTCATGGAATGTATTGGTACTTGCATGAAGAAACTGTTAAAAACAACACGCTGTAATCATATTTCATGGAATGTATTGGTACTTGCATGAAGAAACTGTTAAAAACAACACGCTGTAATCATATTTCATGGAATGTATTGGAACTTGCATGAAGAAACTGTTAAAAACAACACGCTGTAATCATATTTCATGGAATGTATTGGTACTTGCATGAAGAAACTGTTAGAAACAACACGCTGTAATCATATTTCATGGAATGTATTGGAACTTGCATGAAGAAACTGTTAGAAACAACACGCTGTAATCATATTGCATGGAATGTATTGGAACTTGCATGAAGAAACTGTTAAAAACAACACGCTGTAATCATATTTCATGGAATGTATTGGTACTTGCATGAAGAAACTGTTAGAAACAACACGCTGTAATCATATTTCATGGAATGTATTGGAACTTGCATGAAGAAACTGTTAGAAACAACACGCTGTAATCATATTGCATGGAATGTATTGGAACTTGCATGAAGAAACTGTTAGAAACAACATGCTGTAATCATATTTCATGGAATGTATTGGTACTTGCATGAAGAAAGTGTTAAAAACAACACGCTGTAATAATATTGCATGGAATGTATTGGAACTTGCATGAAGAAACTGTTAGAAACAACACGCTGTAATAATATTGCATGGAATGTATTGGAACTTGCATGAAGAAACTGTTAGAAACAACATGCTGTAATCATATTTCATGGAATGTATTGGTACTTGCATGAAGAAAGTGTTAAAAACAACACGCTGTAATAATATTGCATGGAATGTATTGGAACTTGCATGAAGAAACTGTTAGAAACAACACGCTGTAATAATATTGCATGGAATGTATTGGAACTTGCATGAAGAAACTGTTAGAAACAACATGCTGTAATCATATTTCATGGAATGTATTGGTACTTGCATGAAGAAACTGTTAGAAACAACACGCTGTAATCATATTGCATGGAATGTATTGGAACTTGCATGAAGAAACTGTTAGAAACAACACGCTGTAATCATATTGCATGGAATGTATTGGTACTTGCATGAAGAAACTGTTAGAAACAACACGCTGTAATCATATTTCATGGAATGTATTGTAACTTGCATGAAGAAACTGTTAACCCATTCAACACCAAGTAACTCACATGGACTAGTCCATGATATTCTTAAACCAATAAATGAATCAGAAAATCACATTTGGACTAGTTCATTTATCAAAATGGGTAATTATGTCTAAAAATAGGAATATTACAAGCAAAAAGTGCAGATCCTGATGAGACGGCTCGACACGAGCCGGCTCATCTGGATCTACACTTTTTTGTAAGCCTATTTAGAGGTATGTGGTGTTGAAAGGATTAAAAACACGATCTCTAGCCTGGGAACAGGCGTCGATATATTTTGCCTAGTCAGTGAAATAAATATATTTTAAGTTTTTAACACCGATACTATTAATTGAGCCGTATTGAACTTCTGATAATATCCAGAAGTTAAAAAGTGAAATATCGACAGACTGGAACCCAGGCTACATGATACCAAACAACGGCATGATATAAAGATAAGCTGATGCAAGCAGTAAAACCAGGACACTTTTTTAATTTGATAAAACGCCTATTTTTACATAAAAACATTCAATTGTGTTGTACAATGTTGTTTGTTTGTTTGTTTGTTGTTTGTTCGGGCGTTACGCCTTTATCAGCACCATTTTTGGGCTATATCGACGGCCACAGGGATTAGGCACGTTTGGGGGTACTAGTATATATATTTAATATATATATACTAGTACCCCCAAACGTGCCGAATCCCTGTGTCGACGGCGGGCAGTTTACCTAAATATAAATAAATATCAAAGCGAATTAATAAAGGACATTTACATCATACTACTTAACAGTTATTAATTAAACTATAATTATAATTATAATAAAATACAAT
Organism: Archivesica marissinica; assembly: GCA_014843695.1. Lineage (NCBI taxonomy): Eukaryota > Metazoa > Mollusca > Bivalvia > Venerida > Vesicomyidae > Archivesica > Archivesica marissinica. Next base: position 64,657,737 of record CM026391.1, read on the forward strand.
ATCCTAAAATCAATATAAAACTCGGTATAATAATATATATCAAAATATTACATTCATGACTAAGAATATAAAACAGTATTTTAAGACTAACTGATGTACTTTTAGTATCTACAGGGTAAAATGAACATCATTTATTTAATAAATCTACTTTCAATACCTTGGCAATGATGTTTCTAAGCTGTATATATTTAACAGTGATATCCCCGGCCTCCGTGAGAGGGGCATCGTAGTCATAGCTTGTGGGCACTGGTTGAAACGGGTGGTTAGCTCCTAAGAACGGGCAGAGGTAATGGTTAATGTTCATGCTATAGGCATACTGAATAAATACGTAGAGCGTGGTTTGTGTTACCTCAGTACCTATCCACCCCAAAGCCCCAGTTAATAAGAGACATCTCTAATTTTCTATTACCTCCCTTGGCAGATAAAGTCTGATTTATTCCAAAATGTGAATAGGTCTTTAGAATCCTTTGTTATTACTGTTGTTCCCTAACCAGATGTTGCGGTATGATAATTGTGATTTTATCAAAATCGTGTTACTTAACTGATAACATTCTTTTACAAATAAGTACCCATTGCATATGAGATCTGTCGAGATATAGTAATTTAATAATCATAAGAAGCGATAGTAGAATAAAATTGCTAACATGTTGTGCAAAGGAAACAACGATAAAAACAGAGGAAAATACTTAATAGGACCTATCTACTTTCAGGGAGTATTCAGGGGCAGTAACTGACCGATGTCTCTCATTGCAGAAAGCACGTTCCTATCTACCCTGAAACACGGCGAATTGTATACAAGGGACATAAATCATAATGTTTCTTTGACAATAAGATTGACAGAGTTGTAAACCCTACATTTAGAAAAAATACTATGGAAGGAATTACTGGAGAAACCTTGCAACTGTCAACATAAATTTAATACTATGCATCTTCCGAGAAATAGTTCATTGCTTGGTATATCTAACCTGATATTGAAGACGTCTTTGATACAGGAAGAGAAATGAAGATATAAGTAGGTAAGTTTGTTGTTCTTCATGTTCTACAGACGGATCTGTAGTCCAGTGGTATCACGCTGGACTGATAATCCAGGGATCGCAGGTTCGATCCCCTGTCTGACCCTAATAAAATTAACAGTCTTTCAGAAGGGACATTAAACCGAGGTCTCGTGTCGGTACTGTACGCAGTGCACGACTCTGGAATGGGTCTCTGTCTGTATCATTGCACTATCCTCCAAAATCTAAAATGACTAATCTCTTCAGGAGACGTCACTCATATGGGCAACCGGTAGCGACGATAAATAAACGTAAAACACAAGAGAAACTAAACATATGGGATCTTGATTTGTTTTCATTCAGTTATTTCCATACAACGAAAATCATTTTTTGGAATACGGGTAAAAAAGTTTAAACTTTATTTATTTTACAATGATTGAGATGCAAGTGTTAACAACTTAGAATAATCACTCTCGTTGGCGCAGATGAAAGCGTATTTGTGGTCATTCGTATGGGAGGAAACTGGAGTACCCAGAGAAAACCCACCTGTCCGATCTGGCGACAACCGTACCATCTCACATACTTCCCAGTCTGAGGATCGAACCCGGGATGCATTGGTCCACTGGTAGGTGTGGCATACCTACCACGTAGGTACTATACTACGTAACATATGCCGGGAATGCAAGCAGAATATGATATGCATGATACTGAACTAGAACATACGCATGCAAGTTACCTTACGCACAATCGTTCTGATATGATGGTATTTCCCTGTGATGTCTCCAGCCTCGGATAAGGGAGCATCATAATCATAACTGGTTGGGATTGCCATAAATGGTGGAAACTCTGCTCCTAATAGTGAACAGATTCCAGCTCAGTGTTCATTGGTAATTTATATTCTTTTATAAGTTTACTGCATTCCCATATAGACAATGAAAGTACGCTACATTCAAACTTAAAACACATGTTAACATTTTTAAATAAATGGCTGGAGCCGTTACAATTGTGCCCTTAGGCAAGGCATTTACTTTTTGTCAGTAATATTACTATTTTTAGACAAAATTACCCATGTCACGTCAGTTACTTGGTGTTGAATGGGTTAAACTCTCAATCTATGGGTTAAACTCTCAATCTATATCTTAAGTAAGCTCTTTCTGTATCTTAATTAATCTCTATATCCCAACTATCCTCTATCGTGTTCTAATTAACCTCTATCGTGTTCTAATTAACCTATATCGTGTTCTAATTAACCTATGTCGTGTTCTAATTAACATATATCATGTTATAATTAACCTATATCGTGTTCTAATTACCTATATCGTGTTCTAATTAACCCTATCGTGTTCTAATTAACATATATCGTGTTCTAATTAACCCATATCATGTTCTAATTGACCTCTATCGTGTTCTAATTAACCCCTACCATGTTCTAATTAACCTCTATCGTGTTCTAATTAACCTATATCATAACATTTTGGTTCTAAACTTCTTGCCCAATGAGGGCAACTTTTTCATTCATACAAGCTACAGACTAACGAAACTAAACATGAATAGCAATATCTCGTGCAGTAAACAATACAAAGCGGAATCTTACCATTCCAGAAAGCAAAGATAGTTCCGCCTTCAAACATATACCTGTATAACATGAAAATGATGCTGAAGTACCGGTACTAGAAGAAACTACAATGCATGAGTATGACATACACCAAAATGAATGTATTATAGTAATGCTGCTCAAATACCATATACTTGTGCATGTTTATGAAATAAAATAGGAGTTCATGGGCCATCGTACAGTCTGCCGAAGATTAATACCATATACCCCCGTTTAAACGCACCCGGGGTGATGCAATTTGCGACAAATTATATACAAAGTAGTTCTGCGACTCCTTTAAACGCCCCCACTTTCTTCATACCTCTTGACATCAACACAAACCACTATGTTTTAGCAGTACAGACGATGATAGCAGCGGGCACTGAAGTGAGAATTATTTTGTTTTGCTTCAAAATGGCGGGGGCGTTTATTAGGGAGGGGGCATTTAAGGGGGGTATACGGTATTTGGTATTTTTTCAATGCTAAAACATCAGTATTACAGACCCATACATGCGAACCAACTCTGAACATCAAAATGGATGCCTTTCATTCTAATGGCTAACATTCAATCTGTATGATTAACGCAGTGGGTATGATGCTTGCTTCTCACCAATGCAACCCAGGTCTGATCCTCGGACACGTATGGGGCAGTGGTAGCCAGATTGCTCATGTGGGGTTTTTCCGGTTTCCTCCCACACGCTCTCATCCATGGCAACGAGAGTGATATATATAAGTTGCTAAAGCTTGTTTTGCAGTGTAAAATAAATAACGTTTATACTTTTTTAAAAATATAAAACAAATGTATATATTGACCAAGAATATTCAACGGGTATCTTAGCACAACTATAGCTCTTTTTTCTTTTCGTTATTTTTTAAATTGCGGACCCTTAGTATGGCAACCATAGCCTCTATAGCGGTATATCTCGTGTATAGGCAGATCTCTAAAAGAACATATATACAATAGTTACCAAGGCAGATCTCTAAAAGAACATAATTATACACAATAGTTACCAAGGCAGACCTCTAAAAGAACATATACACAATAGTTACCAAGGCAGATACATAAAAGAACATATACACAATAGTTACCAAGACAGATACATAAAAGAACATATACACAATAGTTACCAAGACAGATACATAAAAGAACATATACACAATAGTTACCAAGGCAGATCTCTAAAAGAACATATATACAATAGTTACCAAGGCAGATCTCTAAAAGAACATATACACAATAGTTACCAAGGCAGATCTCTAAAAGACCATATACACAATAGTTACCAAGGCAGATCTCTAAAAGAACATATACACAATAGTTACCAAGGCTGATCTCTAAAAGACCATATACACAATAGTTACAAAGGCATATCTCTAAAAGAACATATACACAATAGTTACCAAGGCAGATCTCTAAAAGACCATATACACAATAGTTACCAAGGCAGATCTCTAAAAGAACATATACACAATAGTTACCAAGGCAGATCTCTAAAAGAACATATATACAATAGTTACCAAGGCAGATCTCTAAAAGACCATATACACAATAGTTACCAAGGCAGATCTCTAAAAGACCATATACACACTAGTTACCAAGGCAGATCTCTAAAAGAACATATACACAATAGTTACCAAGGCAGATCTCTAAAAGAACATATACACAATAGTTACCAAGGCAGATCTCTAAAAGAACATATACACAATAGTTACCAAGACAGATACATAAAAGAACATATACACAATAGTTACCAAGGCAGATCTCTAAAACAACATATACACAATAGTTACCAAGGCAGATCTCTAAAAGAACATATACACAATAGTTACCAAGACAGATACATAAAAGAACATATACACAATAGTTACCAAGGCAGATCTCTAAAAGAACATATACACAATAGTTACCAAGGCAGATCTCTAAAAGAACATATACACAATAGTTACCAAGACAGATACATAAAAGAACATATACACAATAGTTACCAAGGCAGATCTCTAAAAGAACATATACACAATAGTTACCAAGGCAGATCTCTAAAAGAACATATACACAATATATAGTTACCAAGGCAGATCTCTAAAAGAACATATACACAATAGTTACCAAAGCAGATCTCTAAACGAACACACACAATAGTTACCAAGGCAGATCTCTAAAAGAACATATACGCAATAGTTACCAAGGCACACAAAGAAGCAAACAGAATATTTCCAACGCGACAGTCGTACATTTTCGAAAACATCGAGCCATAAAGTTATGCCTATATAATTATCCACGATATTATATACTTGCATATTGACATTAGCTCCGAGCGCTAACATACGATCCAGACAATTGGCTACAGCAGGTGTTGGAACAGTTGAGTGATTCTGTCCCCAATGATCCAACCACCCTGTGTAATACTCGGAATTCATCTACAATATATGTAAATTTCTCAGAAAATAATATTTTAAAGCTCCAGTATGCAATTACTTAGAATTACTGTGCTTATAATGTACTGCATGCTACAATATATAAGTAATGGACGATTAGAAATCGTGATTATTGTGCCATACATCATTATATTTGGATTGTGCCCTTATGCAAGGCATTTAAATTCCATGTTGTCTCTTCTCTCTTCCTCATGGCGATGGATTCAATCAGGAATTAGGTCTCAAGAGTGATTAATATAAGATGTAAGAAATTGTTTCGCAATCGAGCTAAGATAAATTTGTATAAACTCAATAACATCTACGAGACAAGTGAAGGCATAATAATAATATACAAAGTAAAGTGTTTTGTTTATTATAGTGTCACCCATAGTTAAAGGGCCAGCCATTTCTGACTTATGAGACACCTCTTTTTATGAACTTCAGTACTTCCTGAATCCTATGCTGGTATGCCAGGCACCAGGCTGGTAGGCAATCGGTAACCATTATTTAACTAGCTGGCGTATGTCAATGCTGGGTTATTGCACCGTATGATAATTCTATACTACATTTACTACTGTCTTACCAATGGACCTTTTGGTTCTTTGTGCCTCTGAATAGCAAAATTCTTTTCTGGATCCTCTGTAAAAGAAATGTGACTTTATTTTTTTTACAACGATTGTGAAACAAGCTTTAACCACTTATATTAATGGTGACAATCACTCTTGTTGGATGAAAGTGTATACGTGGTCATTCGTGTGGGAGGAAACTGGAGTATCCTGAGAAAATCGACCTACCTGTCCGATCTGGCGACAACCGTACCATGTCACATACTTCCTGGTCCGAGTATTGAACAGATTTGTACATAATACATAATAAACTATATAATAATACAGAATCATATAATACATTTACATCAAAATTAATGACTGGTTAGATACATGACTGGTTAGATACATGACTGGTTAGATGCATGACTGGTTAGATGCATGACTGCATGACTGGTTAGATGCATGACTGGTTAGATACATGACTGGTTAGATACATGACTGGTTAGATACATGACTGGTTAGATGCATGACTGGTTAGATGCATGACTGGTTAGATGCATGACTGGTTAGATACATGACTGGTTAGATACATGACTGGTTAGATACATGACTGGTTAGATACATGACTGGTTAGATGCATGACTGGTTAGATACATGACTGGTTAGATACATGACTGGTTAGATACATGACTGGTTAGATACATGACTGGTTAGATACATGACTGGTTATATGCATGACTGGTTAGATGCATGACTGGCTAGATACATGACTGGTTAGATACATGACTGGTTAGATACATGACTGGTTAGATACATGACTGGTTAAATACATGCCTGGTTAGATACATGACTGGTTAGATACATGACTGGTTAGGTGCATATTCAATATGTCCTATTGTTGGTTTCATTTATTGTTTATATATGTCTCATCGATGTACAACAAACAATCTTCAATATAATAAAAACATATGGATGTACAATGCCACTCAAAAAGGAGTTATAAGAGACAGTCATAACAAAAAGTCACAATATAGCAGAATTGAACATTGCTTTCATTAATATGTCCTATTGTTGGTTTCATTAATGTGACTTGTCCTATTATTGCTTTCATTAATATGTCCTATTGTTGCTTTCATTAATATGTCCTATTGTTGGTTTCATTAATGTGACTTGTCCTATTGTTGCTTCCATTAATATGCCATAGTGTTGCTTTCATTAATGTGACTTGTCCTATTGTTGCTTTCATTAATATGTCCTATTGTTGGTTTCATTAATGTGACTTGTCCTAGTGTTGCTTTCATCAATATGTCCTATTGTTGCTTTCATTAATATGTCCTATTTCTGCTTTCATTAATATGTCCTATTGTTGCTTTCATTAATATGTCCTAGTGTTGCTTTCATTAATATGGCCTATTGTTGGTTTCATTAATGTGACTTGTCCTATTGTTGCTTTCATCAATATGTCCTATTGTTGCTTTCATTTAATATGTCCTATTGTTGCTTTCATTAATATGTCATATTGTTGATTTCATTGTTGCTTTCATTAATATGTACTATTGTTGGTTCCATTAATATGTCCGATTGTTGGTTCCATTAATATGTCCTATTGTTGCTTCCATTAATATGTCCTATTGTTGCTTTCATTAATATGTCCTATTGTTGCTTTCATTAACATATCCTATTGTTGGTTCCATTAATATGTCATATTGTTGCTTTCATTAATATGTCCTATTGTTGCTTTTATTAACATGTCCTATTGTTGGTTCCATTAATATGTCATATTGTTGCTTTCATTAATATGTCCTATTGTTCCTTTCATTAATATGTCCTATTCAAGGCTATTGTTGCTTTCATTAATATGTACTATTGTTGCTTTCATTAATATGTACTATTGTTGCTTTCATTAATATGTCCTATTGTTGCTTTAATTAATATGTCCTATTGCTGTTTGCCGAGACTATCTAGCTACAAAGTTCTGAGCCAGTAATATGGATCATTCTAGAGGGCGATGTGGGTGAAATTGTCGCCCTAGGGACCCTGACTTCGCCCTCTGGGGGCCCCACTTCTCCCTTGTTTTGGTTTTTACGATTTTCAAACACAATTTTGTCTAGTAAGATACACTGGCCCATTATAAAGCACTCCTTCTATTCAAATGTTGTATTTAATGGTTGTACTGTGACTTTTAACCCTATTTTGCAGAAGTATATTAAAGAACACCATTTAAGGAAGCGATCACTCGCTTTCTCACTTTTCCCAAAAATTCTGACCTAGAATGAACCATGCAGTATACCTAGCAATATGTCCTATTGTTGCTTTCATTAATATGTCCTATTGTTGGTTTGCAGAGACTATCTGGCTACAAGGTTCTGAGCCAGTATACCTAGCAATATGTCCTATTGTTGGTTTGCAGAGACTATCTGGCTACAAGGTTCTGAGCCAGTATACCTAGCAATATGTCCTATTGTTGTTTGCAGAGACTATCTGGCTACAAAGTTCTGAGCCAGTATACCTAGCAATATGTCCTATTGTGGTTTGCAGAGACTATCTGGCTACAAAGTTCTGAGCCAGTATACCTAGCAATATGTCCTATTGTTGGTTTGCAGAGACTATCTGGCTACAAGGTTCTGAGCCAGTATACCTAGCAATATGTCCTATTGTTGGTTTGCAGAGACTATCTGGCTACAAAGTTCTGAGCCAGTATACCTAGCAATATGTCCTATTGTTGTTTGCAGAGACTATCTGGCTACAAAGTTCTGAGTCAGTATACCTAGCAATATGTCCTATTGTTGGTTTGCAGAGACTATCTGGCTACAAGGTTCTGAGCCAGTATACCTAGCAATATGTCCTATTGTTGTTTGCAGAGACTATCTGGCTACAAAGTTCTGAGCCAGTATAACTAGCAATATGTCCTATTGTTGTTTGCAGAGACTATCTGGCTACACGGTTCTGAGCCAGTATACCTAGCAATATGTCCTATTGTTGGTTTGTAGAGACTATCTGGCTACAAAGTTCTGAGCCAGTATACCTAGCAATATGTCCTATTGTTGGTTTGCAGAGACTATCTGGCTACAAAGTTCTGAGCCAGTATACCTAGCAATTGTCATATTGTTGTTTGCAGAGACTATCTGGCTACAAGGTTCTGAGCCAGTATACCTAGCAATACTCACTAGGAAAGAGGTAGCCATATAAGCAAGTTGCTTTCTCCTCAATCCTACATGTACTTTCTTATTGTGATCATATACTATGTATATTCATTGAAATAAAAAATATTGTTTAAACTAATACTCACTAGTAATTCCAAAGTCAACAGTTACATAAACCCCTGGTATAGTGCCACATTTCAAATAAGCATCGCTGTCACCGTCTGTGGAGAACAGGACAACCTCATTGCCTAGGTGCTTCCATGCCAGATCACGTAGTACGGCCAGATAGTTGTAATCACATGCTGGATAACTGCCATACTCATTCTCTATCTGCAAGAAAAGATAATACTAGAGTCGGTAGTTGTGATAGCGCCGTGGTAGCGTGTTCGCTTCAAGTACAAAGGCCTGGAGTTTGTGCCCAGCTGGAGCCGTTACGATTGTGCCCTTAGGCAAGGTGCTTAAATTCCACATTGCCTCTTCTCTCTCCCTCATGGCGATTAATCTAACGCTCTTAAAACTTGTTTCACAATCAAGCTAAAATTAATTTGTATAAACTAAACTAGATTAAAATTCCCACACTATTATTTGACGCCAAGAACAAATACTTTCACCTTGAAAGGTCAAACTCAAGGTCAGGGAGTATGGCTTATTGGATGGTCAGACTCAAGGTGAGAATGGCTTGTTGAAAGGTCAAACTCAAGGTCAGGGAGTATGGCTTATTGATAGGTCAGACTCAAGGTCAGGGAGTATGGCTTATTGAAAGGTCAGAGAGTATGGCTTATTGAAAGGTCAAACTCAAGGTCAGGCAGTATGGCTTATTGAAAGGTCAAACTCAAGGTCAGGGAGTATGTCTTATTGAAAGGTCAAACTCAAAGTCAGGCAGTATGGCTTATTGAAAGGTCAAACTCAAGGTCAGGGAGTATGGCTTATTGATAGGTCAGACTCAAGGTCAGGGAGTATGGCTTATTGAAAGGTCAGACTCAAGGTCAGGCAGTATGACTTATTGATAGGTCAGACTCAAGGTCAGGGAGTATGGCTTATTGATAGGTCAGACTCAAGGTCAGGGTGTATGGCTTATTGATAGGTCAGACTCAAGGTCAGGGAGTATGGCTTATTGAAAGGTCAGAGAGTATGGCTTATTGAAAGGTCAAACTCAAGGTCAGGCAGTATGACTTATTGAAAGGTCAAACTCAAGATCAGGGAGTATGGATTATTGAAAGGTCAAACTCAAGGTCAGGGAGTATGGCTTATTGAAAGGTCAAACTCAAGGTCAGGCAGTATGGCTTATTGAAAGGTCAAACTCAAGGTCAGAGAGTATGGATTATTGAAATGTCAGAGGATCTTGTAAGTGTTCTATTGAAACTACATGTCTATCTTGCTTCGTGTTAGAGTTGCAAACATACACACAGTGTTATCGAAGTGAATGGGAGTAGAACTTTTGCTGATCGCCCTGACAACAGACCATGACTGATTTCTCCCAAAATCTAATCACCATCTCCTAGACCAAACTTCTATATACAGTCAAACCTGTATATAAAGGCCAGCCTCAGGAAAGTCAAAAAGTGGCCTCTCAATAGAGGGTTAAAATGCATTGATAATTGCTCGACGCGCGAGAGAAATGGTGGTCTTTAGAGACAGGTTTTTCATATGCGGCCTTTATTTGGAGGTGGCCTTTAGCACAGGTTTGACTGTATCTACAAAGCTTCATGAAAATTCATCAACATTTTTTGAGAAAATGAAACAAATGAAATAAACGATTAATGGATTACATGTATATACAGTTTATTGTATCAACAGCATCCGTACACACAAACAAGACGAGAATCTATATCCCATAGGCATAGTGTGGTAATAGTTTATTCCATGAAGATGATGATGTAGATTTGTTTACGTTGGCAACTGTAGAACATATGGGCAATCATTGTAAGCAGTTCATGTAACGATTTTCGAGTTAGTCTTGGTCGTTTAATCACAGGGTAAGTTAGAGTTGTTGAAGAGTGTCTAGTAAATTAATATTGTTCAAGTGGATGGTGATATCGTGCAGTACAAATTTGACAACTGTAGGAGGAACCTTCTTCCTTTACAGCATGAAAATCCTGTGATGATATTTTCTTTCAAAAACGGCTAACGTTGGAGTACTATGTACTATGTACTATGTCGTCATACTGGTGAGGGACGTTGCTCAAATATGTGGCCAAAACAATGTGTACTATCAATACTCCTGCTATTTTCTTGTACTTATGTTTTGTATGTTATAATTAAAGTGACATTACATCGCAAAAGGCCGAAGCATGCACTTGTTCACATATTAATGCATTGCTACTACAAATTCTTCCGAACACATTCGAACACTAACATTGATTTAATAAACAATGTTTTTGTGGTCTACAAACTTTCAAAAGTGAAAGTAGGATTTCATATAATGGTCATCCACGCTCCTGAATTGACGTTTGATTGTCATTGGAGTCAATACTAAACGCGTGATACTGTCGCTTAGAGATAATTTAACATAAATATGCATTGGCACAAATGTGAGACATAACGGTAAATATGTACTATAAAAGGCGTTGTTCAGGATACACGCGTTGTATTACGCATGTATGTCGACCCTATTTACATTATTTTGTTAGGTCAACAAACTGCGTATACGACGTTTTTTTTATTAGTAGAAATACTCATTTGTTTAGGCATATATTTGATAAAAATTATAGCATATAATAGGAAATTACATTCTGTATCTTAGCCACATAATTGATTAGTAACTATTAAAGCGACATTACATCGCAAAAATCAAATAAAGCGCATTTTTCACGTATAAATGCATTGCTACTACAAATTCTTCTGAATACATTCGAACGAACACTAACATTGAACCAATAAACAGTGCTTTTGTGGTCTACAAACTTCAGTCCAGCAAGTATCAGGGTTCATTCTAGGTCAGAATTTTTGGGAGAAGTGAGAAAGCGCGTGATCACTTCCTTAAATGGTGTTCTTTAATATACTTCTGCAAAATAGGGTTAAAAGTCACAGTACAACCATTAAATACAACATTTGAATAGAAGGAGTGCTTTATAATGGGCCAGTGTATCTTACTAGACAACATTTTGTTTGAAAATCGTAAAAACCAAAAAATATATTTTATTTTTAGGGAGAAGTGGGGCCCCCAGAGGGCGAAGTCAGGGTCCCTAGGGCGACTATTTCGCCCACATCGCCCTCTAGAATGATCCCTGAAGTATACTCAGGAATGAGTGCTCTGGCAAGAGAAACCTTGATGATCCCCATATGCTACGCCTTCGATGGAGTGCGTACACACGCTGGTCTTGGGAGCTGTGTAGGTAGTTTAATCCTAGATACTAAGTACTACCAACCTTAGTTACAGTGTGAATCTTATCTTGTCAATTAGCAATAGTGATCAAGTCCAATAGTCCAGGGGGTTGATGTTTTCATTTGAACAAACGTGCACTCAGGGATCATACAAGACCCTTATTTTGGGAGAGAAGTGAGAAAGCGTGGGATTGCGTCATCTAATGGTATTACAGTCAAACCTGTGTTAGTGGTCACCTCTATTAAGCAGCCAATCTGTATTAAGCAGCCAGTACCTAGATTACCAATATATATGTTGTTTTATTATACATTTGACCTCTATTAAGCA
>CM026391.1:64671080-64700237 GCA_014843695.1 Archivesica marissinica
TGTCGTAATGGTCGTAACAACGTGTAGTAACGTGTCGTAATCAACGTGTCGTAACGTCACTATTCTAATAAGAAAGAGGTAACCATACAAGCAGATTGCTTTCTCCTCAATCCTACATGTATGTACATAGGAAAGAGGTAACCATACAAGCAGGTTGCATTCTCCTCAATCCTACATGTATGTACATAATATTTATACTTGACTATGTTTATTCAAAGAAATAAATATTGTTTAAACTAAATAAGAAAAATGCATTAATGAATTGTTGTCTGCTACAATTCTTTGAACTATTTATAGCCTTTATTTTACCCAGCATGCAACAAGCTAATGTATGAATGTGTAGATACTCCCATGATAAATGCATGTGTTGCTTTATGCCTGCTGAACATTGTTATTGTTGCCTAGTGCTGCCTTAGATGTATGAAAATAGAATGAGTGAACCATTCTATCGACATGAACTATTTATAGCCTTTATTTTACCCAGCATGCAACGAGCTAATGTATGAATGTGTAGATACTCCCATGGTAAATGCATGTGTTGCTTTATGTCTGCTGAACAGTGTTATTGTTGCCTAGTGCTGCCCTAGATGTATGAAGATAGAATGAGTGAACCATTCTATCGACATGAACTATTTATAGCCTTTATTTTACCCAGCATGCAACGAGCTAATGTATGAATGTGTAGATACTCCCATGGTAAATGCATGTGTTGCTGTATACCTGCTGTACAGTGTTATTGTTGACTAGTGCTGCCCTAGATGTATGAAGATAAAATGAGTGAACCATTCTATCGACAATTACAGTCCAACCTGTGTTAATGGCCACCTCTAGTAAGCAGCCAACCTGTATTAAGCAGCCAGTTTCCAGATTCCCTTTATGTAGTTTTATTATATATTTCACCTTTATTAAGCAGCCATGTGTGTTTTTTATGTGGCTATGTTTGTGTTTGACTTCCACAGTGTGTTATACTAGTGACATTTTGTTTCAAGGAAAATTATATTTATGAAAACTTGCCAGGTACTTGCAGCATTAGCTTACTTGCAGCATTAGTTTACTTGCAGCATTAGCTTACTTGCAGCATTAGCTTACTTGCAGCATTAGTTTACTCACAGCATTAGTTTACTCGCAGTATTAGCTTACTTGCAGCATTAGCTTACTCGTAGTATTAGCTTACTTGCTGCATTAGTTTATTTGCAGCATTAGTTTACTTGCACATTAGTTTACTTGCAGCAGTAGTTTACTCGCTGCATTAGTTTACTTGCAGCATTAGCTTACTAATGCAGCATTAGTTTACTTGCTGCATTAGTTTGCTTGCAGCATTAGATTACTTGCAGCATTAGCTTACTTGCAGCTTGGGTGATTAGGGGGAGGGCATGTGTCTCATAGCGCCATTGGTACAAGTTTGTGGCATGTGTGTAAGGCACTTCACACAGGAACTAGGTTTATAGTGTGCCCATATAGACTTATGAAAATGGGAAATACTATGATGCATTGTACAGTGCGAGACATACCTCGTTTTTCTATTACTCAGGTGGCAGATAAAATGCGATTTATGTCTATTGGCCCTTTTAGTTGGAATCCTTTGTTTTTACTGGTGTTACCTCACCAGATGTTGCGGTATGATTCTACTGTAGGATATATTTCGAGATTTAATAATTTTATAATAATTAGAAGATGAGAAAACGGATGAAAATTGCTAGCATGTGGTGCAAAGGAAACAATGATAAAAACAGAGGATACCAATTAAGAGGATCTCTCCTCCTTAAAGAGTATTCAGGGGGAAGTAACTGACAAATATTGTATGTTACAATTTCAGTATAACCCAGGACCATCGATGAAGATACCACCTTCTACGCCTAAGTATGCGTATGGCAAGGTTGAGATGATGTATGTAAGTCATTCTGTCTAGGTTTAATATTAATAATTAAAACAAATATCTAGTATCTAGGTCTAATTTGATTGAAGCAAAGCTTATCACAAGTCATTACATTCTTTGTATAGAAGCAATTATTATAGACCATTGTACTGTTGAACTGTCAAATGTAATATGGATTTTTGTAGAACAGAACGAGGTGTCCCCCCCGCCCTGCCCCTTTTTAGCCCGCCATTTTTTTCATTTATGGCAGTCCTTCTTCATTTTTATAAAAATAAAATAGTTTTTTGATTATTTGTTTTATAAGCCTCAACAAATGAGTGCCTTAGGGGGCGGACAGACCTTTATAACCTCCGTGATGAAGCATAATTAGCTGTTCGATGCCCCGTCTGACCCTAGTAAAATGAACAGTCTTTCAGATGGGACATTAAACCGAGGTCTGGTGTCGGTGCTTTACACCGTGCACGTAAAAGAACCAGAGGAGACTCTGGAATGGGTCTCTGTTTGTATCATGCACTATCCTCCAAAATCTAAAATGACTAATCTCTTCAGGAGGCGTCGATCATATGGGCAACCGGTAGCGACGATAAATAAATATAAAACACACACACCAATTGGGGAATAAAATAGTGCCGTTATTTGCTGTTAATTTTATTAGGGTCAGACGGGGGATCGAACCTGCAATCCCTGGATTAGCAAACACACACTTTATGTTAAAGACATCTCTAATATGGATACGAAAACACATAGAACTGAGAGCGATTTACAAACGGAATATCATATATCTATCACTGAGCTATGTAATTATTATAAAGTTTAAACTTTATATGGTTGTTGAGAGCATTAATTAACATTTGTATTGGGCCGCAGTTATCTGAAATACATTTGCTTAAAAACCTCCATTATGCGCTTAGTTAGAATTAGTCCAACACGTGAACGTTAGTATCACGTCATTAACGTGGACGAACGTCAGGGGCGGTAACTAGAGCCACATTGTGGGGCAAAGTTAGAATGTGCTGCACATAACAGTGAGATATTCTAATGTGCAGATGATTAGAAAACGCGAATATTGTGTGATATGTCCAATTATCAGTAATACGTTGTTAAGCTCTTGCCAGTCTGCCCACAAAATGAATTGGCTTTTGTTTGATGTCCAATTATCAGGAATAAGTTATTAAGCTCTTGCCAGTCTGCCCACAAAATGAATTGGCTTTTGTTTGATGTCCAATTATCAGGAATAAGTTATTAAGCTCTTGCCAGTCTGCCCACAAAATGAATTGGCTTTTGTTATGTCCAATTATCAGGAATAAGTTATTAAGCTCTTGCCAGTCTGCCCACAAAATGAATTGGCTTTTGTTTGATGTCCAATTATCAGGAATAAGTTATTAAGCTCTTGCCAGTCTGCCCACAAAATGAATTGGCTTTTGTTTGGTAATATTACTAACTATTTCATAATTACCCTCCTATATGGAATAGGAAAAGGTGACCAATAATTGTGTTGATGCTATATGATAAATTTGTATATGAATTAAAGTTTCATTTTTCCATTTGAAGAGGGTGATATCAAACTGAGACTTTAATGTTGTAGATAGAGACACTAGTATCCTACGTGTATGGTATCAAACTGAGACTTTAATGTTGTAGATAGAGACACTAGCATCCTACGTGCATGGTATCAAACTGAGACTTTAATGTTGTAGATAGAGACACTAGCATCCTACGTGCATGGTATC
The DNA here is from genome assembly GCA_014843695.1 of Archivesica marissinica. Classification (NCBI taxonomy): domain Eukaryota; kingdom Metazoa; phylum Mollusca; class Bivalvia; order Venerida; family Vesicomyidae; genus Archivesica; species Archivesica marissinica. Next base: position 64,674,687 of record CM026391.1, read on the forward strand.
AAACTGAGACTTTAATGTTGTAGATAGAGACACTAGCATCCTACGTGCATGGTATCAAACTGAGACTTTAATGTTGTAGATAGAGACACTAGTATCCTGCGTGCATGGTATCAAACTGAGACTTTAATGTTGTAGATAGAGACACTAGTATCCTACGTGCATGGTATCAAACTGAGACTTTAATGTTGTAGATAGAGACACTAGTATCCTACGTGCATGGTATCAAACTGAGACTTTAATGTTGTAGATAGAGACACTAGTATCCTACGTGCATGGTATCAAACTGAGACTTTAATGTTGTAGATAGAGACACTAGTATCCTGCGTGCATGGTATCAAACTGAGACTTTAATGTTGTAGATAGAGACACTAGTATCCTACGTGTATGGTACCAGTAAACCAGTACATTCTAAATACCCCGTCACCATGGAGACTCTCGATCATGTAAGTGAAACAATGTGTATTCTAATTGTATATAGAGAACATGTAACCGATCTTCTCAAGCTTGCTGATACGACCTCCGTATATAATAGAAGGGGGTAGTCAAATTATTTCAAGTGATGGAGCTATCCTGTTGGTCTGTGGTAGGTCAGTGGTACTACCTGGGTGGTCACGTCCGTACGTTCCTCCACCTAATAGTCATATGACCTAAACTACATGTGCGATGTTAAATCTTGCCACCACCACCCTTCCCAAAAAGAAAACAAAGGGTGTGAGATTTTGGACAAAATCAATTGGCATATTGATCTGTCTATAAATAGCACTTATGGAATCCCAATAATCACCCTGCAGTTGCAAGCAAACGTCACTCGTTAGTGTTCACTTATCCTTCGGTTTGTTCTACATAGTCTCCCGAAGTCAGACGGCCACGGACTTCAAGTGTCTATTAATGTTGATCATTTCCTTTCCAAAGCTGCTAACATTGCACTATCACAAATAATAGAAGGTTAATAAAATATGTTCAAGCGTTATACATGATGTTTATATGCACCATCACTCTCGAGACATCATTCCTGATGGATTCCATCGCCATGAAGGAGAATGAGGATACAATGTGGAATTTAAATGTCTTGCCTAAGGGCACAATCGTAACGGCTACAACTTGGCGCGAACTCGGCGCCTATCATGAGTATTTATGTATTGCTTACATTCGGAATTCATGTATGGCATGATTCAGACTTCATTCCTATTTCAGTATTATGGATTCATGCTTTACGAACATCGGTTGGAAGCTACAGTGATTGCTGGTACTGTAGATCTGGCAGGAGCCAGGGATAGAGCATATGCCATGATCAGATCTGGAGTCAAGCTGGTATTATAATTTGAAATAAAAAACATTCTTTTACCCCAATTTTTTAATAATTTATTTATCTCGTCAACATACAATAGCTCAAATGAATATATGCAAATAATACAATGTATTAACATACAGTCAAATCTGTCTTTGGCAGCCAGCCAAGGGAATCACAGAAAGTGGCTGCTTAGCACAGGTGGCTGCTTAATAGAAGTCAAATATATAATAAAACAACACATTGGGAATCTGCTAACTGGCTGCTTAATACAGGTTGGCTGCTTAATAGAGGTAACCACTAATACAGGTTTCACTGTACATATTTTATGTCTTATTTTTCTTCGTACCATCTATATATAGTCCCCTATCATTTGGTCAATTTTTGTCTCCAGTGTGCTATATGACTTTATTACTTAGGTATGAATTTGGCTGTCCGATTAGCGCAGTGGTTAGCGCACTCGCTTCGTTCTTACCAATGCAACCCGGGTTCGATCCTCTGACCGGGAATTATGTGAGATAGTACGGTGGTCGCCAGATCGAACATGTGGGTTTTCTCCGGGTACTCTGGTTTCCTCCCACACAAATGACCACATTTACTCTTTCATCCGCGCCAACAAGAATGATTAATATAAGTTGTTAGAACTTGCTTCGCAATCGTTGTAAAATAAATAAAATTTAAACTATGAATTTGGCCTATTTTCCCCCGTTATTTGCCTACCACAATACTGTCTACCACCCAGGTTATTACGCTGTGTTTTCCAGTCTCATGTTCCGTTTCCTCATTTGATATCACGTTATTTAGCTTGATAGTGTGTTTTACGTTTATTTATTATCGCTACCAGTTGCCCATATGAGCGACGCCTCCTGAAGAGATTAGTTATTTTAGATTTTTGGAGGAGAGTGCAATGATACAGACAGAGACCCATTCCAGAGTCTCCTGGTTCTTTTACGTACCGACACGAGACTTCGGTTTAACGTCCCATCTGAAAGACTGTTAATTTTGATATCACATTTTTGGCTTGATACGGTCACATGTTCGTATTTAGCTAGTTTCTGAGAAAATAACGCATGCGCACTCTGTGCTTAGTTTGTTTACTTCATGTAGTGTCTCTTCGTGTCAAATTTGACAGATAACAAATGTTAGTAGTGTCATGGTAATAGTTCAATTGTTTTCATGTATCTAATTCAGTAACTGTGATTTATTCCTGATAAATGGCAGCGGCGTAGCCAGCAGAAATTGAAGTTCAAGCCCGTTTGAACTAAATTAAGCACGGAAGGGTGGTCTGGGGCCTTCTTCCTCCCGTATTTTTCGAAACCTAGACATCAAATAGTGCACTCTGGCACCTTTTAACCCATTTCATTCTGGATATATTTAAAGGCTTTTGCAAACAACATAGATCCAGATAAGCCGCGTGACGCTGTGTGCTGATCAGGATCTATGCTGTTTGCTGCATAGCCAAGTGTCTTGGCAAGATCATCTGAATAGCAAACAGTATAGAGCCTGATCAGACGGAACGTTCCGTGGCGGTTAATCTGGCTCTATGTTCTTTGCAAATACCGTTTGACCGGTATCCAGAATGAAATGGGTTAATGGAAATTTATACATGAACAAACACATAAGAAAAGTTCAGTTTTTTATCTACTACTGTATATCCAGCAAAAAAAAATTCGGAAAATAATGTGCAAGCCTGGGCGCTGTTGCGTAACGGCAACTACGCGCATGAATGGATAACAGAGGGCAGGATTGTGATTATTAAATGTTCATATCAAAATAACAAGTAAAATAAACACAAGATCTTACACTCATTGTGATTATACCATAGTTTATGAAACACGTTTTGATGTTTTCATTGCAAAGTTCCAAAATGAGTTTCATAAACTATGATATGAATTCATGAGTGTAAGACCATTTTTATCACATTACCACAGTAACTGTATCACATTACCATAGTAACCTGATCACATTACCACAGTAACCTTATCACATTACCATAGTGACCTTATCACATTACCATAGTAACCTTATCACATTACCAGAGTAACCTTATCACATTACCATAGTAACCTTATCACATTACCACAGTAACCTTGTATTCGATAAAGAAACTTCTGTTTGTTTGTATACTGAGCCTTATTACTTCTCATGGAAATCAGTAAAGTGTATCCGTACGCCATAATAAATAGTCCCCGATAATCAAACAACTCCACGAAACTAATCAGCAATGCATTTAATCACTATATGGTGCTAGTGCATATTTAACATTTTATTGATTTTGAACACAGAAATCATGATGGCAAAGTTGCAAGCTATATTATATAGAATATTATGTCAAATGTGTCAAAAGCAAGCTGTCATGCCACGACCAATCAGAATCCTTCCCAGTTGTTAGTACACGTGTGTACAAAAAAATATGTGATGGCTGTATTACACTGAATACAAGCACAGTTATGTGATAAAGCATATAATAATAGTTGTTACAACTTTTGTTCAGAAATCCATTGGTGTAGTTCAGAGGGACAGTGGCAACACAACATTGATGGTCAGTGGGGAAGCAGGACACAGCTTGCTCATACTGGTAGAGAATCAAGGCCGTATTAACTATGGTGGTCAGATGAACAATAATCGCAAGGTACAATGACATGGTCAGATGCAGAATGATGAACACTACAGCAAAACCCCTCATAAAGACCACCCCTATATTAAGACTTCCCCATTATTAACTCTTTCCCTTATAGAAGCACCTCTTGACGCCATTACCAATACGGCTACATTGCCAATGTAATAGTCAAACCAATGTTCATAATAAAGACTAGAATCTCATGTAGTCCCAGTAATATCTATGTAGGTGGGATAGATATGTCGACTACTTATCTAATGCACGATAGCTAAATGGCTGTCGTTTGTATGGAGATATAATAGTATATTAACCTACATCTCATGTAGTCCCAGTAATATCTATGGAGGTGGGATAGATATGGCGACTACTTATCCACTGTATGACAGCTAAATGGCTGTCGTTTGTATGGAGATATAATAGTATATTAACCTAAATCTCATGTAGTCCCAGTAATATCTATGGATGTCGGATAGATATGGCGACTACTTATCCAATGCATGATAGCTAAATGGCTGTCGCTTGTATGGAGATATAATAGTATATTAACATAAATCTCTATGTAGGAAAGGTCTAAGACCACTTTCTCAGAACAGAATTATATATTCTATATTTCAATGGTGGCAAACCCCTATAATAGGACCACCCTGTTATTAAGACCATCTATTTCAGTCCCAAATGACACCAGAACTCCAGTAAGGAGACCAGTTTCTGCCAAATTCACCAAGTTCATCGTACATGTATATGGAAATTACACTGTGGTCATAGATATTTTAAATAGTATCACCATGAATTTCCCATGACCGTTGATTCCCACATTTTCATTGCTTTGTGTTAGTAAATTTCATTATTTAATTATTTATATTATTGTTTTGTTTTTATATATTCTGCATTATTTAATTATATTATTGTTTTGTTTTTATATATTCTGCATTATTTAATTATTTATATTATTGTTATGTTTTTATATATTCTGCATTATTTAATTATTTATATTATTGTTTTGTTTTTATATATTCTGCAGTTAATTTAATTATTTATATTATTGTTTTGTTTTTATATATTCTGCAGTTAAAAAAAAAAACCAATTTAATTATTTATATTATTGTTTTGTTTTTATATATTCTGCAGTTAATTTAATTATTTATATTATTGTTTTGTTTTTATATATTCTGCATTATTTAATTATTTATATTATTGTTTTGTTTTTATATATTCTGCAGGCTAAGCTACCACTATGCATACGGATGTAAGATATACTGTATTTGTTACTGATTATTTGCATATTTTCAGGGTTTAATTTCAAATGTTACTGTGAATGGTGTGATCTTGACCGACTGGCTGCATTACGCGGTTGATCTAGAGAGTGAAGTGATCAGGAAACGTGTCACGTCAGCATCATCTGCAGCAGTACCACCAACATCAGCTTGTATACCATCAGTGTACAGTGGAATACTCAGAATTAGAGGCGAACCTATGGATACTTATTTAGACATGTCATCATGGACAAAGGTACATGTAAATTAGAGATAATACAGTACGGGGGGGCCTACATAGTTCCCATAGCAATCATCGTAGTCTTACTAAAAGTATTTTAGCTCATATCTTTGTAATTTAATGTAAACAGTCAGATGCTGGATGGATATGGGTGCAATACTGTATTGTCTTGTGGCATGTCGATCACAGTATTATAGTATAATGCGACATTGCATATAATATTATAACAATGTATTCTTGGCAGATAACCGTAGTAGAAATGGTAAATATATATATATATGCAGTCTTAGACATCTTAGAAGTATAAATGCACTGGGTAATGTATCAACCTGGTCTACCTCTGACTATTGTTGTCATAAATTCTTATGTGAGCGACAGTTGGAGATATGAAAATACGAACACATACTGAGATTACAGCAGCCCTCATAGCCCTCTAAACATCTATTTATAATAATTGCGAAATGGCCTAAATCATCACTTTTAGATGATGTTTATTTTATTCGTCTTAGAAAACTTAGTCGCCCAAATGCATCTATGCGATGCCGACTTTAAATAAATTTAAATACACACAGTTTCCACGGCCTGTGAAAACACTGATAAGATCTAATCTTGGCTGCCATTTTGTATGAATGTTTTATAAACAGCATTTTCAGGATTTTCTTAGTAATTCTGTAATTGCAATGATTTAATTAAGTTTTATTTGTTCTAAAATTTTATATCATTTTAAAGATATTGAATACACTTTTTAAATATTAATTTGTTTTGTGACTATGGTGTATGTATTATAATTTATAAGAACTGTTTAGTAAGTATCTTTTCATAGTTGAAATATTAATATACAGGCAAATATTTTTTTTATTGGTTAGTGATATAAATTTTCTGAAATGATATAAATGTCAATTTAAAGCTTTCCAACAAGGTATGGGATGAAATATAAATATTTTATGGAGAAAACTAAATTACACTACTATACATTTTATATAATATCATGTAAACTTTGCTAACCAACATGGCCGCCATGTTGATGGTGCAGTATGAATAATGATGTCTGGAACTATATATTGGAAACTTTGTATATGATATGTCTGTTCGTTTTCTGTTGTTGGAAAATCCTGAATTATGGGTTTCCTTCTTTAACCCTTTCCTTCATAGAGATTTAGGTTAATATACTATTTATATCTCCATACAAACAACAGCCATTTAGCTATCATGCAGTGAATAAGTAGTTGCCATATCTATCCCACCTCCATAGATATTACTGGGACTACATGAGATTCTGGCCTTTATTATGAACAATGGTTTGGGTACTACATTGTCAATGTATGTCGTATTGGTAATGGCGTCAATAGGTGTTTCTATGAGGGAAAGGGTTAACCCATTCAACACCAAGTAACTGACATGGACTTGTGCATAATATATTTTGACCAATAAATTAATAAGAAAATTACATTTGGACCAGTTCATTTATCAAAATGAGGAATTTTATCTAAAAATAGTAATAATTATTACTGGCAAAAAGTGCAGATCTGGATCTACACTTTTTGTAAGTCTATTTAGAGGCCTGTAGTGTTGAAGGGGTTAACATTGGAAAGATCTACAAAACCTGCTTCAGGTTTAATGCTAAATATTTTTAAAAAAATGAAGTAAAATCTCTGATTCTTACAAACACTACCATACTATTCTTAAAACACTACCACACTATTCTTACAAACACTACCACACTATTCTTACAAACACTACCATACTATTCTTACAAACACTACCATACTATTTTTACAAACACTACCATACTATTCTTACAAACTCTACCACACTATTCTTACAAACACTACCACACTATTCTTACAAAAACTACCACACTATTCTTACAAACACTACCATACTATTCTTACAAACACTACCATACTATTCTTACAAACACTGCCATACTATTCTTACAAATACTACCACACTATTCTTACAAACACTACCATACTATTCTTAAAACACTACCACACTATTCTTACAAACACTACCACACTATTCTTACAAACACTACCATACTATTCTTACAAACACTACCATACTATATTTACAAACACTACCATACTATTCTTACAAACACTACCACACTATTCTTACAAACACTACCACACTATTCTTACAAACACTACCACACTATTCTTACAAACACTACCATACTATTCTTACAAACACTGCCATACTATTCTTACAAACACTACCACACTATTCTTACAAACACTACCATACTATTCTTACAAACACTACCATACTATTTTTACAAACACTACCATACTATTCTTACAAACACTACCACACTATTCTTACAAACACTACCACACTATTCTTACAAACACTACCACACTATTCTTACAAACACTACCATACTAGTCTTACAAACACTACCATACTATTCTTACAAACACTGCCATACTATTCTTACAAACATTACCACACTATTCTTACAAACACTACCACACTATTCTTACAATCACTACCACAATATTCTTACAAACACTACCATAGTATTCTTACAAACACTACCACACTATTCTTACAAACACTACTATACTATTCTTACAAACACTACCATTCTATTCTTACAAACACTACCATACTATTCTTACAAACACTACCATACTATTCTTACAAACACTACCATACTATTCTTGCAAACACTACGATACTATTCTTGCAAACACTACCATACTATTCTTGCAAACACTACCATTCTATTCTTACAAACACTACCATACTATTCTTACAAACACTACCATACTATTCTTGCAAACACTACCATACTATTCTTGCAAACACTACCATACTATTCTTGCAAACACTACCATACTATTCTTCAAACACTACCATACTATTCTTAAAACACTACTACACTATTCTTACAAACACTACCATACTATTCTTGCAAACACTACCATACTATTCTTGCAAACACTACCATACTATTCTTACAAACACTACCATACTATTCTCGCAAACACTACCATACTATTCTTGCAAACACTGCCATACTATTCTTGCAAACACTACCATACTATTCTTCAAACACTACCATACTATTCTTAAAACACTACTACACTATTCTTACAAACACTACCATACTATTCTTACAAACACTACCATACTATTCTTACAAACACTACCATACTATTCTTACAAACACTACCACACTATTCTTACAAACACTACCATACTATTCTTACAAACACTACCACACTATTCTTACAAACACTACCATACTATTCTTACAAACACTACCATACTATTCTTACAAACACTACCACACTATTCTTACAAACACTACCATACTATTCTTACAAACACTACCATACTATTCTTTATGAGTTTTATTTCCTTTCAGGGTCAACTGTTCGTGAATGGCATGAATCTGGGCCGTTACTGGCCCCATAAAGGCCCACACGTTCGGTTATATGTGCCTAAACATGCATTGAAGAAAGGCGTAAACAAAGTTGCCTTGCTAGAGCTGGATAATGTTCAGTGTCAAACAGAACGGTGCTTTGTTACCTTTCATGATACCCCATTGATTAATGCAACTGTAAGACCAAGTTCGCTGTTCAGGAATGGATATTTCAATGACAGATTGAAATACAGAGGGAATTGGACTAACTCACAGAGTGTTGATAGTCGAGTCAGACACACAGAGTGATGATAGTCAAGTCACATTCGAGAAAGAAACAACTCCCATTTCTTAGAACACTTTATCATACTGTTATGAAACTTGTTGAAAGTAAATGCGGATATTTGCTTTTGTAGAGACAATCGTGTAAAGCAGTGGCGATATTAGTATAACCTTTCTTTATTATTTTACAACGATTGCGAGATTGGCATTATTAAAGCCCAAGTATGTAATACCTATAGTTAGTTACATTGTACCGTAATTAAATATCCCGAACCGCTGTGGCATTACCGGGTTGGACGATATCTGCCTTACCCAGTTGACGTTATAAGGGTACTGTACGACATTCAATATAAGAGTAAAATTTCTGATGCACAATTCGGATTTAGGAAAGGTCATTCTACTGTTTGTGTTATTATCCATTGTACAGAACTATTTTGAAACGGGGAGGGCTGTAAATAATGTTGTTATAACTTGTAGCCCAACCCATTTGCTTTTTTCCCCTTGACAAAACAAATGTATCGTATACTGCAATCATATAATTACATATTAATCTCTGATTTGTTCTTAGTATTGTATGTATATATGTAATGTATTGTATGAAAAAATGCAATAAAATATTATTTAAAAAAACAAAAACAAAAAAAAAACAGAACTATTTAAATGACAATATAAGGGAGTGTATGTCTGTTATGTAGACTTACAACGTTATTTTGACAGCATATATAGAAATGCTTTATGGTATAAACTTTATAATACCGGTATCCAAGGAAAGTTATTATGTGTGATATTGTTTTAATAGCATTGTTATTTGCTGATGACATGGCCATTCTATGTAAAAGCCCGGAGGAGCTGTAATTGTGTTTTACGTTTATTTATCGTCGCTGCCGGTTGCCCATATGAGTGAAGCCTCCTGAAGAGATTAGTCATTTTAGATTTTGGAGGATAGTGCAATGACAGAGACCCATTCCAGAGACTCCTCTGGTTCTTTTACGTGCACGGTGTACAGCACCGACACGAGACCTCGGTTTAACGTCCCATCTGAAAGACTGTTAATTTTATTAAGGTCTGACGGGGGATCGAACCTGCGATCCCTGGATCACCAGTCCAGCGTGTTACCACTGAACTACAGATCCGTCTGTAGGAGCAGTAACATAGTTTAGATCTGTTATATACTTATTGTAACGCCTGGAGGCTAGCACAGGCACAAATAATTTTTGTTTGCCCTATGGTCATATAGTGAGTAAACATTACTTATTATATGACCATTGGGCAAATGAAAAAAGTGTGTCTTGTGCCTGTGGAGGCTAGAGGTAAACACAACAAAGACTTAAAGAATGGTCTTCAGAAAGAGAGGAAGGTTATTCCAAAATGAGGTTTGGTTTAGGAACCATATCCCGAAATGTATATTGGTCCTTCTAGTTGGAATCCTTTGTTTTTACTGTTGTTCCCTAACCAAACGTTGTGGTATGATTGATTAATGTTATTTTATCAAAATCATGTTCATTAATTGGTAGCAAATTATGACAGTGAACTATATTAAAATTTTTACAACGATTGCGAAGCAAGTTCTAGCAACTTATATTAATCACTCTCGTTGACCCGGATGAATGCGTATATGTGGTCATTCGTGTGGGAGAAAACCGAGTACCCAGAGAAGCGAGCACGCTAACCACTGCGCTAATCGGACAGCCATATATACATGAAATATATCCATTGTCGATACTGCAGGAAATCTGAAAGATGAGAAAGAGGATGAACATGTATTGCATATTGTGCAAATAAACAACTATTAAAACAGGAACTCAATTAAGAGGACCTATCCTTGGGACTGAAATAGGTGGTCTTATAACTGAATAACGGGGTGGTCCTATTACAGGGGTTTGTGACCATTGAAATATAGAATATATCATTCTGTTCTGAGATAAAGTAGTCTTAACCCTTTCCATCATAGAGATTTAGGTTAATATACGGTACTATTATATCTCCATACAAACAACAGCCATATAGCTATCATGAAGTGGATAAGTAGTGGCCATATCTATCCCACATCCATATATATTACTGGGACTACATGAGATTTAGGTTCATATACATTATATCTCCATACAAACTACAGCCATATAGCTATCATGCAGTGTATAAGTAGTCACCATATCTATCCCACATCCATAGATATTACTGGGACTATATGAGATTTAGGTTAATATACTATTATATCTCCATACAAACGACAGCCATTTAGCTATCATGCAGTTGATAAGTAGTGGCCATATCTATCCCACCTCCATAGATATTACTGGGACTACATAAGATTTAGGTTAATATACTATTATATCTCCATACAAACTACAGCCATTTAGCTATCATGCAGTGGATAAGTAGTCACCATATCTATGCCACATCCATAGATATTACTGGGACTACATGAGATTTAGGTTAATATACTATTATATCTCCATACAAACGACAGCCATTTAGCTATCATGCAGTGGATAAGTAGTCACCATATCTATCCCACATCCATAGATATTACTGGGACTACATGAGATTCTGGACTATATTATTGGCTACAACCTTGAAAATGAATGTCGTATTGGTAATGGCGCCAAGAGGTGCTTCTATAAGGGAAAGGGTTAAGGAGTATTCATTGGGCAATAACTGGCCAATGCATATCATGGTAACCATTAGTGTTTCAGCTTGACTGCTTAATGTGTACTGTATTTAGTCCATTAACATACCAATTGTAAAACTTCTTATTTCGATGAGCATGGGGGATCTTCATATCCGAGTAGTGGTTTGGGTATCGGACTTCAAATCAATTACCCCTAACCACTGTACGTTCTAATCTGCGCTCCGGTGTCGAATACGAATACCATTATTATTAATATTGGACTGCTGTCAAAAGGCCTGATCCTAAGTGTACATGTACGAAATTAACACTTTTAATTAGTAGTATCTTGTTATATAAGGTTATTAGTACGTATTTACAAAATTAAATTGGTCAGGCACGGCATGCTCTGCGACCAATTTAATATGCACCGTGCGACCAATTTAATATGCACCGTGCGACCAATTTAATATGCACCGTGCGACCAATTTAATATGCACCGTGCGACCAATTTAATTTTGTAAATACGTACTAATAAACTTTAACCTGCTTAATGTTTTAAATTATTTTTGTCAACTCTCTACAGGTCTCCGCCCTCTCGTCCCGCGGCATTGATTGACACTAGTCCGGTAATTAAAGGTGGCGATATGCAGTGAGGTTCAAACAAATTGATGGGAAAGGTTTTCAATGGATATGACTTCAATGATACCTCTATAGTGTGTAAAAAAAATCCCACAAAATCCAGCTATGGAAAATACCTTAAGATTGACGAAATCCAGATGACTGAAATAGAAAAACGGTCATAATTATGTATCTAATCATGATACAATCAAGTGTAATCTGTTTATTCGTACTAGCATCGCATGAGGCATTAGATGGCTTCGTAAAAACAAAATGGCAAAGCAAAAACAAAATGGCCACCATATATTACTAAAAATTATTCGTTTTTCGATGTAACTGCATTCGATGATTCTGAATCATGGCCACCCTATCGGACACGTTTACCTGTGCATTGTGTATGGAGACATGGATAAACCTCACGAATATTCACAATTGCGAGAAAAGGGCTGCAGGACAATCAACGAATCTACGAAAGCTCGAAACATTAATATTCCCGAAATTCAATCCGAATGAACGACTCCATGTACACAAGGAGTGCAGACGCTTGCATACACATCCAACTAGTATCAGGGCATCTCAGCAACATGGTCCTTCAACTGGTTCCCGCCATCTACGATCGCATGCCACAGCTTTAAATTTTAAACACAATTGTGTTCTCTGTGGTGTCCGTATCGACCAGGAAGCTGCACATAAATACCGCGCCAAACGGACATTGCAGTTTAGTTGTGTGATGGAACTTGAATTTGAAGAAACCGTTAAAGCACATTGTCTTCAGAGGAATGACGAATGGGCCACAGCAGTACAGTCGCGAATTCTCCCAGTATTTGATTTACCAGGTTCAGAAGCTATGTACCACGTTGAATGTGACAGACATTTCCGTTCGGGGAGGAATATCCCTTCAGTTTTCAACGAGGAAGATGTCCCTAAGAAAAAGCCAAAGCTCGGTCGACCAATGTGTGCACCAAAGATGATGGCATTCAACAGTACCCTCGATCAAGTCACTCGTTCTATACTTGGAGAAGATGGAAATGCTCGAGGAGACACATCCATCTGTTTATAGCAAGTTCCTAGAGGGACTGTTCGTCATCCGCCACAGTGACAGTTATTGGTCCGGAATATTCAGCGATTTGTGCATCGAGCAGGTACTGATGGGAAGCATTAAATCAGTTGGTGGGCTTACCAGAGGACGTGGATTTCAGGAGTCAACCAGTTTGCTATGGCTGTTATCAATGCCAGCATGTGGGGAAGTCCAAAAGGCCCTACCGAAAGTGACTGTTCTCTCACGGACTGATGGTGATGCGGTGCACAACGATCTTTCCCAATCAAGATTGAAGCGGGATGCAAAAGACCTCCAGACAGTCCTTGACATCTACAAGAAAGAAAACCATTTACACAAACAGTAAGGAACTCCACAGTCTCTCATCTGGGATCGTTGGAGAAGGGTCAGTTAACGTTGACAGCGCTAAGACCATAGGGGATGCTATTCTGACCTATATGGCAGGAAAGTCTGTCTCGCAACACAAATTTGTGAAGAAAGATCAGGTCCGTACTCTGGCTTCCTCAGTGTATGTTTCCTCTGAAGGCGAGAAGATTGAGATCAATCCACAACAGCTATACCAACGCCTAATCGTTGCTGGTATCGGCAATATCGAACTCACGGAATTGTTCCTGTATAAGCTGTGTTCGTATCCCTCATCGCTGTTCGACTCCAAACTGCTAATGCGGCTCCCAGACAAAGCTGATCTCCAGAATGGCCTTGTTAAGAAGATCCCAGCGTGTGTTGTCTCTGACCAACCACTTGACATGCTTGAAGTGATGTATGTTGTAGATGGAGGTGCAATGCTGCAGCGTATACCCTGTTCAAAGTCCACCTCATATTTCAATCTCTGCAAACTCTAGATCCAGTTCATTCAGAGACATTACAAGCGCGTGTTAGTCGTGTTTAATGGCTATGGAAGTGACCCGTCTACCAAGGATGAGACTCACGAACGGCAGACTGGAAGCGAGATGGGAGTGGATGTTGATTTCACGGACGAGATGATTCTCAAAATGAAGATAAAACCTTTTCTTGCTAACTCCAAGAACAAGCAAAAGTTCATCAACAGCCTCTCGTCACAGATGGAGAAAGAAGGCAACCGTGTGAAGCAGTCCTCTGGAGATGCTGACTATGACATCGCAATGTCTGCATGTGCCCTCGCCCGAACGAAACCTGTGGTAGTTGTTGGTGATGACACTGACTTGCTGATACTTCTACAGCACCATTTCAACCCTGCTGAACACCGGAGTATTTATTTTCAGACCAGCTCTAAACTCATCAACATAGGTAGCATCCACAGTTCACTGGATCCAGGCCTCAGTGAATCATTGCTCTTCATCCACACATTATCTGGTTGCGATAAGACCTTATGGAATAGGAAAAGTATCTGCAATGGGGAAGTATAAAGATTTGCAAGGACCATCATCAGTGTTCATAACGCCTGAGAAAAGCCAGGAAGCAGTTGAAGCAGCGGGAAACATAGCACTGGCAGTGCTATATGCTTGTAAACAGGGCACAGACCTCGAACGAGCATCCAAGTTCTCTGAGAAGGTAGCTTCAAGCTCAAGCTATGTACCTCCTGAACGTCTTCCACCAACTAATGATGCTGCTAGATTTCACAGTAGAAGGGTCTACCACCAAGTACAGACCTGGTTGGGGAACAACATGGAGGCCACTGAGTGGGGATGAGTCCTACGCAAGACAAGACTCGGGACTGTCCTGAAACCAACTAGAATGGAGCAGGTTGCAGCTCCTGCCTCCCTCCTAAAGATGATCCGGTGTAAATGCACTGGAAATTGTGGAAAGAACACGTGTTCATGAAGGAAAAATGGACTCCAGTGCACGCTTGGCTGTGGGCAGTGCAAGGGCATCACATGTACAAATGGGCCAATTCCTGACACTGAAACTTAACGTGTTGTACTAGTATTAACAAGTTGTATACAGTATAACATGATAAACATATTGAAACATTTTGAAAAATGTGTCTGTTATTTTTTTCATCAGCGATATTGTACCAAGGTTTAAAACTTACCATTTATGTCATATATGGCCGCCGTTTTATTTTTGCTTGGCTCTACGAAGCCAACACAGTGTCAATCGCATGCCTCATGAGATGTTAGTACGAATAGACATATTACACTTGATAGTATCATGATTAGGTACATAATTATGAACATTTTCCTATTTTCGTCATCCGGATGGCGGCCATCTTGGATTTCGTCAATTTTAAGGTATTTTCCATAGCTGGATTTCGTGGGAGATTTTTTACACACTATAGAGGTATCATTGAAGTCATATCCATTGAAAAACCTTTCCCATCAATTTGTTTGAACCTCTGTACTTTAATTACCGGACTACATCCCGAAACATCAAAATCGCGCCTGTCATCTGGCATAGAGAAACAGAACTTTAATCATTATCCTGAAGGTCGAACACGTTTCGAAGTTTAACGAACACGTTTAACGGTAAGTTAATAACTATGTTTATTAGTCTTTGACTTTTCCAAAGAAAGGTACTAGTCTGCATGATCCACTGTCCAGTTTCCGAAGATGTGCACCCCGAGAGTAAGGCTCAAGCAAAAGTGATAACGAGAAAGGATTATGTATAAATTGTAAAAATGACATGTTCGATTTTCAGAAATCTTGAATAACATAAATCCACAGGAACTTGAAATGTTATCAATAAGCCACCAACAGTCTCGTACCTCTATCCTAGGACACCCCACTCTATTAAAAAAACATTTCAAGTTCCTGTGATAAATCATAATGTAGAAATCACATGAGCATTACACATGCTACACAATTTTCAGAAAACCAATTGGTGGGAAAAACCCAGCATTGTGAAAGTAACATGTTCGAGGGGCATTCAATAAATATCCAATAGGCTTTATTCGTAGAAGTTTCGGAAGAACATAACAACTTCATGCATTTGTTTGGGGATAATAAATATATTAAATTAATTAGATACAATTGGAAGCCGTGATAGTCCAGTGGCAGCGCGTTTGCTTCATGTTCGAAAGGTCCAGAGTTCGAGCACCGCTGGAGCCGTTATGTTTGTGTCCTTAGACACGGCATTTAATTCCACGGTGTCTCTTCTCTCTCCCTCGTGACGATGGATTCCACCAGGAATGAGGTATCAATAGTGATTAATATAAGTTGTAAACACTTATTTCGCAATCGAGCAAAAATAAATTTGTATAAACTAGATACTATTAGAGTAGTCTCGTTAGGTTAATACATTGAAAATTGAAAGCGCGTGAGCATAGCAGTGCAACGGTGTTGTTAGTTTTATTTATTTTACAACGATTGTGAAGCAAGTTTTAACAACTTATATTAATCACTCGTTGGCGCGGATGAAAGCGTAAATGTGGTCATATATGTGGGAGGTAATCGGAGTACCCGGAGAAAACCCACCTCTCCGATCTGGCGACCACCGTACTATCTCACATACGTCCCGGTCTGAGGATCGAACCCGGGTTGCATTGGTGAGAAGCGAGCGCGCTAACCACTGCGCTAATCGGAATGTCTGACTTGCTTACTTGATATGAAACATGGATTTATTTTGAGCCCCAACTGCGCAATGTCTTTTAGTTCAGTTGTTTTGTATGTCATGTGTGTATAACTATGTTTTATGTTTAAGAGGGCCCCATGGAAGATTAGTCTTGCTAAATGGGTTACCCTCTCTAAATAAAGAATTTACTTACTTGCTTGCTTGCTTACACTTACTTACTTACTTACTTACTATGGATTGGTAATAGCAGGCTATGTTGATCATAGCAAAGAGGACCAGAATAACCACAGTCTCAAATGGTGTATGCTATTTTCTTCAATTCGCGTGGTCCTGTCATGATTCTTTGCAAAGATATATTAATCACTCTCGTTGGCTCGGATGAAAGCGTATATGTGGTCATTCGTGTGGGAGGAAACCGGAGTACCCGGAGAAAACCCACGTGTCCGATCTAGCGACCATCGTACCATCTCATATACTTACATTAGCCATTATAAAAACTGCAATGCAGTAAAACAACATTACTTTCTACTTGGAAGCAGCTAATGTCACAATATGTCTGGGTACTCTTATAATGTTGATATATCGCACGTGGACGGAAGCTTCCAAAATGTTTAAAACTATGTATTTATATAGTATCCGAAGTGTGCGTTTTCTATATATATATATATATGTCCTTTAGTATACAGGTATTTTTTTATAAAGTTGTACATGTACTTAGCCTTAGCACCCAAGTAAAGATTTACAGACGGATCTGTAGACCAGTGGTAACACGCTGAACTAGTAATACAAGGATCGCATGTTCGAGTCCCCGTCTGACGCTAATAAAATTAACAGTCTTTCAGATGGGACGTCAAACCGAGGTCTCGTGTCGGTGCTTTACACCGTGCACGTAAAAGAACCAGAGGAGACTCTGGAATGGGTCTCTCTCTGTATCATTGCACTGTCCTCCAAAAATCTAAAATGACCAATCTCTTCATGAGGCGTCGCTCATATGGGCATCCGGTAGCGACGATAAATAAACGTAAGACACACACAAGTACAGATTTGAAAGGTGTACAGCTTATACATGACACTGCTTCTGCCCACACAAGTACAATTGAATACACTTTCTTAAACCGACACTACTTCGTTGAAAACGCAAATGTCTGCAGAATGTAATTTCCTATTATATGGTATACTTTTGTTCCAAATAGTTCTAGTATTTCAACTGATAATCAAACGTCGTATACGCGGTTTGTTGACATAACAAAATAATGTAAATATAGTCGACATTCACGCGTAATACAACTCGTGAATAACACGATTTATTGTACAGATGTACCGTTATATCTCACATTTGTGCATATGCATATGTATGTGTAGACTAATCTTAGTTAAATTATATCTAAACGAAAGTATCGCGCGTTTAGTATTGACTCCAATGACAAACAAACGTCAATTCAAGAGCGTGGATGACCTACTTTCACGTTTGCAAGTGTGTATACACCACAAGCACTGTTTATTGGTTCAATGTTAGTGTTCGAATGTATTCTATCTATCTATCTTCCTTTAATGTCGAACCCCTCGCGGGGACGTAGACATGTTGCGCGTCAAAAACCGCAAAGAAG
Organism: Archivesica marissinica; assembly: GCA_014843695.1. Lineage (NCBI taxonomy): Eukaryota > Metazoa > Mollusca > Bivalvia > Venerida > Vesicomyidae > Archivesica > Archivesica marissinica. Next base: position 64,693,129 of record CM026391.1, read on the forward strand.
TTAAAAGTATGAGTAGTTAAAAGTATAATTTAAGAAGGTATGCAAATAAGTTGTGTTAAAATTATAAAAGCAGCTACGCAGAACAACTAGGGACTGGCATGTTCAATATGGCAAACTGCCGTATTGAATTGCTCTATGGTAGGGAGATGGACAATGTCAGGAGGGAGGTGGTTCCAATGATAGATTGTTCTTGGAAAGAAGGACACCTTGTAGTAGTCTGTAGTTGCTGTAATTAACCTATAGCTTAAGGAATGGCAATGGCGAGTAGGACGGGAGAGGGGAACTAGGTAATTTTCAATGGGAATAGCAACAAGATCATTATGAATTTTATACATAAGGGATAACCTATTGTCAATACGCCGTTGATCTAGTCTGCGTAGATTTCAGAAGATATTGTAGTAGCAATGCATTTATACGTGGAAGAAAAAGCATTTTATTTGCGTTTTGCGGTGAAATGTCGCTTTAATATAAGTTAGATGAATAGTGCAGCGATACACAATGTCGCTTTAAGAACACGAAACTGTCATTCAGATTGAACATCCCTCTCATGCAAAGGGAAGTCACAAGTCACGGAAATATATTATAAGTTACACAATGTATATTAAACCCTCGGAACTATTTTATTCTCAAGATTCTATCAATAATGTGTTTGATAAAAGGTGTCGACATAGTGGTACACTAATTGGAGAAACATTGGATGAAATATGTGAAGGAAGGTAATATATATAGATTACATCATAATGTTTACATGTTACATTCTTCCCTAGTCCTATATATAAAACCGTTACATAAAATGTTTTCGATCTGTTATTTGAAAAATGCCTTGATAGTAAAACGTCACATGTTCAAGTCATTATTTATTACCCTGTTTTCGTTCCCCCAACCTGCTTTCAATTATTTTGCGAATAACGTCATCGCTATCAGTCGCAGGTGCTTGGTTTCACAGACGCTTGGCATCTGGACAAATGGTTGGGGTCTGGACAAATGGTTTCGGGTTCAAAGCCAATGTTTTATTGTTTCGTGTGTATGGTCGATATGACGCTCAATGAATAATCTAATTGTTGTAAATTGTAGATGTCCAATATCCTCGATTCCAACACTATCTGTTGTGCAACATGATGGAAAGTGGGTTACAGCGGACAACAGGCGTTTGTGGGTATTCAGACAATTGGAACGACTTGGAAAATGCGACAAGGTACACGTACAGCAGACACGGTACATACCACCCGGAAAGATGACGTCAGAAAATGGCGGTACCTCTGTGCGTGTACGTGGATATCCCGGTGGATATTGGCACGTAAAATGCAGCGCCCCGAAAACACCAGCAATGAATGCGAATATCCCGACGATGTATACAAATAGAGATAGAAACTATCCAAAGAGAATTGATGATAATATGGCCGCCTTTCGTCAGTCTAGTGTTGTTAATAGTCCCCGGGTGCCAGCTGTGAGTCCCAGGGTGCCAGCTGTGAGTCCCAGGGTGCCAGCTGTGAGTCCCAGGGTGCCAGCTGTGAGTCCCAGGGTGCCAGCTGTGAGTCCCAGGGTGCCAGCTGTGAGAACCAATCTACATACACCCGAGGTTTATCACAACAATGACTATAATATAAACCGGAACCATGACTACACAATGGACGGTGCTCGTGTGGGAAATAGACCACACTCGGATTATACTATCCGAATACGTGAAGACAATTCGGACGAAGCAGGGTATACATCCAGATCGGGCAATGATCAAGGCTGTTGTATTATAATTTAAGTTTTCCTTCGTTCGAATCATTTTTGATCAGTCTATTGTTGTTCGTATAAATCCATCTATAACTTATGTAAGCTCAGCAGAATGACCGTCTTGCAGATCATTGTCCACATTGTTTTCCTCTAAGTACCTGTGCTTTACGGTAAGCATATTCAATACCAAGACATTTATAATTAAACGTGTGTGCTGTGTGTTTTACGTTTATTTATCGTCGCTACCGGGTGCCCTTATGAGCGACGCCTCCTGAAGAGATTAGTCATTTGAGATGTTTGGAGGATAGTGTAATGATACAGATAGAGACTCATTCCAGAGTCTCCTCTAGTTCTTTTACATGCACGGTGTAAAGCACCGACACGAGACCTCGGATTAACGTCCCACCTGAAAGACTGCTAATTGTATTAGGGTCAGACGGGGGCTCGAAGCTGTGATCCCTGGATTACCAGTCCAGCGTGTTACCACTGGATTACAGATCCGTCTGTGGGTGGATGGATGGATGTTAAAGAGAAAATGATTAACCTTAAAATGGTGTCACCTAATTGTCATGCAACACAATTAAAATGGTGTCACCTAATTTTGCAACACAATTAAAATGGTGTCACCTAATTGTCATATTTGCAAAATAAGCATGCATAAACTGAATGTTCAGCTACAAACAGAATTTATAATTTGGGATGAAGTACATGAGATTTTTAGGACCTGAGAATTTATCATTTGGGATGAAGTACATTAGATTTTTAGGACCTGAGAATTTATAATTTGGGATGAAGTACATGAGATTTTTAGGACCTGAGAATTTATAATTTGGGATGAAGTAAATGAGATTTTTTAGGACCTGAGAATTTATAATTTGGGATGAAGTACATGAGATTTTTAGGACCTGAGAATTTATAATTTGGGATGAAGTACATGAGATTTTTAGGACCTGAGAATTTATAATTTGGGATGAAGTACATGAGATTTTTAGGACCTGTGGAATCAAAAACAATCTAAGACGCTAGTAATTGGCTTTATAATTGAGTGCACAGCATATTATTTTATGCACATCATATTGTCATTGCTAGGCTACACAATATACAAGGATGTGTTGGTAAGTTATAGTCGAGAGAGAGAGGGGGGAGAGAGGGGAGGGAGAATAACTATATAAGTTTTCTTTCATTCAAATCCCTTTCAGTCTATTGCTGTTAATATATGCGTAATCTTATTATGTAAAATACTGAAATAAATAGTGCTATAATATACATTATTTCATAAAAACGTCGGATTTAGTTATCTCTGTCTCAAATTTCATTTTCGGAAAATAGATACTAATATTATGCAAGGTCAAAATCCTGAAATGTATTTATATTTCTGTACTTTCCTTTTACATTTTCGGAAAATAGATAAAGGAACATACAGGTAAGATGAAAATATCCCGTCATCAGGTGTAAAACAGAATTATAACATGTATGCAGACGCGTCGGAAGACAGCTGATGATGATTCAGCTTATTTACCCTCGCCTCCGGCGAACCATATGGGCGAGCGTAAGACAGCTGACATTGGGACCGCGGATTTTATAGTTCGTGGCCAGAGTCTGCTAAGGGGTTCACTCTCCCCCGGGAAAATGTTGAGATCATATGTAGATACTGTAAAAAAACAATTTAATGGCTTCTGGACATAAAAAGTAATGCTATTTTTTATAATACGTGTTGCTATTTTATAATATTATTTTACAAAACTATAATTGTGTTCCAGTCACGTCAACAATTGGCGTTGACGATGGTTAATAACACTGTGCGTTACTCACGTTGCTTGCAAGCGTTTGCGTATCGTCTACCCGGAACGTGATACCGCTGTGCTGGGCTGTCACGGGCACTGTTCGTGTATGGTCTGTATGCCGTTACTCCTGATGCTTGCAAGCGTTTGCGTATCGTCTACCCGGAACGTGGTGGCTGTCTCGGGTATGGCCTGTATGCCGTTACTCCTGATGCTTGCAAGCGTTTGCGTATCGTCTACCCGGAACGTGATACCGATGTGCCGTGGCTGTCTCGGGCAAAAGTATATCTGCGTCAATATCAAACTAGTCCTGCTAAACGTTGGACAATTACTTGCAAACAGTGCATATCCTGACATAACTTCCACAAGACTTGAAGTATAAAATAAAAAATCCGCCTGCCTGGCCAAAATATTCAGGCTGCGGCCCCTGCTCCGACGCCTATGGTATGTAAATGCTGTATGTGCCCTGTCCTCGCAATAAATGCTGTGTATGCCCTGTCCTCGCAATAAATGCTGTGTATGGCATGTCCTCGCAATAAATGATGTGTGTGGCCTGTCCTCGCAATAAATGCTGTATGTGCCCTGTCCTCGCAATAAATGCTGCATGTGCCCTGTCCTCACAATAAATGCTGTGTGTGCCCTGTCCTCGCAATAAATGCAGTATGTGCCATGTCCTCGCAATAAATGATGTGTATGCCCTGTCCTCGCAATAAATGCAGTATGTGCCCTGTCCTCGCAATAAATGCTGTATGTGCCCTGTCCTCGCAATAAATGCAGTATGTGCCCTGTCCTCGCAATAACTGATTTGTGTATGCCCTGTCCTCGCAATAAATGCTGTATGTGCCCTGTCCTCGCAATAAATGCTGCATGTGCTCTGTCCTCGCACTAAATGATGTATGTGCCCTGTCCTCGCAATAAATAGTATTATGGTATAGTCACCAGTAGTGAGGGGAACGTGATGTATGCATCTGTGGGGAGGGGGGTATGGTATAGGCATCAGTAGTGAGGGGAACGTGATGTATGCATCTGTGGGGAGGGGATTATGGTATAGGCATCAGTAGTGAGGGGAACGTGGTGTATGCATCTGTGGGGAAGGGATTATGGTATAGGCATCAGTAGTGAGGGGAACGTGATGTATGCATCTGTGGGGAGGGGGTATGGTATAGTCCCAGTAGTGAGGGGAACGTGGTGTATGCATCTGTGGGGAGGGGGGTATGGTATAGGCATCAGTAGTGAGGGGAACGTGGTGTATGCATCTGTGGGGAGGGGACTATGGTATAGGCATCAGTAGTGAGGGGAACGTGGTGTATGCATCTGTGGGGAGGGGGTATGGTATAGGCATCAGTAGTGAGGGGAACGTGATGTATGCATCTGTGGGGAGGGAATATGGTATAGGCATCAGTAGTGAGGGGAACGTGATGTATGCATCTGTGGGGAGGGGGATATGGTATAGGCATCAGTAGTGAGGGAACGTGGTGTATGCATCTGTGGGGAGGGGAATATGGTATAGGCATCAGTAGTGAGGGGAACGTGGTGTATGCATCTGTGGGGAGGGGAATATGGTATAGGCATCAGTAGTGAGGGGACGTGGTGTATGCATCTGTGGGGAGGGGAATATGGTATAGGCATCAGTAGTGAGGGAAACGTGATGTATGCATCTGTGGGGAGGGGATATGGTATAGGCATCAGTAGTGAGGGGAACGTGATGTATGCATCTGTGGGGAGGGGATATGGTATAGGCATCAGTAGTGAGGGGAACGTGATGTATGCATCTGTGGGGAGGGGATTATGGTATAGGCATCAGTAGTGAGGGGAACGTGGTGTATGCATCTGTGGGGAGGGGAACATGGTGTATGCATCTGTGTGGAGGAGAATATGGTATAGGCATCAGTAGTGAGGGAAACGTGGTGTATGCATCTGTGGGGAGGGGGATATGGTATAGGCACCAGTAATGAGGGGAACGTGGTGTATGCATTGTGGGGAGGGGAACATGGTGTATGCATCTGTGGGGAGGGGAATATGGTATAGGCATCAGTAGTGAGGGGAACGTGGTGTATGCATCTGTGGGGAGGGGAATATGGTATAGGCATCAGTAGTGAGGGGAACGTGGTGTATGCATCTGTGGGGAGGGGAATATGGTATAGGCATCAGTAGTGAGGGGAACGTGGTGTATGCATCTGTGGGGAGGGGGATATGGTATAGGCATCAGTAGTGAGGGGAACGTGGTGTATGCATCTGTGGGGAGGGGATTATGGTATAGGCATCAGTAGTGAGGGGAACGTGGTGTATGCATCTGTGGGGAGGGGAATATGGTATAGGCACCAGTAGTGATGGGAACGTGGTGTATGCATCTGTGGGGAGTGGAATATGGTATAGGCACCAGTAGTGAGGGGAACGTGGTGTATGCATCTGTGGGGAGTGGAATATGGTATAGGCACCAGTAGTGAGGGGGACGTGGTGTATGCATCTGTGGTGAGGGGAATATGGTATAGGCATCAGTAGTGAGGGGAACGTGATGTATGCATCTGTGGGGAGGGGGATATGGTATAGGCACCAGTAGTGAGGGGAACGTGGTGTATGCATCTGTGGGGAGGGGAATATGGTATAGGCATCAGTAGTGAGGGGGAACGTGGTGTATGCATCTGTGGGGAGGGGAATATGGTATAGGCATCAGTAGTGAGGGGAACGTGGTGTATGCATCTGTGGGGAGGGGAATATGGTATAGGCATCAGTAGTGAGGGGAACGTGATGTATGCATCTGTGGGGAGGGGGATATGGTATAGGCATCAGTAGTGAGGGGAACGTGGTGTATGCATCTGTGGGGAGGGGATATGGTATAGGCATCAGTAGTGAGGGGAACGTGGTGTATGCATCTGTGGGGAGGGGAATATGGTATAGGCATCAGTAGTGAGGGGACGTGGTGTATGCATCTGTGGGGAGGGGAATATGGTATAGGCATCAGTAGTGAGGGAAACGTGGTGAATGCATCTGTGGGGAGGGATATGGTATAGGCACCAGTAGTGAGGGGGAACGTGGTGTATGCGTCTGTGGGGAGGGGTATGGTATAGGCATCAGTAGTGAGGGAAACGTGATGTATGCATCTGTGGGGAGGGGATATGGTATAGGCATCAGTAGTGAGGGAAACGTGATGTATGCATCTGTGGGGAGGGGGTATGGTATAGGCATCAGTAGTGAGGGGAACGTGATGTATGCATCTGTGGGGAGGGGATTATGGTATAGGCATCAGTAGTGAGGGGAACGTGGTGTATGCATCTGTGGGGAGGGGATTATGGTATAGGCATCAGTAGTGAGGGGAACGTGGTGTATGCATCTGTGTGGAGGGGAACATGGTGTATGCATCTGTGTGGAGGAGAATATGGTATAGGCATCAGTAGTGAGGGGAACGTGGTGTATGCATCTGTGGGGAGGGGATTATGGTATAGGCATCAGTAGTGAGGGAAACGTGGTGTATGCATCTGTGTGGAGGAGATTATGGTATAGGCATCAGTAGTGAGGGGAACGTGGTGTATGCATATGTGGGGAGGGGATTATGGTATAGGCATAAGTAGTGAGGGAAACGTGGTGTATGCATCTGTGGGGAGG
>CM026391.1:64701237-64737263 GCA_014843695.1 Archivesica marissinica
ATCATTGAGTATATTATTAAGGATCGACAACATTCCCCCTGGTTCCCTGTATATCATTGAGTATATTATTAAGGATCGACAACATTCCCCCTGGTTCCCTGTATATCATTGAGTATATTATTAAGGATCGACAACATTCCCCCTGGTTCCCTGTATATCATTGAGTATATTATTAAGGATCGACAACATTCCCCCTGGTTCCCTGTATATCATTGAGTATATTATTAAGGATCGACAACATTCCCCTGGTTCCCTGTACATGATTGAGTATATTATTAAGGATCGACAACATTCCCCCCTGGTTCCCTGTATATCATTGAGTATATTATTAAGGATCGACAACATTCCCCCTGGTTCCCTGTACATGATTGAGTATATTATTAAGGATCGACAACATTCCCCCTGGTTCCCTGTATATCATTGAGTATATTATTAGGATCGACAACATTCCCCCTGGTTCCCTGTATATCATTGAGTATATTATTAAGGATCGACAACATCCCCCCTGGTTCCCTGTATATCATTGAGTATATTATTAAGGATCGACAACATTCCCCCTGGTTCCCTGTACATGATTGAGTATATTATTAAGGATCGACAACATTCCCCCTGGTTCCCTGTACATGATTGAGTATATTATTAAGGATCGACAACATTCCCCCTGGTTCCCTGTACATGATTGAGTATATTATTAAGGATCGACAACATTCCCCCTGGTTCCCTGTATATCATTGAGTATATTATTAAGGATCGACAACATTCCCCCTGGTTCCCTGTATATCATTGAGTATATTATTAAGGATCGACAACATTCCCCCCTGGTTCCCTGTATATCATTGAGTATATTATTAAGGATCGACAACATCCCCCCTGGTTCCCTGTACATGATTGAGTATATTATTAAGGATCGACAACATTCCCCCCTGGTTCCCTGTATATCATTGAGTATATTATTAAGGATCGACAACATTCCCCCTGGTTCCCTGTATATCATTGAGTATATTATTAAGGATCGACAACATTCCCCTGGTTCCCTGTATATCATTGAGTATATTATTAAGGATCGACAACATTCCCCCTGGTTCCCTGTATATCATTGAGTATATTATTAAGGATCGACAACATTCCCCCTGGTTCCCTGTATATCATTGAGTATATTATTAAGGATCGACAACATTCCCCCTGGTTCCCTGTATATCATTGAGTATATTATTAAGGATCGACAACATTCCCCCTGGTTCCCTGTATATCATTGAGTATATTATTAAGGATCGACAACATTCCCCCCTGGTTCCCTGTATATCATTGAGTATATTATTAAGGATCGACAACATTCCCCCTGGTTCCCTGTACATGATTGAGTATATTATTAAGGATCGACAACATTCCCCCTGGTTCCCTGTATATCATTGAGTATATTATTAAGGATCGACAACATTCCCCCCTGGTTCCCTGTACATGATTGAGTATATTATTAAGGATCGACAACATTCCCCCCTGGTTCCCTGTATATCATTGAGTATATTATTAAGGATCGACAACATTCCCCCCTGGTTCCCTGTATATCATTGAGTATATTATTAAGGATCGACAACATTCCCCCTGGTTCCCTGTATATCATTGAGTATATTATTAAGGATCGACAACATTCCCCCTGGTTCCCTGTACATGATTGAGTATATTATTAAGGATCGACAACATTCCCCCCTGGTTCCCTGTACATGATTGAGTATATTATTAAGGATCGACAACATTCCCCCCTGGTTCCCTGTACATGATTGAGTATATTATTAAGGATCGACAACATTCCCCCCTGGTTCCCTGTATATCATTGAGTATATTATTAAGGATCGACAACATTCCCCCTGGTTCCCTGTATATCATTGAGTATATTATTAAGGATCGACAACATTCCCCCCTGGTTCCCTGTATATCATTGAGTATATTATTAAGGATCGACAACATTCCCCCTGGTTCCCTGTATATCATTGAGTATATTATTAAGGATCGACAACATTCCCCCTGGTTCCCTGTATATCATTGAGTATATTATTAAGGATCGACAACATTCCCCTGGTTCCCTGTACATGATTGAGTATATTATTAAGGATCGACAACATTCCCCCTGGTTCCCTGTATATCATTGAGTATATTATTAAGGATCGACAACATTCCCCCTGGTTCCCTGTACATGATTGAGTATATTATTAAGGATCGACAACATTCCCCCTGGTTCCCTGTATATCATTGAGTATATTATTAAGGATCGACAACATTCCCCCTGGTTCCCTGTATATCATTGAGTATATTATTAAGGATCGACAACATTCCCCTGGTTCCCTGTATATCATTGAGTATATTATTAAGGATCGACAACATTCCCCCTGGTTCCCTGTACATGATTGAGTATATTATTAAGGATCGACAACATCCCCCCTGGTTCCCTGTACATGATTGAGTATATTATTAAGGATCGACAACATTCCCCCTGGTTCCCTGTACATGATTGAGTATATTATTAAGGATCGACAACATTCCCCCTGGTTCCCTGTATATCATTGAGTATATTATTAAGGATCGACAACATTCCCCCTGGTTCCCTGTATATCATTGAGTATATTATTAAGGATCGACAACATTCCCCCTGGTTCCCTGTATATCATTGAGTATATTATTAAGGATCGACAACATTCCCCTGGTTCCCTGTACATGATTGAGTATATTATTAAGGATCGACAACATTCCCCTGGTTCCCTGTATATCATTGAGTATATTATTAAGGATCGACAACATCCCCCCTGGTTCCCTGTACATGATTGAGTATATTATTAAGGATCGACAACATTCCCCCCTGGTTCCCTGTATATCATTGAGTATATTATTAAGGATCGACAACATTCCCCCCTGGTTCCCTGTACATGATTGAGTATATTATTAAGGATCGACAACATTCCCCCCTGGTTCCCTGTATATCATTGAGTATATTATTAAGGATCGACAACATTCCCCCCTGGTTCCCTGTATATCATTGAGTATATTATTAAGGATCGACAACATTCCCCCTGGTTCCCTGTATATCATTGAGTATATTATTAAGGATCGACAACATTCCCCCTGGTTCCCTGTATATCATTGAGTATATTATTAAGGATCGACAACATTCCCCCCTGGTTCCCTGTACATGATTGAGTATATTATTAAGGATCGACAACATTCCCCCTGGTTCCCTGTATATCATTGAGTATATTATTAAGGATCGACAACATTCCCCTGGTTCCCTGTATATCATTGAGTATATTATTAAGGATCGACAACATTCCCCCTGGTTCCCTGTACATGATTGAGTATATTATTAAGGATCGACAACATCCCCCCTGGTTCCCTGTACATGATTGAGTATATTATTAAGGATCGACAACATTCCCCCTGGTTCCCTGTACATGATTGAGTATATTATTAAGGATCGACAACATTCCCCCTGGTTCCCTGTATATCATTGAGTATATTATTAAGGATCGACAACATTCCCCCCTGGTTCCCTGTATATCATTGAGTATATTATTAAGGATCGACAACATTCCCCCTGGTTCCCTGTATATCATTGAGTATATTATTAAGGATCGACAACATTCCCCCTGGTTCCCTGTATATCATTGAGTATATTATTAAGGATCGACAACATTCCCCCTGGTTCCCTGTACATGATTGAGTATATTATTAAGGATCGACAACATCCCCCCTGGTTCCCTGTATATCATTGAGTATATTATTAAGGATCGACAACATTCCCCCTGGTTCCCTGTATATCATTGAGTATATTATTAAGGATCGACAACATTCCCCCTGGTTCCCTGTACATGATTGAGTATATTATTAAGGATCGACAACATCCCCCCTGGTTCCCTGTACATGATTGAGTATATTATTAAGGATCGACAACATTCCCCCTGGTTCCCTGTATATCATTGAGTATATTATTAAGGATCGACAACATCCCCCCTGGTTCCCTGTATATCATTGAGTATATTATTAAGGATCGACAACATTCCCCCTGGTTCCCTGTATATCATTGAGTATATTATTAAGGATCGACAACATTCCCCCTGGTTCCCTGTATATCATTGAGTATATTATTAAGGATCGACAACATTCCCCCTGGTTCCCTGTACATGATTGAGTATATTATTAAGGATCGACAACATTCCCCCCTGGTTCCCTGTATATCATTGAGTATATTATTAAGGATCGACAACATTCCCCCCTGGTTCCCTGTACATGATTGAGTATATTATTAAGGATCGACAACATTCCCCCTGGTTCCCTGTATATCATTGAGTATATTATTAAGGATCGACAACATTCCCCCCTGGTTCCCTGTATATCATTGAGTATATTATTAAGGATCGACAACATTCCCCCTGGTTCCCTGTATATCATTGAGTATATTATTAAGGATCGACAACATTCCCCCTGGTTCCCTGTACATCATTGAGTATATTATTAAGGATCGACAACATTCCCCCCTGGTTCCCTGTATATGATTGAGTATATTATTAAGGATCGACAACATTCCCCCTGGTTCCCTGTATATCATTGAGTATATTATTAAGGATCGACAACATTCCCCCTGGTTCCCTGTATATCATTGAGTATATTATTAAGGATCGACAACATTCCCCCCTGGTTCCCTGTATATCATTGAGTATATTATTAAGGATCGACAACATTCCCCCTGGTTCCCTGTACATGATTGAGTATATTATTAAGGATCGACAACATTCCCCCCTGGTTCCCTGTATATCATTGAGTATATTATTAAGGATCGACAACATCCCCCTGGTTCCCTGTACATGATTGAGTATATTATTAAGGATCGACAACATTCCCCCTGGTTCCCTGTATATCATTGAGTATATTATTAAGGATCGACAACATTCCCCCTGGTTCCCTGTACATGATTGAGTATATTATTAAGGATCGACAACATTCCCCCTGGTTCCCTGTATATCATTGAGTATATTATTAAGGATCGACAACATTCCCCCCTGGTTCCCTGTACATGATTGAGTATATATTAGGATCGACAACATCCCCCTGTTCCCTGTATATCATTGAGTATATTATTAAGGATCGACAACATTCCCCTGGTTCCCTGTACATCATTGAGTATATTATTAAGGATCGACAACATTCCCCCCTGGTTCCCTGTACATGATTGAGTATATTATTAAGGATCGACAACATTCCCCACTGGTTCCCTGTACATGATTGAGTATATTATTAAGGATCGACAACATTCCCCACTGGTTCCCTGTACATGATTGAGTATATTATTAAGGATCGACAACATTCCCCCTGGTTCCCTGTATATCATTGAGTATATTATTAAGGATCGACAACATTCCCCCTGGTTCCCTGTATATCATTGAGTATATTATTAAGGATCGACAACATTCCCCCTGGTTCCCTGTATATCATTGAGTATATTATTAAGGATCGACAACATTCCCCCTGGTTCCCTGTACATGATTGAGTATATTATTAAGGATCGACAACATCCCTACTTGGCTGTCCGATTAGCGCAGTGGTTAGCGCGCTCGCTTCTCACCAATGCAACCCGTGTTCGATCCTCGGACCAGGAAGTATGTGAGATGGTAAGGTGGTCGCCAGATCAGACAGTTGTTAGAACTTGCTTCGCAATCGTTGTAAAATAAATAACGTTTAAACTAAATAATGTAACATATGTGTGCACCTGTGTGCATATAACAATGTACATGTATGTTGATTTCATTACTGAGATATGATTTCACTAGTTATATATATATATGTTATATTTCGGGTTTTACGTCTGCATCAGCACCATTTCGGGCTATATCGCCGGCGGGCAGTTTACTTAACAACACCTTTCCTGGGCAGGCTTTTCATATAAATGAGACACGGCTTGAGCGGGGCTCGAACCCGTGACCATCAGAGATGATAGGTTACAGTGGTATACAAGTCAGTGACCTTAACCACTCGACCACGGAGGCGGACATAAATTCTCGTTGATGGAGTTACCTCTTGATATACTTGTGTTGTACTTTGAATGTATTTAGGAAATAGCTCATAGTTATAGAATTAACATAAAAGCATGCTGATCATATGCATATGTGCAGGATTCTGCAATTCAGTCGATGGGGTGCTTGGTTGCAGGATTAATTGACATTTGCTTAAAGCAGCATTACATCGTATGAAATAAAAATATATTTGAAAAATTCAAGTTTTACGTATGGGTAGCAATGCTGCTACACATTCTAACATTATACTTTGTATGCTTATGTTCATTTGGTAAACAGTGTTTTTTTGCGATAAAACAAACTCGAAACCGAAAGTAGGACTTTCCGAGTCGATCGGTCACGCACTTGTTTACAACCGGAACGCATCGTCGGCACTTGTTTACATTTGGAATGCATCGTCCCCATTTGTCCCACGTTGTCTTTTTTAATTAAATTATTTGATATGTTGATTCATTGCTCTGTTAGCTAAGTCTTTTAGGGACATTTCTACATCCCCGCGAGGGGTTCGACATTAGAGGAAGATACATAATATAAAATATATACGTTGTTTTCTACATCCTCTGTTGTTTCACGCATGTGCGCTGTGTGTGTTTACATTTCGTGTGTTGATAAACAAATTCGCTTATACGACGGTTTAAATTTATTGGAATTTTATCGTTTCTGAGCGACTATTTCGATTTTTGTAAACAAACACATTAGTATTTATATTTTACCCAAAACATCCTTTATTACGATGTAATGCTGCTTTAAACATCCTTTATTACGATGTAATGCTGCTTTAAGATGTATGTTACATCATTTTAACTAGTTTCAGCGGGTTCATCATCAGGGACGTACTGTTGTGACTAGAATAATGAATGTCAGATTGTAATATAAAACAACCGCCCATTATGTAGGGAGACAGAGGCCTGGCTGGTTATTATCTAACGAGATACCATGTTCCGTTGACTGGCTTATTCGTGAATGCAGGCCGATGCATTTTGAAATTAATAACTAATTACAAGTTATATATATACTGTGATAGTTGTTAATTGAATTTTCATCTTACTATGCGTTCACGGAAGGCCACGAAATACGGAACCACGCTACGTTACATAACTTCAATATTCAGCACGACTTAAGCTAAGAGAATTTGGTGAAATATCTACCTACATCAATAGACTTCTGTGGTAGAAACTATACCACTAGGAAGCTCTATAAAAGCTTGTTGTGAGGCATACTGTTGCTCCCGGTCGATCTCCTCACGACGTGCACGTCGTGACCTGGGCACATTCCGCAGCAGCAGCGTAGGATTCTGGGATCTTCTGGTCGTCGATCTTGCGAAGGGGGAATCTCTCCAGTATGTGGATCCACGGCTATGGCACATCAGGACAGATCTGCCACCTCTTCTAGACAGTGTTTGTGATGCACACTGCTCTTTCGATCTTTCGTTTAGAAGAGATGGCGGACCTGAGGGAGCGGCAACGGTCGTGGATCCACGCTCCCCCGTTCTACACTGGAGTAGAGTAGACACACTTGCGACAATCGACGACCAGATGTCTAACTGTCAGATCCGTATAAATGCTGCTGCGGGGTGACCAACCGTGAGGAGGGTGGCCCTACAAAGGACCACGTACAGACCAAGCCTTGTCACCCTGGCTGGCACGGAAAGAAGTAACCACCTGATGGCGTCTTCATAAGCTACACAGAATACCGAACTAATCAACGTAGAAGAATAGCAATAATCATCGTAGAAGAATAGGATTAATCATCGCAGAACAGATATAATCATCGTAGAACACGGATATAATCATCATCGAATAACCATCACAGAAGAATCACCTTAGGATACAACCATCTTAGAAAATACAGTCGCCCAAATGCATTTATGCGGTGGCGACTTTAAATAAAACGAACATCAGTCAGTCATACTGTTGCAGTACTATGGCCTTGATTTGAATGTATCTTTATTCAAACATGGTTACTATTCTATTCCACGGTTACTTCGTTCTAGTTTGATCAACAGGCGATTAAGCAAAATGTAGTATTTAAAACCAAGTTGAAATTACTCCCCCTTGACGAACACCTACCCTGCATTGGTTGGAAACTAGATTGAATACCATTGACAGCTACATAAACAGTTTCCCCGAGATTCCCATATGACATATACCTGTAATAAGTCCACACATTTAGTAATGGACTGTAAAAGATCAATTCTTATATTTTACAATGAATGTGGCCTAAACCCATGCACATGTTCAGCTTAGTAAACTATAAGCCTTTTGGTACCAGTAAATGTATGATTTGTGTAAAACCTTCATGCCAATGTTCACAAATGGACATATATAGCTCCCTGGGTATAACAACAAGTACTCAGGTGGTAGAATCTATACATGTCATTAAGCAGTCTGTCCAATTGCACACTGACCTACAAACTAGATTTCTGCGTGTGTTGCTGACTCTGGACACCAATTAGATCTCTCCTAGGCTGTTCACTCTCCTACCTGATGCGACCACAATTAGATATATAATTTCTGGACAAACGTAAACACAATTAGTATCTTAAATACTCTGATCTGCGCGTTACCAACGAATGTTTTAAATTACGTGATTTATCTATTTTATATTATAATGTTAGTTTTAACGTGGCCCTGAAACTATATATACAGAACATTTTCTACGGATATGGGAGCACTGTTTTTAGTACCATTTTTTATTGTACCGCACAGGCAGAGAGACTTTTAACTTTAAGTTCATGAGGCTTTCATCTTCAACCTATATTTGGGAATGGGACATGATAATCTGCTCTAATAGCCTAATATGTCATAAAGACTCCAACTTTTGTACATAATATACATCTTTATTTGTACTATTTTACTGTGTATACTGAACCCTTGTAAATATATAAATGGAGCACATTGTATCCTGGGTTCAGTGAAAGTGTCTGAAGTGCTTATATTTGTTTGCAAAATATCTTCAGACCACATATTAGGCTGTTGAGAAACATTAGCAGACAGATCATATTGGCACAAACATTAAAAAGTCTAACATAGAATTATAGAACCACAACATTATATATCTACAGAAAGTTGTGGTTAACTTGAACTGATATGAAATATTCAAGTGTAGATAACAATAAGCTAGACGAAATGTTTCTCATTAAAACATTGTATATTTTACAGTAACTCTAACGTTTGTTTGTATTATCAACACGAGTACAAGTTCTTGCAGTCACACATTTGCTCTGAGCTAGGCTTCAAAAACGGATAGTAAATCAACCAATCAGTAAACAGTTCGAGCTAGTACCAAAAAACGCTGGATCTAGCCGAAAACATTCAAACGTTAAACTGTTTCTGATGTCCATTTTTGGAGATTTGTGACTGTTTGAACCATACAAAACTTACATATAAACGGCGAGAAACATAATAAATCGGGCCGAGAATTGGTCGCGCGAAAAGATATATAATTACAAGAGATACGAGGACAGTACAGCGTGACTCCTAAACAGACCCTATGTATGTTGATGCGTGTAGCCTAAGTTATGATCGGGCTGAGTTATCAAATAACATTACCCATCTAAATCACACATTATAGAATTAAGATGCGTGTTAGTACAGCGTGACTCCTGTACCGACTCTATATATGTTGGTGCTTGTAGCCTAATCTATGGCCGGGCTGAGCATGCAAATAATATTATACATCAAACATATTCATACATCTACGAATATGAGACAGTATAGAGTGACTCCTGTACTGACCCTATACATGTTGGTGCTTGTAGCCTAATCTATGGCCGGGCTGAGCATTCAAATCGTATTATTAACACACACAACTTAATCACCTTAGTCTATAATATAGGAGTGTTAACTAAACTTCTTAGTACGCTCGCCCAGATGGTTCGCCGGAGGCGAGGGTAAATAAGCTCAATCATCATCACCCATATGACATGGTTTAACTAACAGTCTCTGGATTCAAACGGTGTCAAACGCCCTCTGGGTGTCGATGCAGGACATATATTCCCTACCATTCTCTTCTAGTTGGAATCGAACCCATTGTATTACAACATATGCTGTGATAGAGCCAGCATGATTCTGATAACCAATGTGCTATACTGGTCACGTGGTGTAGGTCTATTTCTAAAGAACATTGTAGAATCACCATTATGCAAATGTGGTGGCATAGAAGATAACCTCCACTTCTTCTTTCAATGCCATTTCTATGATCAACTACGTATAACACTCTTCAATACGCTGCCCACAATTTGTAATGTCAACTTAAACACACTACTTCTCGGTGACATTAATAAGGATATTGCAACCAACACCATAATTGTCCTTACTGTACACGAATACATTATTGGCAGTGAAAGGTTCTGAGATGGATGACTTCTAAAAGGTTCATATGGCGGATTCCAATCTGAATGCTGTCGTTCACATAACACAACACAACAACCGACCCTATTCAACCACTTTTCTCTATACTAATCTCTTTTTCTTCAAGTGCTCCGATGTGATAGTTCATGTTCTTGAACTTTCTTCATATAATATTATTCCTTTAAATATTAACCATTTTCTTTTTTACATCCAAAACTATTGACTCACTAATACATTAAGTTCTGAAATTCTTTAGCAAATACATAGAATAGATTTCACGTATTTTCATTGTTATATTATATATTATTTTCCTGCCTATTGTATATCAATCAATTGATAGGGAGAAGAACTGTATAAGTTTTATTTCGTTCTAATCAGTCTACTGCTGTTAAATTATATGTAAAATGTTCATTTCTTGATTACATGTACAAATACTGAAATAAATAATGTTTAAACTAAACCAATTTCAGAATCGAAGAAGCTCGAAACGCTTGATTTGTATTTTACACACGACCTGACTCTATTATACATAGCACGCAGAGCCGTAACAAACTTCCCACTGACGTTTTCACTTAATAATTTACTGAACAGGTGATGACGTTGCACGGAATCAAAGCACTGCTGGTAGTCAATAAAGGCGCAGTAGAGCTTTTGTTTCTCACTAAGTGTTTTAGATACTATTGCATGTATAATAAAAATACAATCTGTAATCGACTTTCCTTTTTGAAAACCGAACTGGTTTTGTGAAAGTTTATCATATTTTGTTGACCATTTATTTAATCTATTTAACAATATCTGTGAATATACTTTTGCCAGGATATTAATCAAGGTTATGCCTCTATAGTTGCTTGCGACATTTACGTCCCCTTTCTTAAATATGGGTGCAATTATACCTTGACCCCACGACTCTGGGTATTCATTACTCAAAAATATCCTATTATACAAGACATTTAAAAATGGTGATATAATATCAAAGGCGGACTTGAAAGTTTCTGCCGGTAGGTTATCGAAACCCGGGCTCTTATTATTCTTGTGTGAGAAAACAGCCTCACGTATTTAGTTCTCTGAGATTTCGCAATCCAATTCCTCGCAGTACGAATCAAAATGTAGGTCATTTTCCTGGTAAGTACCAGCCGGGGGTACACCACCAAACAAATCTTTAAAATGGTTCAATAATTCATCAACTGTTAAAGAATCGGCAATATTTGATTTCTTCTTATACGTATTCTTAATATTTTTCCAGAATTATGCCAGAATTATGTGAGGATGCCAAATTATTTATTCTTACTCCTTCCCTAACCATGTAGGCATGCCTTGCCTTCTTTTTTACTTTATTATAACGCGTCCGCGCTTGAACAAAATTGAAGCGATTATCATCGCGTTTATCCCTATTATACACATTTCTATACATTTTAAACGTGCGCTTCGCGTAATGTAATATGTCTATAATTACAAAAGATAATCTGGGAAGGACTTAATATAATGTTGTTAGAACTTGTTGCCCAACCCATTTGCTTTTATATGTTGTATCATTAGTGTGTAATTATATTCATGTATATATACAGGCGCGGCGCTATGAATTTCTGGAGGGGGTTCGATGCAAGTGCGACGGCCCGTAGGGCAGGAGCCTGCTAGGGGGGTCTGGGGGCATGCTCCCCCGAAAAAAAATTAATCTGGAAGTTCTGAAATGGCATTTCCTGCATTCTAGAGCTCAAAATGTATGGTAAAACAGATGGCAGGAACAAGCATCAGCAGCTTCACAGCTCTCTGTGAAAGTTTGTTAAATCGTGTATCCATCTCACTGGTGATGCAGTCAAGAAATGGAATGGCAACTGTACGGCGATAATATTCTTCTGGCGTATCAGCGGGCTGATTTTGATGATGGATCTGGCGTTTGGCAATGCGTGGCAAAGACTGATCAACGTTTAGTTTCTCTGCGATGCGTTCGGCTTGTTTGTAGATCTTTTTGAAACCTTCTTCAACGTTGTCACGTGTCGCTTTCATATCAGACGCGGTTTCATCAATCAACTGGTAAGCTTTTACAATGTCTATCGTTCGACCCTGAAGGTAGACGGTAACGCCGTGAAGAGGGTGCAACAGGTAATACAGCAACACCAGACCAACAATAAATCCGAAATCCGTCACAGCTTTAGCTTTCTTTGATTCCGAGTCCCAGCCTTCCGTAAACGCCTTATCAAAATCATCCATGTCCGGGTGAGTACCACTGATGATATCAAAGCACTCTACCAGCAATGGTAGGGCCAGGTATAAATGCTCATAAGCGGTATCGCGCTCCGACCAACGAGTCTTGCACATGCCAATTATCACTTTTCTAGTGGTGGCATTGTGAACGTGACGTTTTTCCGCTATCATTTCTATGAGCCTTTCCCGTTTTGGAGAGTAGTTGAAGAAGATAGCCACATCCTTCATGGTAGCAATCACATGCTGTATGTTATTAGCTTTACAGCTAGCGGCAATGGAAAGATTAAGAATATGTCCATTGCAATGGGTATATGGAGCATTTGTGAAATGATTCCAGATACGCCTTTCTTCTCGTTAGATATGTTTGAGGCACCATCGTAACACTGCCCCTGAAGCTGATGAATATCCAAACCAACGTTTTTATGGAACTCCAGGATGGCATTAGCGATAGCGTCGCCAGTAATTCTATGAATGTTGATGAACTCAACGAACTCCTCTCGTATTTGTTTCACTTCGTCTACAAAGCGAAAGCAAACTGATAGAATTTCACCATTGCTTGATGTTACCTCATCCACCATTACAGTGTGAAAACCTGATTTCTTAATCTCTGTAATAATATCTGCTTGGATGATGGAGTGGCCAATCAAATGAATCATCTCATTTTGCGACTGGTGATGATGATATGAAGCATTCCTTGAGATGGGTTTCATCATATGATCGTACACAATTAACTGAAAAAGGGTGTTCGTTCGCACCCCCCGAACCCCCCCCCCTGGCGCCGCCCCTGAATTATTATAGGCAATACAATATGGTTAAATTATAATTACAATGGTAGGTAGATTTTCCAATAATTACAGTTACAAAATAAAACCACGTTTGCAGGATGATTGAATAGTGGCGTGACAGAGCATTCACCTAATGACGTATTAAGTTAGTTACAACTTACAAGCTATATATATAGTATATATATATATATATATACCCATAGCGTAGTTGACAATAGTAGCATGCTTATTAATAGACTTGTTTTAGCTTTAATTCTTTTATAAAATGGTCAATAACAACTTCAGAAAAATTATCACAGCATTTATCATTCGACAAATTCTTACAAACTAATATATATCTTTAAAATATAATTCAGATACATAAATGTAGATATCATAATCACATTCCGGTAAACTTAAAGCAGCATTATATCGTAATAAAGGATGTTTTTTGGTAAAATATAAATACTAACGTGTGTGTATTTACAAAAATCGAAATAGTCGTTCAGAAACGATAAAATTCAAATAAATATAAACCGTCGTATACGCGAATTTGTTTATCAACAAACGAAATGTAAACACGCACAGCGTGCATGCGTGAAACAACAGCGGATATGCCATGTGTGTTTTCATCAATGCCGAAGGAGGACGATGCATTCCGAATGTAAATCAGGTTCCGATTGTAAACAAGTGTGGCCGACCGACTCGGAAAGTCCTACTCTCGGTTTCGAGTTTGTTTTATCGCAAACAAACATTGTTTACTAATTGAACATAAGCCTACAAATTATAGCAGCATTGCTACCCATACGTAAAATTTGAATTTTTCAAATATCTTTTATTTCATACGATATAGGGCTGTTTTAATCACAGGGATTCGGCACGTTTGGGGGTACTAGTATATATATTTAAGTACAGGGATTCTACTCTGTGGGATGTCAGATTTCGCATCGATCAGTAAAATGGCCCTATCTGAAACAATTTTGTACAAAGCTGTCCAAATATAACGCCTATCCCGAGTCTTTATATTGTTCTTCAAATAAAACACAACTTTAAGCTGCATGCATGTATACTTTGCAAACAATTGCCACAAACATTGGCCATAGCAGGTCACATTTCCGTACTAGGACACGGGTTCTGTCAGCAACAAAAAAAATCTTCGTCGGGAGAGTTTTAACTGTGAATAACATTATCAATAAAATGTGTTTCCACTAACCTGTAGGTTTATTCGGCAAAAATGTACGTCAAAAAGAGATTTCGTAGCATTTTCAATTTGTTTTGAAAAATTCTAAAGCGGCGCAATTCGCATTGAAACGAGCGTTGAAACGAGCGTTCTGATTGGATTATGATTATTCTTCATATATAAAAAAACATCTTGTTTACATTCTAATAATCCAATTATACCCCCACGGGGTATAAAACCAAGACATATTTGAGAAGGAAGACAGTTACTTTATCGACTATATATGTTCGTAAATACCAAATTGGTTGTGCTTATAATACTTTTGATACTTTCAAAGTAACAATGAATGTATTTGTTTTTACAGTTAATACGCTATTCTAAATGTAATATATACATGCAGGAGACAAGTGGGAAATGGTGTTTAGCAATATCAAAGACTGTGCTATAAGAAAGATTGATACATAATTATTACGAATCATTGCATACATTTCTATTACTGATTCTCATGCATTAAAGGCTATTCGAAAAAAATAGCCCCGCCCCCCTTTGGACGTTCTTTTGTCGGGGGGGGGGGGCGTCAAAACCAGTTTGCATTTTTGGTGGGTTTATTTCTGGCAACACATCTACATGTTACTCCACTTACCATACACCTTTCTAAAATGGCCAAGGTGGGGCAGGGTTGACAACCTGCTTGAACAGGGGGGTCTTTGTTTAGGGACAACTGCAAATTACATATTTGTACCTTAACCCATTCCCTCATAGAAGCACCTCTGGACGCCATTACCAATGCGACATACATTGACAATGTAGTAGCCAAACCAATGTTCATAATAAAGGCCAGAATATCATGTAGTCCCAGTAATATCTATGGAGGTGGGATATATATGGCGGCTTCTTATCCACTGCATGATAGCTAAATGGCTGTCGTTTGTATGGAGATATAATAGTATATTAACCTAAATCTCTATAAAGGAAAGGGTTAACAGATGGTCTGCTAGGCATTTGTTGTTCTTTTTGCCAGGAATCTAATTAACACCCATTTCATTTTGTGAGTTTGCATACCCACATAAGGTTTTAATAATATACCATAATGGTGTGAGTTTGCGCGCTACAGAACCACAGTGATGATGTATGTAGTGAAGCCGTTTAAATCAACAGTCTCTTCCTCGTGACAATGTGTTCCATTAAGGGGATGAGGCAGCGATATAAATTAAACTAATGATGAAATAACTTGTTTCGCAATCAAGCAATTTGAATAAACTAGATAAGATATTCACCCAGCTAAAATTAAGAATTGTTATGGGTATGTGTCATTCTTGTTGCAGAATTGGATCAGAACTGTGTATTATTGAAGACATCAGGGTACTGTCGAGTGTCCACAAGATGAACGAGGAGGACGCAAACACCACAATATTGAATAACAGAGAGATCATTCATAAGGTAACTTCATTAATACATTGAATCTACACTAAAGCAGTTGTGTCGCATATTAATTATTTTATTTTAATAGACCAGATTCTCACACCTTATTTAATTTATTATTATTATATAAACAGGTATAAATTTATAATGCCTGAATGACCATGTAATAGTTTATTCTATCGACTATATATCGATACTTTGGACACTATATAACCCTCCTCAAAGGGTCGTGAATATGCCACCACCTAAAGAAATGTTCATATTACTTGAAGAATGTAATTTGTTTTTTCCATCAATAAATAATTAACCATGCGATAGGAATGGGTGCTAATGTTTATAGCTACGTCTGTCTGAGGACAGGGTATCTCAAAATTATGTTGATAAGACTTTGTGGATGTTTGCGGGTGTACGATTGTGTGTGAATTCGGTCAAATGTCTGTGTGATCAGCGACGAGTCCACTCCAATTGATTTCTATAGTAGGAAACCTGTATGAACTGTCAAATAAACAATACCATGTGTTTGACCTTTCAATGTTGAATCGGGGTCATGCTAATCTTTTGTCAAATACCAGCAATCCAAGTGCTATTCTCTAGTTTTATAGATGTTATATTTCGGGTTTTACACCTGCATCAGCACCATTTTGGGCTATATCGCTGGCGGGCAGTTTACCTAACAACACCTTCCTGGGCAGGCTCCAGCAGTTAACCAGTACTTGGGTGCACGACCTCCGTAAGAAACTGCCAACTTTTTCATGTTTTATAGATGTATTTGTGACATTTTGTAAAACACTGTTTACAGGCCTATCTAGACTTTATGGTCATTCTGAAATTTGTATATTACTGACAGCAGAACAGCTTATATATCCAGGTGCCGTCTGAGCATTATTTCATGCACCTTGTAAAACCACCAACCTGATATAATTGGACACCACCAGTGGAATTTGAACCTATATAGTTGAGAAGCAGGTGACCGACTACCTTAGATACTCATCTATGGAGATATAGTGGGTGTTGCAGACAGATAGTGGATGTAGCACTCTGTCAATAGCTTCATATAAACTTCCGAGTTAAAATGGGATCATTGTGTAAAACTAGGCCAGCTTACAATACTAACTTGTGTGATAACTCATTTACACAACAGTTGCTTCGTACAAAACCAGATCAGTAGTATGACGATAATTTTAACCATTGTCTGGTTTGTCAGGGTAAACTGTCTCTAGTTAGGTTTAGTACCAGTATTATTGATATTGTATTTTATTTACAGGCTATGTAGAATATAGCAACAACTGGACACGTTATGTTGTGAAAGAACCAAAATAGTATGGATATATATGCGATAATGCCAATCATATCCAGACACTATGCAGTGTGAAGAAAAACGGACAGAACAAACTGTGATGAGTCAACATGATTCGAGGATTACTGACTAACTTATCTCCCCCTCAAACTAAAACTTTATTTGAAACAAAGAAATAAAAGAGAACAATTGTCATTTAATGCACTTTTATTCCAGATGATTATGCAGCAATTCATTTCATTAAGATTGGTTATTAGTTTGTTCCATTGCGTCTCAACATTTCCATACGTATATTCCATTGCGTCCCAACATTTCCATGTAGTACCGAAGACAATGTCAGATCCTGTCCGTCTAGGATCAACCGTTCAATCTGAAACAATAGTAAATTATCATCAAAAGCCTGAATGTATTATTGACATTTCGTATTAGTTGTTAATTTAAACAAGAGCACCATGAACTTTTGAAGGCCTCAGTGTGCTCACCAGAGTTCAAAGGGTTATACAAACACAGTATCTGGAACATTCGCATATTCTCCATGGCATAGTGGTTAAGGCGTCCACATATGTAGCAGGAGGTTGAAAGTTTGAACCTCGCAAGAAATGGCTGGCTCTTTCAATAAGGGTGACATTAAAATAAACAATGCTTTACACTATTTGTATTCTATTTAATGCTAGTTTAACATAACAGGTCGCCCAATGAATGCTTATAGTTGCAACACAGCTAGTATACATATCCACTAGCCACATTATCTGAGAAGAGAATTATGGTTTCTGATATTAAAGATGATTTTTAAAATGTTGGAAGTTTCGTCAATTAACATTATGACATAAGGGAGGGGGGATGAGGTATATCAATGATGTCCAATGGAAGCTCACCTGTGACAACTGTACGAGGTTAAGTTTAAACTTTATTTATATAATGACTGGGAAACAAGCTGTAACATCTTGTATTAATCACTCTTGTTTGAGCGGATGACTGAGTATTTGTGGTCATTCGTGTCAGAGGAAACCAGAGTACCCGGAGAAAACCCACCTGTCTGATCTGGTGACCACCGTACCATCTCACATACTTCCAAATGTGAGGATCGAACACGGGTTGCATTTGTGAGAAGCGAGCGCATTAACCACTGCGCTAATCGGACAGCCACAACTATATACGTGAGGTTACTTATAAACAAGTGAATACTAATTTGTGATCAGAATCAACTTCAATTATGTAGCGGTCCAGTGGTTAAACACGCAGGTTAAACTCACCACTATACCATACTAAAATGACTCACATCATAGTCTTTCGGATAATACTCAAAACCGTTCACGTAAACGAGGCAGAGGAGACTCTGTATGTATCATTGCACAATCCACTAAAATCACTAATCTCTTCAAGAGGTGTAGCTCATATGGGCAACAGGTAGCGATGTTAAATATCCGTAAAATACACACACAATCAACTTCCATTTGTAACACTTTAAGTGATGCAAATATCATCCAAACATTTATGACTTGCACTGGCACAGTCATATTTGACTGATACTCTATATATGACTGGAATATATTCTTACGTTGCGCATTGAAATGCAGTTGTTGGGCAGACATCCACACTATTTGTTCAAGTCTGCCCCCATTGCAATGTCCACACCTGTACCAATATTGTGTACTAACAGCTGGTTGTAGAGGTCTGGTTATGGTGGTGGAGATTGATCATTGAGTACCAGATTCTGCATCTTCTCAACACCCATGTGCTCAATGACAACCTGTAAATGCAATGAATTTTCTATGAGGTACATAAATAAACAGCCAGAATCCCATTAAGAAAAAAATACAGTATCTTATTAAAACATTTTAAACAATGTGACTTCACTGTGATGGTGCGTCACTCACTGTATGTGTGACGTGGCCCTGTGTGACATCCATGATTCAGTGAAGAACACTTTTTATATCATTGATACGCATCCGATTAAGCAAATGTACTGGCTATGTTGCTACTGATGCTTTGATGGTTTAGATATGTTAGTTATAAGACATAAAGCTGGAATGTGTATTTAATTGTGTGACACCCATGGTAGAGTGCCAGATTTGGAATAGAAAGCCTGAAGGGTTCCGGGTTCGATACTCGGTCACGGAACAAATGTAGTGTCATTGAGCAAGGCTCCTCATACAAAGTGCTTAGTATTGGTCAATCGCTTGTGTCGACAAAAATGGAACATTCATAAATACCTCTTCATATACTTCTACTCCTAGAACTTCCTCTTTGCCACCTCTACCACAACCCCTCTGCACGTTTACCTCCCTGCCAAGTTCTTCTCCGTCTTTTCACTATAATAGCTGTGAAAAGTAAATAATACATGTTCATTATTATATACGGTTGCAACAATAGACGACATGTAATATATGTATATACTAAGTCGTATATATTCAATGTAGCTTGTGCCAGCTGTGGTCAACTAGGTTCGGTACCGGGCAATAAACAGTTCTCGCCTGTGGTCGCCTCAGTAATATTATGTATGTATGTTCATTTAATGTCAAACCCCTCTCGGGGACTTAGACATGTTTTCCTGGGCAGGCTTAGCCGACCTAAGCGATTAACCAGTACTAAGCAATGTGTGTGAGGTGCCTTGCTCAATGACACTACATACAGGCCCTGACCCGAGTATCGAACCCGGGACCGTTCGATTCCAAATCCGATGCTCTACCACTGGACCACGCACGCCACACATTATAGTGGTAAACCATGTATGAATCCCGGGCAAGTGCGACATTTTCCGAAACAAACCAATTTGTATGTATGCTCCATTAATGTCAAACCCCTATTATGTTGTCCTGGGCAGGTTTAGCCGACTTAAACGGTTAAACAGTACTAAGCCATTTGTGTAAGGTGCCTTGCTCAATGACACCTGGGACCGTTCAATTCCAAATGCGATGCTGGCCCACGGAAGAAAGGTCCGGAGTTCGAGCCACGCTGGAGCCGTTACGATTATGCCCGAGCCACGCTGGAGCCGTTACGATTATGCCCTTAGGCTAGGCATTTAAATTCCACGTTGCCTCTTCTCTCTCCCTCGTGGCGATGGATTCCATCAGGAATGAGGTCTCGAGAGTGATTAATATAAGTTTAATAACAATTAACATGTTTCGCAATCGAGCTAAAATATTTTTTTATAAACTAAATACTTGAAATGCACTTTAGCCACAATAAAAACAGGATATGTAAGCCCTCCCCGCCCCACACGAATCTATTAATTAATAGATATGATCCAGATACTTGATACCTAAATTCTGCATCTTTATAATGATTTGTTAAAATACCCCATATGCGCCCCCAATGACTTCCGAGGTGGTTTCACATTAATTTAATACTTATTCGGCATATGAAACATTTTGCACGATATCCAATTAAAACCCAATCACATTTACATCATTTGAGATACATTGTAATACTAATTGAGGCCGTTTCAACTTAATGATAATAGTTCTTGCTGGAAAATGGACGACAAAATACAACGTTTTGTCATCATTGCCGAAGGCGAACGATTCATCCTGAATGTACATCCGGTTCCGATTGTAAATAAATGCGCGTGACCTGTTCGACTTGGAAAGTCCTACTTTCGGTTTCGAGTTTGTTTTATTGCAAAAAACACTGTTTACTAATTGAACATAATTATACAATTTATAATATAAGAATGTGTTGCAGCATTGCTACCGATACGTAAAATTTGAATTTTTCGAATATATTTTATGTCATGATGTAATGCTGCTTTAATTTTGTTAACTCGACGCGTGGTAAAAGAACATATACACAATAGTTACCAAGGCAGATACATAAAAGAACATATACACAATAGTTACCAAGGCAGATCTCTAAAACAACATATACACAATAGTTACCAAGGCAGATACATAAAAGAACATATACACAATAGTTACCAAGGCAGATCTCTAAAACAACATATACACAATAGTTACCAAGGCAGATCTCTAAAAGAACATATACACAATAGTTACCAAGGCAGATCTCTAAAAGAACATATACACAATAGTTACCAAGGCAGATACATAAAAGAACATATACACAATAGTTACCAAGGCAGATCTCTAAAAGAACATATACACAATAGTTACCAAGGCAGATCTCTAAAACAACATATACACAATAGTTACCAAGACAGATACATAAAAGAACATATACACAATAGTTACCAAGGCAGATACATAAAAGAACATATACACAATAGTTACCAAGGCAGATCTCTAAAACAACATATACACAATAGTTACCAAGGCAGATACATAAAAGAACATATACACAATAGTTACCAAGGCAGATCTCTAAAAGAACATATACACAATAGTTACCAAGGCAGATCTCTAAAACAACATATACACAATAGTTACCAAGACAGATACATAAAAGAACATATACACAATAGTTACCAAGGCAGATCTCTAAAAGAACATATACACAATAGTTACCAAGACAGATACATAAAAGAACATATACACAATAGATACCAAGGCAGATCTCTAAAAGAACATATACACAATAGTTACCAAGACAGATACATAAAAGAACATATACACAATAGATACCAAGACAGATACATAAAAGAACATATACACAATAGATACCAAGGCAGATCTCTAAAAGAACATATACACAATAGTTACCAAGACAGATACATAAAAGAACATATACACAATAGATACCAAGACAGATACATAAAAGAACATATACACAATAGATACCAAGGCAGATCTCTAAAAGAACATATACACAATAGTTACCAAGACAGATACATAAAAGAACATATACACAATAGATACCAAGACAGATACATAAAAGAACATATACACAATAGATACCAAGGCAGATCTCTAAAAGAACATATACACAATAGTTACCAAGACAGATACATAAAAGAACATATACACAATAGATACCAAGACAGATACATAAAAGAACATATACACAATAGTTACCAAGGCAGATCTCTAAAAGAACATATACACAATAGTTACCAAGGCAGACTCTAAAAGAACATATACACAATAGTTACCAAGGCAGATCTCTAAAAGAACATATACACAATAGTTACCAAGGCAGATCTCTAAAAGAACATATACACAATAGTTACCAAGGCAGATCTCTAAAAGAACATATACACAATAGTTACCAAGGCAGATCTCTAAAAGAACATATACACAATAGTTACCAAGGCAGATCTCTAAAAGAACATATACACAATAGTTACCAAGGCAGATCTCTAAAAGAACATATACACAATAGTTACCAAGGCAGATCTCTAAAAGAACATATACACAATAGTTACCAAGGCAGATCTCTAAAAGAACATATACACAATAGTTACCAAGGCAGATCTCTAAAAGAACATATACACAATAGTTACCAAGGCAGATCTCTAAAAGAACATATACACAATAGTTACCAAGGCAGATCTCTAAAAGAACATATACACAATAGTTACCAAGGCAGATCTCTAAAAGAACATATACACAATAGTTACCAAGGCAGATCTCTAAAAGAACATATACACAATAGTTACCAAGGCAGATCTCTAAAAGAACATATACACAATAGTTACCAAGGCAGATCTCTAAAAGACCATATACACAATAGTTACCAAGGCAGATCTCTAAAAGAACATATACACAATAGTTACCAAGGCAGATCTCTAAAAGAACATATACACAATAGTTACCAAGGCAGATCTCTAAAAGAACATATACACAATAGTTACCAAGGCAGATCTCTAAAAGAACATATACACAATAGTTACCAAGGCAGATCTCTAAAAGACCATATACACAATAGTTACCAAGACAGATACATAAAAGAACATATACACAATAGTTACCAAGGCAGATCTCTAAAAGAACATATACACAATAGTTACCAAGGCAGATCTCTAAAAGAACATATACACAACAGTTACCAAGACAGATACATAAAAGAACATATACACAATAGTTACCAAGGCAGATCTCTAAAAGAACATATACACAATAGTTACCAAGGCAGATCTCTAAAAGAACATATACACAATAGTTACCAAGGCAGATCTCTAAAAGAACATATACACAATAGTTACCAAGGCAGATCTCTAAAAGAACATATACACAATAGTTACCAAGGCAGATCTCTAAAAGAACATATACACAATAGTTACCAAGGCAGATCTCTAAAAGAACATAAACAATAGTTACCAAGGCAGATCTCTAAAAGAACATATACACAATAGTTACCAAGGCAGATCTCTAAAACAACATAAACAATAGTTACCAAGGCAGATCTTTAAAAGACCATATACGCAATAGTTACCAAGGCACACAAAGAAGCAAACAGAATATTTCCAACGCGATAGTCGTACATTTTCGAAAACATCGAGCCATAAAGTTATGCCTATATAATTATCCACGATATTATATACTTACATATTGACATTAGCTCCGAGCGCTAACATACGATCCAGACAATTGGCTACAGCAGGTGTTGGAACAGTTGAGTGATTCTGTCCCCAATGATCCAACCACCCTGTGTAATACTCGGAATTCACCTACAATATATGTAAATTTCTCAGAAAATAATATTTTAAAGCTCCAGTATGCAATTACTTAGAATTACTGTGCTTAGAATGTACTGCATGCTACAATATATAAGTAATGGACGATTAGAAATCGTGATTATTGTGCCATACATCATTATATTTGGATTGCGCCCTTATGCAAGGCATTTAAATTCCATGTTGTCTCTTCTCTCTTCCTCATGGCGATGGATTCAATCAGGAATTAGGTCTCAAGAGTGATTAATATAAGATGTAAGAAATTGTTTCGCAATCGAGCTAAGATAAATTTGTATAAACTCAATAACATCTACGAGACAAGTGAAGGCATAATAATAATATACAAAGTAAAGTGTTTTGTTAATTATAGTGTCACCCATAGTTAAAGGGCCAGCCATTTCTGACTTATGAGACACCTCTTTTTATGAACTTCAGTACATGAATCCTATGCTTGCATGCCAGGCACCAGGCTGGTAGGCAATCGGTAACCATTATTTAACTAGCTGGCGTATGTCAATGCTGGGTTATTGCACCGTATGATAATTCTATACTACATTTACTACTGTCTTACCAATGGACCTTTTGGTTCTTTGTGCCTCTGAATAGCAAAATTCTTTTCTGGATCCTCTGTAAAAGAAATGTGACTTTATTTTTTTTACAACGATTGTGAAACAAGCTTTAACCACTTATATTAATGGTGACAATCACTCTTGTTGGATGAAAGTGTATACGTGGTCATTCGTGTGGGAGGAAACTGGAGTATCCTGAGAAAACCCACCTACCTGTCCGATCTGGCGAAAACCGTACCATCTCACATACTTCCTGGTCCGAGTATTGAACAGATTTGTACATAGTACATAATAAACTATATAATAATACAGAATCATATAATACATTTACATCAAATGACTGGTTAGATACATGACTGGTTAGATACATGACTGGTTAGATACATGACTGGTTAGATACATGACTGGTTAGATACATGACTGGTTAGATACATGACTGGTTAGATGCATGACTGCATGACTGGTTAGATACATGACTGGTTAGATACATGACTGGTTAGATACATGACTGGTTAGATACATGACTGGTTAGATGCATATTCAATATGACCTATTGTTGGTTTCATTTATTGTTTATATACAAAGGTTATTAATATGTCCTAGTGTTGCTTTCATTAATATGTCCTATTGTTGCTTTCATTAATATGTCCTATTGTTGTTTGCAGAGACTATCTGGCTACAAAGTTCTGCGTCAGTATACCTAGCAATATGTCCTATTGTTGTTTGCAGAGACTATCTGGCTACAAGGTTCTGAGCCAGTATACCTAGCAATATGTCCTATTGTTGTTTGCAGAGACTATCTGGCTAAAAAGTTCTGAACCAGTATACCTAGCAATATGTCCTATTGTTGTTTGCAGAGACTATCTGGCTACAAAGTTCTGAGCCAGTATACCTAGCAATATGTCCTATTGTTGTTTGCAGAGACTATCTGGCTACAAGGTTCTGAGCCAGTATACCTAGCAATATGTCCTACTGTTGTTTGCAGAGACTATCTGGCTACAAAGTTCTGAACCAGTATACCTAGCAATATGTCCTATTGTTGTTTGCAGAGACTATCTGGCTACAAAGTTCTGAACCAGTATACCTAGCAATATGTCCTATTGTTGTTTGCAGAGACTATCTGGCTACAAAGTTCTGAGCCAGTATACCTAGCAATATGTCCTATTGTTGTTTGCAGAGACTATCTGGCTACAAAGTTCTGAACCAGTATACCTAGCAATATGTCCTATTGTTGTTTGCAGAGACTATCTGGCTACAAAGTTCTGAACCAGTATACCTAGCAATATGTCCTATTGTTGTTTGCAGAGACTATCTGGCTACAAAGTTCTGAGCCAGTATACCTAGCAATATGTCCTATTGTTGTTTGCAGAGACTATCTGGCTACAAAGTTCTGAGCCAGTATACCTAGCAATATGTCCTATTGTGGTTTGCAGAGACTATCTGGCTACAAAGTTCTGCATCAGTATACCTAGCAATATGTCCTATTGTGGTTTGCAGAGACTATCTGGCTACAAAGTTCTGCATCAGTATACCTAGCAATATGTCCTATTGTTGGTTTGCAGAGACTATCTGGCTACAAAGTTCTGAGCCAGTATACCTAGCAATATGTCCTATTGTTGGTTTGCAGAGACTATCTGGCTACAAGGTTCTGAGCCAGTATACCTAGCAATATGTCCTATTGTTGTTTGCAGAGACTATCTGGCTACAAAGTTCTGAGCCAGTATACCTAGCAATATGTCCTATTGTTGGTTTGCAGAGACTATCTGGCTACAAAGTTCTGAGCCAGTATACCTAGCAATATGTCCTATTGTTGGTTTGCAGAGACTATCTGGCTACAAGGTTCTGAGCCAGTATACCTAGCAATATGTCCTATTGTTGTTTGCAGAGACTATCTGGCTACAAAGTTCTGAGCCAGTATACCTAGCAATATGTCCTATTGTGGTTTGCAGAGACTATCTGGCTACAAAGTTCTGAGCCAGTATACCTAGCAATATGTCCTATTGTGGTTTGCAGAGACTATCTGGCTACAAGGTTCTGAGCCAGTATACCTAGCAATATGTCCTATTGTTGGTTTGCAGAGACTATCTGGCTATAAAGTTCTGAGCCAGTATACCTAGCAATATGTCCTATTGTGGTTTGCAGAGACTATCTGGCTACAAGGTTCTGAGCCAGTATACCTAGCAATATGTCCTATTGTTGGTTTGCAGAGACTATCTGGCTATAAAGTTCTGAGCCAGTATACCTAGCAATATGTCCTATTGTGGTTTGCAGAGACTATCTGGCTACAAGGTTCTGAGCCAGTATACCTAGCAATATGTCCTATTGTTGGTTTGCAGAGACTATCTGGCTATAAAGTTCTGAGCCAGTATACCTAGCAATATGTCCTATTGTGGTTTGCAGAGACTATCTGGCTACAAGGTTCTGAGCCAGTATACCTAGCAATATGTCCTATTGTGGTTTGCAGAGACTATCTGGCTACAAGGTTCTGAGCCAGTATACCTAGCAATATGTCCTATTGTTGGTTTGCAGAGACTATCTGGCTACAAGGTTCTGAGCCAGTATACCTAGCAATATGTCCTATTGTTGGTTTGCAGAGATTATCTGGCTACAAGGTTCTGAGTCAGTATACCTAGCAATATGTCCTATTGTTGTTTGCAGAGACTATCTGGCTACAAAGTTCTGAGTCAGTATACCTAGCAATACTCACTAGTAATTCCAAAATCAACAGTTACATAAACCCCTGGTATAGTGCCACATTTCAGATAAGCATCGCCGTCACCGTCTGTAGAGAACAGGACAACATCATTGCCTAGGTGCTTCCATGCCAGATCACGCAGTACTGCCAGATAGTTATAATCACATGCTGGATAACTGCCATACTCATTCTCTATCTGCAAGAAAAGATAATAATAGAGTCGGTTGTTGTGATAGCGCCGTGGTAGCATGTTCGCTTCAAGTACAAAGGCTTGGCGTTTGTGCCCAGCTGGAACCGTTACGATTGTGCCCTTAGGCAGCAAGGTGCTTAAATTCCACATTACCTATTCTCTCTCCCTCATGGCGATTAATCTAACGCTCTTAAAACTTGTTTCACAATCAAGCTAAAATTAATTTGTATAAACTAAACTAGATTCAAATTCCCACACTAGTATTTGACACAAGAACAAATACTTTCACCTTGAAAGGTCAGACTCAAGGTCATGGAGTATGGCTTATTGAAAGGTCAGACTCACGGTCAGGGAGTATGGTTTATTGATAGGTCAGACTCAAGGTCAGGGAGTATGGCTTATTGAAAGGTCAGAGAGTATGGCTTATTGAAAGGTCAAACTCAAGGTCAGGCAGTATGGATTATTGAAAGGTCAGAGGATCTTGTAAGTGTTCTATTGAAACTACATGTCTATCTTGCTTCGTGTTAGAGTTGCAAACATACACACAGTGTTATCAAAGTCAATGGGAGTGGAACTTTTGCTGATCGCCTTGACAACAGACCACAACCGATTTCTCCCAAAATTTAATCACCATCTCCTAGACCAAACTTCTATATACAGTCAAACCTGTCTATAAAGGCCACCCTCAGGAAAGTCAAAAAATGGCCTCTCAATAGAGGGTTAAAATGCATTGAAAATGGCTCGACGCGAGAGAAAAATGGTGGTCCTTAGAGACAGGTTTTTCATATGCGGCCTTTATTTGGAGGTGGCCTTTAGCACAGGTTTGACTGTATCTACAAAGCTTCATGAAAATTCATCAACATTTTTTGAGAAAATGAAACAAATGAAATAAACGATTAATGGATTACAGCATCCGTATACACAAACAAGACGAGAATCTATATCCCATAGGCATAGTGTGGTAATAGTTTATTCCATGATGATGATGATGTAGATTTGTTTACCTTGGCAACTGCAGAACATATGGGTAATCATTGTAAGAAGTTCATGTAACGATTTTCAAGTTAGTCTTGGTCGTTTAATCACAGGGTAAGTTAGAGTTGTTGAAGAGTGTCTAGTAAATTAATATTGTTCAAGTGGATGGTGATATCGTGCAGTACAAATTTGACAACTGTAGGAGGAACCTTCTTCCTTTACAGCATGAAAAGTCCTGTGATGATATTTTCTTTCAAAAACGGCTAACGTTGGAGTACTATGTACTATGTACTATGTCGTCATACTGGTGAGGGACGTTGCTCAAATGTGTGGCCAAAACAATGTGTACTATCAATACTCCTGCTATTTTCTTGTACTTATGTTTTGTATGTTATAATTAAAGTGACATTACATCGCAAAAGGCCGAAGCATGCACTTGTTCACATATTAATGCATTGCTACTACAAATTCTTCCGAACACATTCGAACACTAACATTGATTCAATAAACAATGTTTTTGTGGTCTACAAACTTTCAAAAGTGAAAGTAGGATTTCATATAATGGTCATCCACGCTCCTGAATTGACGTTTGATTGTCATTGGAGTCAATACTAAACGCGTGATACTGTCGATTAGAGATAATTTAACATAAATATGCATTGGCACAAATGTGAGACATAACGGTAAATATGTACTATAAAAGGCGTTGTTCAGGATACACGCGTTGTATTACGCATGTATGTCCACCCTATTTACATTATTTTGTTAGGTCAACAAACTGCGTATACGACGTTTTTTTTATTAGTAGAAATACTCATTTTTTTAAACATATATTTGATAAAAATTATAGCATATAATAGGAAATTACATTCTGTATCTTAGCCACATAATTGATTAGTAACTATTAAAGCGACATTACATCGCAAAAATCAAATAAAGTGCATTTTTCACGTATAAATGCATTGCTACTACAAATTCTTCTGAATACATTCGAACGAACACTAACATTGAACCAATAAACAGTGCTTTTGTGGTCTACAAACTTCAGTCCAGCAAGTATCAGGGTTAATTCTAGGTCAGAATGTTTGGGAGAAGTGAGAAAGCGCGTGATCACTTCCTTAAATGGTGTTCTTTAATATACTTCTGCAAAATAGGGTTAAAATGCACAGTACAACCATTAAATACAACATTTGAATAGAAGGAGTGCTTTATAATGGGCCAGTGTATCTTACTAGACAACATTTTGTTTGAAAATCGTAAAAACCAAAAAATATATTTTATTTTTAGGGAGAAGTGGGGCCCCCAGAGGGCGAAGTCAGGGTCCCTAGGGCGACTATTTCGCCCACATCGCCCTCTAGAATGATCCCTGAAGTATACTCAGGAATGAGTGCCCTGGCAAGAGAAACCTTGATGATCCCCATATGCTACGCCTTCGATGGAGTGCGTACACACGCTGGTCTTGGGAGCTGTGTAGGTAGTTTAATCC
This sequence comes from Archivesica marissinica, assembly GCA_014843695.1. NCBI lineage: Eukaryota > Metazoa > Mollusca > Bivalvia > Venerida > Vesicomyidae > Archivesica > Archivesica marissinica. The sequence goes on from CM026391.1 coordinate 64,730,997, forward strand.
TAGATACTAAGTACTACCAACCTTAATTACAGTGTGAATCTTATCTTGTCAATTAGCAATAGTGATCAAGTCCAATAGTCCAGGGGGTTGATGTTTTTATTTGAACAAACGTGCACTCAGGGATCATACAAGACCCTTATTTTGGGAGAGAAGTGGGAAAGCGTGGGATTGCGTCATCTAATGGTATTACAGTCAAACCTGTGTTAGTGGTCACCTCTATTAAGCAGCCAATCTGTATTAAGCAGCCAGTACCCAGATTACCAATATATATGTTGTTTTATTATACATTTGACCTCTATTAAGCAGAGTTTCATTTAAGATTTTTGTGCAAATAGTAAGTTTGTGTGATGAGGATTAAAAAGACAAATTTCCATGGGGAAAAGAAAACGGAATAGGAATGAAAAAAGGACAAATAGTAGTGAGGATGAGAACAATGAACAAACACAAACGGCGGGAAAGTATCAAACTAGTTCGAATTCCAGTCCAGTGATAGTGAGCGATATTCTAAGTCAAGCTAACGGAATTTTGTATAACAATGAAAACCTTGACGATAGTGTATATAATCGTTCGATCGGATTACATAACCAATCCATAGATAGTGGTAAACAATTTCATGCAACATTAATACTGAACCAACTAGTAATGGTGATTTATTAAACTATATGAAACAGATCGATGCCAAACTTACAAATATGGACATCAAACTACAATCTCTGTCAACCCTTGAAAAGAAAGTTGATGCTTTTGATAGCGAACTTAAGAAGATCTGGGTAAAGTTACATGATATGGATAAGAAAACTAATGAAAGAATAAATGTGATTGAGGAAAAAACTGAGGCAGTAGACTTTTCATTAGCCCAGAACACTAGTAAATTATCACATCTTGAGAAACAAAGGGAAAACTTAGAAAACGAGGTGACATATTTGCAATCTCAATCTATGAGAAACAATCTAGTGTTTTCTAAGATAACAGAGGATCCTTCTGAGAACAACGAAACCACGGAAACAAAGCTGAGGCAATTTATGGTGGAGAATATGAAAATAGCGCAGGACCTAGTTCATAAAATATCATTCGAACGTGTGCAGCGAATGGGTAGAAGCTTTAATGGGAGCCCTCGTAACATAGTGGCCAAATTTACTTTGTATAAGGAGAAGGAGTTTGTGCGTAAGCAATGGAAGGCCCTTACTGGTACACCATACTTCGTGAACGAGCAGTTCCCCAGGAGTGTAGTGGAGAAGAGGAAACGACTCACCCCGAAGTTGAAGGATGCCCGGGACCAAGGTAAGACTGCGTGGATATCCTATGATACCCTCTACATAGACGGCAAACCAGTCAAGGACTAGGAATTCGCCGGGGATGAACTCAAAATCATATCTTGGAATATAAATGGATTAAGTAAAACCAAAAGAGACAACATAGAACTTGTAAATATATTATCTCAACATGACATTATATTTCTATATGAAACATTCGCATCGAATAATAGCAACATTGATTTATCTGGGTATGTATCTCACAATTTTTATCGCAAATTTCAGCATCGCAGAGCAAAACGACCAAGTCGTGGAATTGCATTATATTATAAAGACATAATTTCTGAAGGTATTACTATTGTTGAAACCAGATATGACACTTTAATTTGGGTAAAATTAGATAAACATTTCTTTAATGTAGAGAACGATATTTATATATGTGGCGTATATCTTTGGGGTGAGGACTCTCCAGCATATAATACTATAAATGTTGATCTATTTGACACTATTGAAAATGACGTCAGTCGATTTGAAAATCTAGGCTCTGTGTTTTTAACAGGTGATTTTAATAGTCGAGTTGGTGTTAAAAATGACTTTGTTATTTTTGATGGTATAAACAAGTCCTTTGATGATATATCTTATGTACCTGATACGCACATGGACCGGGCCACAATGGATAAAAACCATAATAATTTTGGGATTAAACTGATTGATCTTTGCCGTTCTAGTAACCTACGTTTAGTTAACGGTAGATTAGATGACGATTATAACATTGGTATGTATAGTTATGTATCATATAACGGGGCGTCAACTATTGACTACCTTGTAACCAATGAAAGGAACTTTGCAAATATCAGAACATTTTGTGTACACTCGGTAAATGAATGGAGCGACCATGCTCCCGTTAGTTTTTCATTGTATTCAAATTATATCACACCTGTTTCACAAGAAAGTCCTAGTATTAGATATAAGTGGAAAGATAGTTTGAAAAATACATTTCGTACCAGTCTGATGGCAAACTTGCCTACTTTTAATCGCCTTACAATGCATATTGATAAGAGCGAGCGTTTGTCCGTGAACAGTGTTCTAAACGATTTTACCAGTTTAATTAGAGAAGCGACAGATCCACTTTTTTCTAAAACATATATAAGCAAAAGTAGGGTATCGTTTTCAGATAGATATTGTACAGATGATGCAGACTGGTTCGATGCTGATTGTAGAACCGTTAAACATGTTTATTTAGATGCACTGAGTGCATTTAATAGTTGTAAAAATTTAGTTAGTAGACAGTATTTTTGTACATGTAAATTTTTTTATAAGGATCTAATCCGTAAGAAGAAGAAAGCCTATATTAAAAGGAAATATTCTGAAATTGAACGTCTAAGGTTTTGCAAACCTAAGCAATTTTGGGGTCATTTCAAGAAAAACAAATCTGTTATATCTCAAAATGATATATCAGTTGAAGATTTTATGAAATATTTCGAAAATTTGTCAAATAATATATTTGAGTCTCATAATGAAGAATCTAAGACTTTCTGTAACGAACATGATTTTAATTCTAGTGATTGTAGATTTGAGGATTTGAATGTACCCATTACATGTGAAGAGATACAGAAAGCTGCTAAGTCGCTTAGGTCAAATAAAGCTACAGGTTTAGATTGTCTTCTTAATGAATATTTCATTGAATCTATAGATATTTTGTGTTCACATATTTGTGATATTTTTAATGCGATTTTAGAATCTGGCTTTTTCCCAGATAAATGGACTGAAGGAGTTATTGTTCCTGTATTTAAAAAGGGAGATCCCAAACTAGTTAATAACTACAGGGGTATCACTTTAGTCAGTTGTTTGTCCAAACTGTTTACTTCAGTACTAAATACTAGAATTGAAACATTTTGTAACAATTATGCAGTAATTTCTGATTGCCAATTTGGGTTCAGAGAAGGGAAATCGACTGTTGATGCAATTTTCATTCTACAGTCTGTTATACAACATTATCTTAATAATAATAATAAGCGTCTGTATGTAGGGTTCATTGATTTAAAATCTTGTTTTGATAGTATTTGTAGAAATTCTTTATGGTTGAAAATGTATAAATGTGGCATTACGTATTATTAGAGATATGTATGATAAAGTTAAATCATGTGTTAGATGTTGTAATTCATATTCCGATTTCTTCCAGTATGCAGTGGGCTTGTGCCAAGGGGAGGTAATTTCGCCAATTTTGTTCTCACTTTTCGTTGAAGACCTAGAGTTACATTTGCAAGACAATTTAAATTCAGGATTACTAATAGATGACATTGTATTAATATTATTACTGTTCGCCGATGATATGGCAATTTTTGGAAAAACTCCTGAAGATCTGCAGAAGAGTCTTGATCTACTATATACATACTGTAATCATTGGGGATTAGAAGTTAATATTATGAAAACTAAAATAGTTGTTTTTAGAAAAAGAGGTATCACCTTTGATAGAGAGAGATGGTTATATAATGGACAGCCATTAGACGTTGTAGATTGTTTTAACTATCTTGGTACAATATTCAGCTATACAGGTAATTTCTCATTAAACCTTATTGGTAAGGCTTTAAAAGCTTTAAATATTTTATTGTATAATTGTAAAGAATTTGACCTCAAACCTAAGTTATTATGTCAGTTATTTGACTCCTTTGTCGGATCTATTTTGTCATATTCTTCAGAAGTATGGGGTCACATAAAATCTAAAGATATTGAACGTATACACATGAAATTTTGTAAAAGGATATTGAATGTTAGAATTAGTACATGTAATGCAAGTATATATGGTGAATTAGGTCGATACCCACTTTATGTTAACAGATATGTTAGAATAATAAAATATTGGTGTAAAATAATAAATACTGACAACATAATTTTACGAACAATTTATAAACAATGTGTCGATGATTATTATAATGGTTTGAAAAATTGGGTCACGAATGTTAGGCAAGATATTATTGCAATCCGACGGTGTCACAATTAAGCCCTACATTATTAAAATGCATTTTAAAATATGTATAGATCTACACAATCTACATGATAAACATAAAGTTTGCAAGTAGAATATTATTATAATTATTATATGTTAGATGTATATGGTTTGTCTGAATATTTCATTAATACTAATAAGATAGATTGTAAAATGTTTCCTAAATTGTTTAAACAAAGAGTTGTAGATAGTTACATACAAAATTGGCATACGTCTGTTGAAAATAGTGTAGTATTGGACCTTTATAGAAATTGTAAAACAACACTTGCATGTGAAAGTTATCTAGATTTATTGCCTAAGAATTTGAGGTTTTTCATTACTAGAATTAGAGTATCTGCACATGTATTAAGAATTCAAACTGGACGATATGGTCAAAACAGAATACCACGTAATGAGAGATATTGTTTATGTTGTAACACTTTGGATATTGAAGACGAGTACCATTTCATTTTAATATGTCCATGCTTTGAAGATATAAGAAAGAAATATATCAAAAGATACCATCAGTATCGTCCCTCTATGTTCAAATTTATTGAACTGGTAACATCGATCAAAAAAGTCGATATATTAAACTTGGCGAAATATATAAAAGAAGCCATTGTACTAAGAAGTACTATTGTAACTGCTAACAATTAATTATGTTCATCCTCTATTCCGTAAATTGAATCATCATTATTATAATACTACATGTCAATCGATTTATGTGAATATATGAATGTAAAATCTATTGTATTACGTGACCAATATGTAATTGTATATTTGTATGTTTATGACGATGTACCATGTACAAGTCTTAAAATAAACATCTGTTCTGTTCTGTTCTGTTCCGATAATATTAGTTGTTGCTACAGAGGTTTAATAAATGCTTTATTAGTCGAACTATTAATTTTGTTAACTCGACGCGTGGTATTAATGGTTTTCTGAAAACGTATAAAGCAAACGCAAATGAAGTTATTTTTAATTTTCGGAAAATGTATTCATGAATGGGAATACCAATGCAGCGGAGTATGTGTCATAGCAGTATTGCATGATATGAAATAAAAATTAAGCATATTTAATTAGTATTAAAACAATTAAAATGGAATTAGCTCCTTCAGAAATACGTTATTCTCAAGATTCAATCAACAATACATTCTCTGGTAAAAGCAAACATGCGGGTATTTCACTTAGTGAAACATTGGAGAATCTGCGCAGTGGAGAGTAAGTATATAATTACATATATTACATGTATATATTACTTAGTTTAATTGAATTGCTTTTTATGTATATATATAAAACTATTATAAAAATAAGCATTACAAATGTACGAACAAAATCATATAACTTGAGAAAAATTATTTAGGATCAAAAATATGTTGGGCAACAAGTTTTACCACCATTATCTAGTGTGTGTGTGTGTGTTCGCGCGCACGTCGTGTTTATTTATCGTCGCTACCGATTGCCCATATGAGCGACGCCTCCTGAAGAGATTATTCATTTTCGATTTTTGGAGGATGGTGCAATGATGCAGACAGAGACCCATTCCAGAATCTCATCTGGTTCTTTTACATGCAATGTGTAAAAGCACCGACACGAGACCTCGGTTTTAAGTCTCATCTGAAAGACCGTTAATTTGATTAGGGCCAGGCGGGGGTGGAACCTTATCTAGTGCCCTCCCCAATTATGTTATATATCACAGTAAAATATCAAGCAGACAGCATTGAAAAATAGATAAATTGAAAAAAGGTCTAGCGATATGTATTCACATAATTTAGGAGAGAATAAGTCAACTGCGTGTTAGACTATATTGCCCCATGGAACAACATGGGATGTTGGTCCAACACGTGAATATTATTATCCCGTCATTAGCATCCCATATATAACTGTGTACGATAACTAGAGCTACAGCGTGCGGCTACATGGGATGTTAGTCCAACACGTGAACATTATTATCCCGTCATTATCATTCCTTATATAACTGTGCATGATAACTAGAGCTACAGCGTGCGGCTACATGGGATGTTTGTC
>CM026391.1:64738263-64874936 GCA_014843695.1 Archivesica marissinica
GAGCCACGCTGGAGCCGTTACGATTATGCCCGTAGGCTAGGCATTTAAATTCCACGTTGCCTCTTCTCTCTCCCTCGTGGCGATGGATTCCATCAGGAATGAGGTCTCGAGAGTGATTAATATAAGTTTAATAACAATTAACATGTTTCGCAATCGAGCTAAAATATTTTTTTATAAACTAAATACTTGAAATGCACTTTAGCCACAATAAAAACAGGATATGTAAGCCCTCCCCGCCCCACACGAATCTATTAATTAATAAATATGATCCAGATACTCGATACCTAAATTCTGCATCTTAAATGATTTGTTAAAATACCCCATATGCGCCCCCAATGACTTCCGAGGTGGTTTCACATTAATTTAATACTTATTCGGCATATGAAACATTTTGCACGATATCCAATTAAAACCCAATCACATTTACATCATTTGAGATACATTGTAATACTAATTGAGGCCGTTTCAACTTACTGATAATAGTTCTTGCTGGAAAATGGACGACAAAATACCACGTTTTTTCATCATTGCCGAAGGCGAACGATTCATCCCGAATGTACATCCGGTTCCGATTGTAAATAAATACGCGTGACCTGTTGGACTTGGAAAGTCCTACTTTCGGTTTCGAGTTTGTTTTATTGCAAAAAACACTGTTTACTAATTGAACATAATTATACAATTTATAATATAAGAATGTGTTGCAGCATTGCTACCCATACGTAAAATTTGATTTTTTCGAATATATTTTATGTCATACGATGTAATGCTGCTTTAAAGTTACCATCTGTCTGTAGGTTGAAAAATGCTATTTTCTCTACAAACAATAATTGATAAAATGTACCGTAAAGTGCGCCAAATGCCACCATTTATATATAGATTACGTACAATTTCGGGGGGATACCCCCTAGCTAGCTAACTCGCTCACATATGTGATGCTCTATGGAAAGTACCCCCCCCCCCCAAACCAAAATCCTGGGTCCGCCCCCAAACCAAAATCCTGGGCCCGCCCCTGATAACATTATATAACACTTGATATTGTGCTCCATAGTTTGTGATTTATAACACGTGATACTGTAGATATATAGAATACACCTATCTTAACCATTTAATATTGATTGGTTTCGTTTGTTAATAAGAGCGCAATATTCGCATTGCTTCATATATAAATTGTTAAAATGACATGTTCGATTTTCAGAAATCTTGAATAACATAAATCCACAGGAACTTGAAATGTTATCAATAAGCCACCAAAGTCTCGTACCTCTATCCTAGGACACCCCCCTCTATTAAAAAAATCTATCATATGTAGATCATATGGGCAACAGGTAGTGATGTTAAATATCCGTAAAATACACACACATATATATCCGTAAAATACACACAGTGGGATTGGGTGGGGATTGAAAGCGATGAAATAACAAAACAATTCTCAAAGTGAATCACTCTGCCAATGCATCAGTCCCTCAAAGACTATTGAATGGGTCTCTCTGCCTGTATCATTGCACTATCCTCCAAAATCTAAAATGACTCTTCAGGTGTCGCTCACTTATGCAACCTGAGTAGCGACGATTACAAAAAGTAATGCATGTTAGTATTTATAAACATATAACATAGCGAAAGACACTGGACCCGCTACACTCTCTAGCATGGTAGCTTGGGCAGGAGCTCGGATTTTATTCATATTCCTGTCTGGCCTCTATACCGTGCAATCGTGGGACAAGCCATCCGTGTGTCGAGTACCTAGTCAGTATGTATTTATGTACACAGTCATGCACAAAACCACACCCACAGGCAGGCACACACACAATCTTATTTTTTATATAAGATAATTATTCAAACTTAAAGCGAGTCGGGTGGAGGGGGTACGTTTATATATCGTCGTTACCGGTTGCCCATATGAGCGACGCCTCCTGAAGAGATTAGTCATTATAGATATTTGGAGGATAGTGCAATGATACAGACAGAGACCCATTCCAGAGTCTCCTCTGGTTCTTTTACGTGCACGGTTTAAAGTCCCATCTGAAAGACGGTTAATTTTATTAGTGTCAGACGGGGGATCGAACTTGCGATCCCTGGATTACCAGTCCAGCGTGTTAACTGCTAGACTACATATCCGTCTGTAAAAGCGAGTTTCTAGTGGCCTTGTTTATCTTTAAAATATTGATCTCGTGGCATTGACATTGTGGAAGTCGTGATAGTGCAGTTGTAGCGCATTCGCTTCAGGTACGAAAGGACCCGAGTTCGCGCCCAGCTGTAGCTGTTATGATTGTGTCCCTTAGCAAGGGACTTAAATTGCTTCTTCTCTCCTTTACCGAGATGGATTCTACCAGAAATGAGGCCTCGAGGACGATTAATATAATGTAGTAAACACTTGTTCTGCAATCTAGTTAAGTTAAATTTGTATAAACTAAACTACAAAAATCTATCTTGATTGATCTAACTTTAAATTATTTATGACAGTCAAAAGGGTCATAAACAATATACAGATACGATTTTGCCCAATAATTTTATGTTCGTTGGTAGAATTGTGTGAATTATTAATATATTCACATTGTAATAGAACATGTAGGGGTGTCGCATCAACAGCTTAGGTCATAAGACTTTCATACAAATATTACGACAACACACTGTTTCTACTTAGTAGTTGTGGCCTAACTAATACAGTTTCGGTAATGACAACGGCAGTCATATTGTATGATAAAATCTAGATTATTAATCCATAATCGATTTCATGGTTGCATTTAAATTAGCTGGCTAATCTTACAATCAACTTAAAACTGCAGTATTGGGATATAAAAGCTTACTTGAGGATGTGTGAAATATCGATAGCTGATTGGATTATCCATTATAGTTTGATTGACAGGTGTCGTGATTGATACCAATAAGCTGTTCCATCAATTGACCGCGTATTCTGTAAGTCATGGTTATACACAAACACGAGCGTTTTTAAACCTCATACACTGGAAATTGGAGTCTCATTAGTAGCCTTTATCTACTATCATTTATCTCTGTAAATACTTGAGAAATAAAATCTTTAAACTAAAGTGGAGGAAAGATATTGTTATTGACTTTCAATTCTCACAACTTACGTTTCTTATACCAGTAGCGTGAGCCCCGTAAGCCGCAACTAGCGAACTTACAATCCTCACGGACTTACGGGGCTCACGCTACACCGGTAATTAAAGTACAGAGGTTCAAACAAATTGATGGGAAAGGTTTTTCAATGGATATGACTTCAATGATACCTCTATATTGTGTAAAAAAAGTCCCTAGAAATCCAGCTATGGAAAATACCTTAAACAGCTAAATGGCTGTCGTTTGTATGGAGATATAATAGTATATTAACCTAAATCTCTATGTAGTCCCAGTAATATCTATGGAGGTGGGATAGATATGGCGACTACTTATCCACTGTATGATAGCTAAATGGCTGTCGTTTGTATGGAGATATAATAGTATATTAACCTAAATCTCTATGTAGTCCCAGTAATATCTATGGAGGTGGGATAGATATGGGACTACTTATCCACTGCATGGAGCAGGATAGATATGGTGACTACTTATCCACTGCATGGTAGCTATATGGCTGTCGTTTGTATGGAGATATAATAGTATATTAACCTAAATCTCATATAGTCCCAGTAATATCTATGGAGGTGGGATAGATATGGTGACTACTTATCCACTGCATGATAGCTAAATGGCTGTCGTTTGTATGGAGATATAATAGTATATTAACCTAAATCTCATATAGTCCCAGTAATATCTATGGAGGTGGGATAGATATGGTGACTACTTATCCACTGCATGGTAGCTATATGGCTGTCGTTTGTATGGAGATATAATAGTATATTAACCTAAATCTCATATAGTCCCAGTAATATCTATGGAGGTGGGATAGATATGGTGACTACTTATCCACTGCATGATAGCTAAATGGCTGTCGTTTGTATGGAGATATAATAGTATATTAACCTAAATCTCATATAGTCCCAGTAATATCTATGGATGTGGCATAGATATGGTGACTACTTATCCACTGCATGATAGCTAAATGGCTGTCGTTTGTATGGAGATATAATAGTACCGTATATTAACCTAAATCTCTATGATGGAAAGGGTTAAGACTACCGCAAACCCCTGTATTCAGTCATAAGACCACCTATTTCAGTCCCAAGGATAGGTCCTCTTAATTGAGTTCCTGTTTTAATAGTTGTTTATTTGCACAATATGCAATACATATTCATCCTCTTTCTCATCTTTCAGATTTCCTGCAGTATCGACAATGGATATATTTCATGTATATATGGCTGTCCGATTAGGGCAGTGGTTAGCTTGCTCGCTTCTCACCAATGCAACCAGGGTTCGATCCTCGGACCGGGAAGTATGTGAGATGGTACGGTGGTCGCCAGATCAGACAGGTGGGTTTTCTCTGGGTACTCGGTTTTCTCCCACACGAATGACCACATATACGCATTCATCCGGGTCAACGAGAGTGATTAATATAAGTTGCTAGAACTTGCTTCGCAATCGTTGTAAAATTTTTAATATAGTTCACTGTCATAATTTGCTACCAATTAATGAACATGATTTTGATAAAATAACATTAATCAATCCTACCACAACGTTTGGTTAGGGAACAACAGTAAAAACAAAGGATTCCAACTAGAAGGACCAATATACATTTCTGGATAAATGGGACTTTATCTGCCAAGGGAGGTAATGGGAACACCAGCAATAGCTCTCATTGAGTGAAAAATGACCAGTATAATTGAAAATGGTTCATAAACCAAACCTCATTTTGGAATACCCTTCCTCTCTTTCTGAAGACCATTCTTTAAGTCTTTGTTGTGTTTCCCTCTAGCCTCCACAGGCACAAGACACACTTTTTTCTTTTGCCCAATGGTCATATAATAAGTAATGTTTACTCACTATATGACCATAGGGCAAACAAAAATTATTTGTGTCTTGTGCCTGTGCTAGCCTCCAGGCGTTACAATAAGTATATAACAGATCTAAACTATGTTACTGCTCCTACAGACGGATCTGTAGTTCAGTGGTAACACGCTGGACTGGTGATCCATGGATCGCAGGTTCGATCCCCCGTCAGACCTTAATAAAATTAACAGTCTTTCAGATGGGACGTTAAACCGAGGTCTTGTGTCGGTGCTGTACACCGTGCACGTAAAAGAACCAGAGGCGACTCTGGAATGGGTCTCTGTCTGTATCATTGCACTATCCTCCAAAATCTAAAATGACTAATCTCTTCAGGAGGCTTCACTCATATGGGCAACAGGCAGCGACGATAAATAAACGTAAAACACAATTACACCTCCTCCGGGCTTTTACATAGAATGGCCATGTCATCAGCAAATAACAATGCTATTAAAACAATATCACACATAATAACTTTCCTTGGATACCGGTATTATAAAGTTTATACCATAAAGCATTTCTATATATGCTGTCAAAATAACGTTGTAAGTCTACATAACAGACATACAATCCCTTATATTGTCATTTAAATAGTTCTGTTTTTTTTTTGTTTTTTTGTTTTTAAATAATATTTTATTGCATTTTTTCATACAATACATTACATATATACATACAATACTAAGAACAAATCAGAGATTAATATGTAATTATATGATTGCAGTATACGATACATTTGTTTTGTCAAGGGAAAAAAAGCAAATGGGTTGGGCTACAAGTTATAACAACATTATTTACAGCCCTCCCCGTTTCAAAAGAGTTCTGTACAATGGATAATAACACACACAGTAGAATGACCTTTCCTAAATCCGAATTGTGCATCAGAAATTTTACTCTTATATGGAATTTCATACAGTACCCTTATAACATCAACTGGGTAACGCAGATATCGTCCAACCCGGTAATGCCACAGCGGTTCGGGATATTTAATTACGGTACAATGTAACTAACTATAGGTATTACATACTTGGGCTTTAATATTGCCAATCTCGCAATCGTTGTAAAATAATAAAGAAAGGTTATACTAATATCGCCACTGCTTTACACGATTGTCTCTACAAAAGCAAATATCCCCATTTACTTTCAACAAGTTTCATAACAGTATGATAAAGTGTTCTAAGAAATGGGAGTTGCTTCTTTCTCGAGTCTGACTTGAATATCATCACTTTGTGAGTTAGTCCAATTCCCTCTGTATTTCAACCTGTCATTGAAATATCCATCCCTGAACAGCGAACTTGGTCTTACAGTTGCATTAATCAATGGGGTATCATGAAAGGTAACAAAGCACTGTTCTGTTTGACACTGAACATTCTCCAGCTCTACCAAGGCAACTTTGTTTGCGCCTTTCTTCAATGCATGTTTAGGCACATATAACCGAACTTGTGGGCCTTTATGGGGCCAGTAACGGCCCAGATTCATGCCATTCACGAACAGTTGACCCTGAAAGGAAATAAAACTCATAAAGAATAGTGTGGTAGTGTTTGTATGAATAGTATGGTAGTGTTTGTATGAATAGTGTGGTAGTGTTTGTATGAATAGTATGGTAGTGTTTGTAAGAATAGTGTGGTAGTGTTTGTATGAATAGTATGGTAGTGTTTGTATGAATAGTGTGGTAGTGTTTGTATGAATAGTATGGTAGTGTTTGTATGAATAGTGTGGTAGTGTTTGTATGAATAGTATGGTAGTGTTTGTAAGAATAGTGTGGTAGTGTTTGTATGAATAGTGTGGTAGTGTTTGTATGAATAGTGTGGTAGTGTTTGTATGAATAGTGTGGTAGTGTTTGTATGAATAGTGTGGTAGTGTTTGTATGAATAGTGTGGTAGTGTTTGTAAGAATAGTGTGGTAGTGTTTGTATGAATAGGAGGTAGTGTTTGTATGAATAGTGTGGTAGTGTTTGTATGAATAGTGTGGTAGTGTTTGTATGAATAGTGTGGTGGTTGAGAATGTTGGTAGGTTTGTTGAAAGTGTAGTGTTGTAGAAAAAAAATGTATGAATAGTGTGGTAGTGTTTGTATGAATAGTGTGGTAGTGTTTGTAAGAATAGTGTGGTAGTGTTTGTATGAATAGTATGGTAGTGTTTGTATGAATAGTGTGGTAGTGTTTGTATGAATAGTGTGGTAGTGTTTGTAAGAATGTGTGGTAGTGTTTGTATGAATAGTATGGTAGTGTTTGTAAGAATAGTGTGGTAGTGTTTGTAAGAATAGTGTGGTAGTGTTTGTATGAATAGTATGGTAGTGTTTGTAAGAATAGTAAGGTAGTGTTTGTAAGAATAGTGTGGTAGTGTTTGTATGAATAGTGTGGTAGTGTTTGTATGAATAGTATGGTAGTGTTTGTAAGAATAGTATGGTAGTGTTTGTAAGAATAGTGTGGTTGTGTTTGTAAGAATAGTATGGTAGTGTTTGTAAGAATCAGAGGTTTTACTTCATTTTTAAAAAAATATTTAGCATTAAACCTGAAGTAGGTTTTGTAGATCTTTCCAATGTTAACCCCTTCAACAATACAGGCCTCTAAATAGACTTACAAAAAAGTGTAGATCCAGATCTGCACTTTTTGCCAGTAATAATTATTACTATTTTTAGATAAAATTACCCATTTTGATAAATGAACTGGTCCAAAGGTAATTTTCTTATTAATTTATTGGTCTAAATATATTATGCACAAGTCCATGTCAGTTACTTGGTGTTGAATGGGTTAACCCTTTCCCTCATAGAAACACCTCTTGACGCCATTACCAATACGACATACATTGACAATGTAGTACCCAAAGCATTGTTAATAATAAAGGCCATAATCTCATGTAGTCCCAGTAATATCTATGGAGGTGGGATAGATATGGCCACTACTTATCCCCTCCATTTTGGTTGGCAAAGTTTACATGATATTATATCAAATGTATAGTAGTGTAATTTAGTTTTCTCCATAACATATTTATTTTTCATCCCATACCTTGTTGGAAAGCTTTAAATTGACATTTTTTATCATTTCAGAAAATTTATATCACTAACTAATAAAAATTATTTGCCTGTATATTAATAATTTTTTATTTCAACTGTGAAAAGATACTTAATAAACAGTTCTTATAAATTCTAATACATACACCATAGTCACAAAACAAATTAATATTTAAGAAGTGTATTCAATATCTTTAAAATGATATCAAATTTTAGAACAAATAAAACTTAATTAAATCATTGCAATTACAGAATTACTAAGAAAATCCTGAAAATGCTGTTTATAAAACATTCATACAAAATGGCAGCCAAGATTAGATCTTATCAGTGTTTTCACAGGCCGTGGAAACTGTGTGTATTTAAATTTATTTAAAGTCGCCATCGCATAGATGCATTTGGGCGACTAAGTTTTCTAAGACGATTAAAATAAACATCATCTAAAAGTGATGATTTAGGCCATTTCGCAATTATTATAAATAGATGTTTAGAGGGCTATGAGGGCTGCTGTAATCTCAGTATATGTTCGTATTTTCATATCTCCAACTGTCACTCACATAAGAATTTATGACAACAACAGTCAGAGGTAGACCAGGTCCACACATTACCCAGTGCATTTATACTTCTAAGATGTCTAAGACTGCATATATATATATAAATATATATTTACTATTTCTACTACGGTTATCTGCCAAGAATACATTGTTATATATGCAATGTCGCATTATACTATAATACTGTGATCGACATGCCACAAGACAATACAGTCTTGCACCCATATCCATCCAGCATCTGACTGTTTACATTGAATTACAAAGATATGAGCTAAAATACTTTTAGTAAGACTACGATGATTGCCATGGGAACTAGGTAGGCCCCCCCTACTGTATTATCTCTAATTTACATGTACCTTTGTCCATGATGACATGTCTAAATAAGTATCCATAGGTTCGCCTCTAATTCTGAGTATTCCACTGTACACTGATGGTATACAAGCTGATGTTGGTGGTACTGCTGCAGATGATGCTGACGTGACACGTTTCCTGATCACTTCACTCTCTAGATCAACCGCGTAATGCAGCCAGTCGGTCAAGATCACACCATTCACAGTAACATTTGAAATTAAACCCTGAAAATATGCAAATAATCAGTAACAAATACAGTATATCTTACATCCGTATGCATAGTGGTAGCTTAGCCTGCAGAATATATAAAAAAAAACAATAATATAAATAATTAAATAATGCAGAATATATAAAAACAAAACAATAATATAAATAATTAAATTAACTGCAGAATATATAAAAACAAAACAATAATATAAATAATTAAATTAACTGCAGAATATATAAAAACAAAACAATAATATAAATAATTAAATTAACTGCAGAATATATAAAAACAAAACAATAATATAAATAATTAAATTAACTGCAGAATATATAAAAACAAAACAATAATATAAATAATTAAATAATGCAGAATATATAAAAACAAAACAATAATATAAATAATTAAATAATGCAGAATATATAAAAACAAAACAATAATATAAATAATTAAATAATGAAATTTACTAACACAAAGCAATGAAAATGTGGGAATCAACGGTCATGGGAAATTCATGGTGATACTATTTAAAATATCTATGACCACAGTGTAATTTCCATATACATGTACGATGAACTTGGTGAATTTGGCAGAAACTGGTCTCCTTACTGGAGTTCTGGTGTCATTTGGGACTGAAATAGATGGTCTTAATAACAGGGTGGTCCTATTATAGGGGTTTGCCACCATTGAAATATAGAATATATAATTCTGTTCTGAGAAAGTGGTCTTAGACCTTTCCTACATAGAGATTTATGTTAATATACTATTATATCTCCATACAAGCGACAGCCATTTAGCTATCATGCATTGGATAAGTAGTCGCCATATCTATCCGACATCCATAGATATTACTGGGACTACATGAGATTTAGGTTAATATACTATTATATCTCCATACAAACGACAGCCATTTAGCTATCATACAGTGGATAAGTAGTCGCCATATCTATCCCACCTCCATATATATTACTGGGACTACATGAGATTTAGGTTAATATACCTATATATATGTAGCCGTATTGGTAATGGCGTCAAGAGGTGCTTCTATAAGGGAAAGAGTTAATAATGGTGAAGTCTTAATATAGGGGTGGTCTTTATGAGGGGTTTTGCTGTAGTGTTCATCATTCTGCATCTGACCATGTCATTGTACCTTGCGATTATTGTTCATCTGACCACCATAGTTAATACGGCCTTGATTCTCTACCAGTATGAGCAAGCTGTCTCCTGCTTCCCCACTGACCATCAATGTTGTGTTGCCACTGTCCCTCTGAACTACACCAATGGATTTCTGAACAAAAGTTGTAACAACTATTATTATATGCTTTATCACATAACTGTGCTTGTATTCAGTGTAATACAGCCATCACATACTTTCTTATATGTACACACGTGTACTAACAACTGGGAAGGATTCTGATTGGTTGTGGCATGACAGCTTGGTTTTGACACATTTGACATAATAGTCTATATAATATAGCTTGCAACTTTGCCATCATGATTTCTGTGTTCAAAATCAATAAAATGTTAAATATGCACTAGCACCATATGGTGATTAAATGCATTGCTGATTAGTTTCGTGGAGTTGTTTGATTATCGGGGACTATTTACTATGGCGTACGGATACACTTTACTGATTTCCATGAGAAGTAATAAGGCTCAGTATACAAACAAACAGAAGTTTCTTTATCGAATACAAGGTTACTGTGGTAATGTGATAAGGTTACTATGGTAATGTGATAAGGTTACTATGGTAATGTGATAAGGTTACTATGGTAATGTGATAAGGTTACTATGGTAATGTGATAAGGTTACTGTGGTAATGTGATCAGGTTACTATGGTAATGTGATACAGTTACTGTGGTAATGTGATAAAAATGGTCTTACACTCATGAATTCATATCATAGTTTATGAAACTCATTTTGGAACTTTGCAATGAAAACATCAAAACGTGTTTCATAAACTATGGTATAATCACAATGAGTGTAAGATCTTGTGTTTATTTTACTTGTTATTTTGATATGAACATTTAATAATCACAATCCTGCCCTCTGTTATCCATTCACGCGCGTAGTTGCCGTTACGCAACAGCGCCCAGGCTTGCACATTATTTTCCGAATTTTTTTTGCTGGATATACAGTAGTAGATAAAAAACTGAACTTTTCTTATGTGTTTGTTCGTGTATAAATTTCCATTAACCCATTTCATTCTGGATACCGGTCAAACGGTATTTGCAAAGAACATAGAGCCAGATTAACCGCCACGGAACGTTCCGTCTGATCAGGCTCTATACTGTTTGCTATTCAGATGATCTTGCCAAGACACTTGGCTATGCAGCAAACAGCATAGATCCTGATCAGCACACAGCGTCACGCGGCTTATCTGGATCTATGTTGTTTGCAAAAGCCTTTAAATATATCCAGAATGAAATGGGTTAAAAGGTGCCAGAGTGCACTATTTGATGTCTAGGTTTCGAAAAATACGGGAGGAAGAAGGCCCCCAGACCACCCTTCCGTGCTTAATTTAGTTCAAACGGGCTTGAACTTCAATTTCTGCTGGCTATGCCGCTGCCATTTATCAGGAATAAATCACAGTTACTGAATTAGATACATGAAAACAATTGAACTATTACCACGAAACTACTAACATTTGTTATCTGTCAAATTTGACACGAAGAGACACTACATGAAGTAAACAAACTAAGCACAGAGTGCGCATGCGTTATTTTCTCAGAAACTAGCTAAATACGAACATGTGACCGTATCAAGCCAAAAAATGTGATATCAAAATTAACAGTCTTTCAGATGGGACGTTAAACCGAAGTCTCGTGTCGGTGCTTTACACCGTGCACGTAAAAGAACCAGAGGATACTCTGGAATGGTTCTCTGTCTGTATCATTGCACTCTCCTCCAAAAATCTAAAATGACTAATCTCTTCAGGAGACGTCGCTCATATGGGCAACCGGTAGCGATAATAAATAAACGTAAAACACACTATCAAGCCAAAAAACGTGATATCAAATGAGGAAACGGAATATGAGACTGGAAAACACAGCGTAATAACCTGGGAGGTTGACAGTAATGTGGTAGGCAAATAACGTCAAAAAATAGGCCAAATTCATAGTTTAAACTTTATTTATTTTACAACGATTGCGAAGCAAGTTTTAACAACTTATATTAATCATTCTTGTTGGCGCGGATAAAAGAGTAAATGTGATCATTTGTGTGGGAGGAAACCGGAGTACTCGGAGAAATCCCACCTGTCCAATCTGGCGACCACCGTACTATCTCACATAATTCCCGGTCAGAGGATCGAACCCGGGTTGCATTGGTAAGAACGAAGCGAGTACGCTAACCACTGCGCTAATCGGACAGCCAAATTCATACCTAAGTAATAAAGTCATATAGCACACTGGAGACAAAAATTGACCAAATGATAGGGGACTATATATAGATGGTACGAAGAAAAATAAGACATAAAATATGTACAGTGAAACCTGTATTAGTGGTTACCTCTATTAAGCAGCCAACCTGTATTAAGCAGCCAGTTAGCAGATTCCCAATGTGTTGTTTTATTATATATTTGACTTCTATTAAGCAGCCACCTGTGCTAAGCAGCCACTTTCTGTGATTCCTTTGGCTGGCTGCCAAAGACAGATTTGACTGTATGTTAATACATTGTATTATTTGCATATATTCATTTGAGCTATTGTATGTTGACGAGATAAATAAATTATTAAAAAATTGGGGTAAAAGAAAAATAATTGTTAAAAGAATGTTTTTTATTTCAAATTATAATACCAGCTTGACTCCAGATCTGATCATGGCATATGCTCTATCCCTGGCTCCTGCCAGATCTACAGTACCAGCAATCACTGTAGCTTCCAACCGATGTTCGTAAAGCATGAATCCATAATACTGAAATAGGAATGAAGTCTGAATCATGCCATACATGAATTCCGAATGTAAGCAATACATAAATACTCATGATAGGCGCCGAGTTCGCGCCCAGTTGTAGCCGTTACGATTGTGCCCTTAGGCAAGACATTTAAATTCCACATTGTATCCTCATTCTCCTTCATGGCGATGGAATCCATCAGGAATGATGTCTCGAGAGTGATGGTGCATATAAACATCATGTATAACGCTTGAACATATTTTATTAACCTTCTATTATTTGTGATAGTGCAATGTTAGCAGCTTTGGAAAGGAAATGATCAACATTAATAGACACTTGAAGTCCGTGGCCGTCTGACTTCGGGAGACTATGTAGAACAAACCGAAGGATAAGTGAACACTAACGAGTGACGTTTGCTTGCAACAGCAGGGTGATTATTGGGATTCCATAAGTGCTATTTATAGACAGATCAATATGCCAATTGATTTTGTCCAAAATCTCACACCCTTTGTTTTCTTTTTGGGAAGGGTGGTGGTGGCAAGATTTAACATCGCACATGTAGTTTAGGTCATATGACTATTAGGTGGAGGAACGTACGGACGTGACCACCCAGGTAGTACCACTGACCTACCACAGACCAACAGGATAGCTCCATCACTTGAAATAATTTGACTACCCCCTTCTATTATATACGGAGGTCGTATCAGCAAGCTTGAGAAGATCGGTTACATGTTCTCTATATACAATTAGAATACACATTGTTTCACTTACATGATCGAGAGTCTCCATGGTGACGGGGTATTTAGAATGTACTGGTTTACTGGTACCATACACGTAGGATACTAGTGTCTCTATCTACAACATTAAAGTCTCAGTTTGATACCATGCACGCAGGATACTAGTGTCTCTATCTACAACATTAAAGTCTCAGTTTGATACCATGCACGTAGGATACTAGTGTCTCTATCTACAACATTAAAGTCTCAGTTTGATACCATGCACGTAGGATGCTAGTGTCTCTATCTACAACATTAAAGTCTCAGTTTGATACCATGCACGTAGGATACTAGTGTCTCTATCTACAACATTAAAGTCTCAGTTTGATACCATGCACGTAGGATACTAGTGTCTCTATCTACAACATTAAAGTCTCAGTTTGATACCATGCACGTAGGATACTAGTGTCTCTATCTACAACATTAAAGTCTCAGTTTGATACCATGCACGTAGGATACTAGTGTCTCTATCTACAACATTAAAGTCTCAGTTTGATACCATGCACGTAGGATGCTAGTGTCTCTATCTACAACATTAAAGTCTCAGTTTGATACCATGCACGTAGGATACTAGTGTCTCTATCTACAACATTAAAGTCTCAGTTTGATATCACCCTCTTCAAATGGAAAAATGAAACTTTAATTCATATACAAATTTATCATATAGCATCAACACAATTATTGGTCACCTTTTCCTATTCCATATAGGAGGGTAATTATGAAATAGTTAGTAATATTACCAAACAAAAGCCAATTCATTTTGTGGGCAGACTGGCAAGAGCTTAATAACTTATTACTGATAATTGGACATCAAACAAAAGCCAATTCATTTTGTGGGCAGACTGGCAAGAGCTTAATAACTTATTCCTGATAATTGGACATAACAAAAGCCAATTCATTTTGTGGGCAGACTGGCAAGAGCTTAATAACTTATTCCTGATAATTGGACATCAAACAAAAGCCAATTCATTTTGTGGGCAGACTGGCAAGAGCTTAACAACTTATTACTGATAATTGGACATCAAACAAAAGCCAATTCATTTTGTGGGCAGACTGGCAAGAGCGTAACAACGTATTACTGATAATTGGACATATCACACAATATTCGCGTTTTCTAATCATCTGCACATTAGAATATCTCACTGTTATGTGCAGCACATTCTAACTTTGCCCCACACTGTGGCTCTAGTTACCGCCCCTGACGTTCGTCCACGTTAATGACGTGATACTAACGTTCACGTGTTGGACTAATTCTAACTAAGCGCATAATGGAGGTTTTTAAGCAAATGTATTTCAGATAACTGCGACCCAATACAAATGTTAATTAATGCTCTCAACAACCATATAAAGTTTAAACTTTATAATAATTACATAGCTCAGTGATAGATATATGATATTCCGTTTGTAAATCGCTCTCAGTTCTATGTGTTTTCGTATCCATATTAGAGATGTCTTTAACATAAAGTGTGTGTTTGCTAATCCAGGGATTGCAGGTTCGATCCCCCGTCTGACCCTAATAAAATTAACAGCAAATAACGGCACTATTTTATTCCCCAATTGGTGTGTGTGTTTTATATTTATTTATCGTCGCTACCGGTTGCCCATATGAGCGACGCCTCCTGAAGAGATTAGTCATTTTAGATTTTGGAGGATAGTGCATGATACAAACAGACCCATTCCAGAGTCTCCTCTGGTTCTTTTACGTGCACGGTGTAAAGCACCGACACGAGACCTCGGTTTAACGTCCCATCTGAAAGACTGTTCATTTTACTAGGGTCAGACGGGGGATCGAACAGCTAATTATGCTTCATCAAAGAGGTTATAAAGGTCTGTCCGCCCCCTAAGACACTCATTTGTTGAAGCTTATAAAACAAATAATCAAAAAACTATTTTATTTTTATAAAAATGAAGAAGGACTGCCATAAAGGGAAAAAATGGCGGGGCTAAAAAGGGGCAGGGCGGGCGGGACACCTCGTTCTGTTCTACAAAAATCCATATTACATTTGACAGTTCAACAGTACAATGGTCTATAATAATTGCTTCTATACAAAGAATGTAACGAATGTGGTAAGCTTTGCTTCAATCAAATTAGACCTAGATACTAGATATTTGTTTTAATTATTAATATTAAACCTAGACAGAATGACTTACATACATCATCTCAACCTTGCCATACGCATACTTAGGCGTAGAAGGTGGTATCTTCATCGATGGTCCTGGGTTATACTGAAATTGTAACATACAATATTTGTCAGTTACTTCCCCCTGAATACTCTTTAAGGAGGAGAGATCCTCTTAATTGGTATCCTCTGTTTTTATCATTGTTTCCTTTGCACCACATGCTAGCAATTTTCATCCGTTTTCTCATCTTCTAATTATTATAAAATTATTAAATCTCGAAATATATCCTACAGTAGAATCATACCGCAACATCTGGTGAGGTAACACCAGTAAAAACAAAGGATTCCAACTAAAAGGGCCAATAGACATAAATCGCATTTTATCTGCCACCTGAGTAATAGAAAAACGAGGTATGTCTCGCACTGTACAATGCATCATAGTATTTCCCATTTTCATAAGTCTATATGGGCACACTATAAACCTAGTTCCTGTGTGAAGTGCCTTACACACATGCCACAAACTTGTACCAATGGCGCTATGAGACACATGCCCTCCCCCTAATCACCCAAGCTGCAAGTAAGCTAATGCTGCAAGTAATCTAATGCTGCAAGCAAACTAATGCAGCAAGTAAACTAATGCTGCATTAGTAAGCTAATGCTGCAAGTAAACTAATGCAGCGAGTAAACTACTGCTGCAAGTAAACTAATGTGCAAGTAAACTAATGCTGCAAATAAACTAATGCAGCAAGTAAGCTAATACTACGAGTAAGCTAATGCTGCAAGTAAGCTAATACTGCGAGTAAACTAATGCTGTGAGTAAACTAATGCTGCAAGTAAGCTAATGCTGCAAGTAAGCTAATGCTGCAAGTAAACTAATGCTGCAAGTACCTGGCAAGTTTTCATAAATATAATTTTCCTTGAAACAAAATGTCACCAGTATAACACACTGTGGAAGTCAAACACAAACATAGCCACATAAAAAACACACATGGCTGCTTAATAAAGGTGAAATATATAATAAAACTACATAAAGGGAATCTGGAAACTGGCTGCTTAATACAGGTTGGCTGCTTACTAGAGGTGGCCATTAACACAGGTTGGACTGTAATTGTCGATAGAATGGTTCACTCATTTTATCTTCATACATCTAGGGCAGCACAAGTCAACAATAACACTGTACAGCAGGTATAAAGCAACACATGCATTTACCATGGGAGTATCTACACATTCATACATTAGCTCGTTGCATGCTGGGTAAAATAAAGGCTATAAATAGTTCATGTCGATAGAATGGTTCACTCATTCTATCTTCATACATCTAGGGCAGCACTAGGCAACAATAACACTGTTCAGCAGACATAAAGCAACACATGCATTTACCATGGGAGTATCTACACATTCATACATTAGCTTGTTGCATGCTGGGTAAAATAAAGGCTATAAATAGTTCATGTCGATAGAATGGTTCACTCATTCTATTTTCATACATCTAGGGCAGCACTAGGCAACAATAACAATGTTCAGCAGGCATAAAGCAACACATGCATTTATCATGGGAGTATCTACACATTCATACATTAGCTTGTTGCATGCTGGGTAAAATAAAGGCTATAAATAGTTCAAAGAATTGTAGCAGACAACAATTCATTAATGCATTTTTCTTATTTAGTTTAAACAATATTTATTTCTTTGAATAAACATAGTCAAGTATAAATATTATGTACATACATGTAGGATTGAGGAGAATGCAATCTGCTTGTATGGTTACCTCTTTCCTATGTACATACATGTAGGATTGAGGAGAATGCAATCTGCTTGTATGGTTACCTCTTTCTCATTAGAATAGTGACGTTACGACACGTTACGACACATTACGACACGTACGACACGATACGACACGTTACGACACATTACGACACGTACGACACTTACACATGTTACACACGTTACGACACATTACAACACATTATGACACGTTACGACACTTACAACACATTACGACACATTACGACACATTACGACACTTAGCACACACACACACACACACACACACACACACACACACAACACAACACACAACACACACACACAACACACACACACACACAACACACACAACACACACACACAAACTCACGACACATAACGACACGACGACACTTACAACACTTACGACACATACGACACATTACGACACAATTCTAATGAAATTCCATGACATATTTGACTGTTACTTTCATCGCTAGCATTAAAAGAGTTTACTAGATAATAAACTTTACAAATGATAACTTATACATATTCTTTAATAAAATCCTACCATATCTAAATCAGCTGCTGTTAGAAACAACACGCTGTAATCATATTTCATGGAATGTATTGGAACTTGCATGAAGAAACTGTTAAAAACAACACGCTGTAATCAAATTTCATGGAATGTATTGGAACTTGCATGAAGAAACTGTTAAAAATACGATCACTAGCCTGAGAACAGGCGTCGAATATATTTTTGCCTAGTCAGTGAAATAAATATATTTTAAGTTTTTAACACCGATACTATTAATTGAGCCGTATTGAGCTTCTGATAATATCCAGAAGTTAAAAAGTGAAAAATCGACAAACTGGAACCCAGGCTACATGATCCCATGCAGTACCAAACAACGGCATGATATAAAGATGCTGATACAAGCAGTAAAACCGTGACACTTTTAATTTGATAAAACGCCTATTTTTACATAAAAACATTCAATTGTGTTGTACAATGTTGTTTGTTTGTTTGTTGTTTGTTCGGGTTTTACGCCTTTATCAGCACCATTTTGGGCTATATCGACGGCCACAGGGATTCGGCACGTTTGGGGGTACTAGTATATATATTTAAGTAATATATATACTAGTACCCCCAAAAGTGCCGAATCCTTGTGTCGACGGCGGGCAGTTTACCTAAATGTAAATATAAATAAATATCAAAGTGAATTAATAAAGGACATTTACATCATACTACTTAACAGTTATTAATTAAACTATAATTATAATGAAATACAATATCCTAAAATCAATATAAAACTCCGTATAATAATATATATTAAAATATTACATTCATGATTAAGAATATAAAACAGTAATTTTAAGACTAACTGGTGTACTTTTAGTATCTACAGGGTAAAATGAACATCATTTATTTAATACATCTACTTTCAGTACCTTGGCAATGGTGTTTCTAAGCTGTATATATTTAACAGTGATATCCCCGGCCTCCGTGAGAGGGGCATCGTAGTCATAGCTTGTGGGCACTGGTTGAAACGGGTGGTTAGCTCCTAAGAACGGGCAGAGGTAATGGTTAATGTTCATGCTATAGGCATACTGAATAAATACGTAGAGCGTGGTTTGTGTTACCTCAGTACCTATCCACCCCAAAGCCCCAGTTAATAAGAGATATCTCTAATTTTCTATTACCTCCCTTGGCAGATAAAGTCTCATTTGTTCCAAAATGTGAATAGGTCTTTAGAATCCTTTGTTATTACTGTTGTTCCCTAACCAGATGTTGCGGTATGATAATTGTGATTTTATCAAAATCGTGTTAATTAACTGATAACATTCTTTTACAAATAAGTACCCATTGCATATGAGATCTGTCGAGATATAGTAATTTAATAATCATAAGAAGCGATATTAGAATAAAATTGCTAACATGTTGTGCAAAGGATACAACGATAAAAACAGAGGAAAATACTTAATAGGACCTATCTACTTTTAGGGAGTATTCAGGGGCAGTAACTGACCGATGTCTCTCATTGCAGAAAGCACGGTTCCTATCTACCCTGAATTGTATACAAAGTACAAGGGACATAAATCATAATGTTTCTTTGGCAATAAGATTGACAAAGTTGTCACCCCTACAATTAGAACAAATACTCTGGTATATCTATGACAAGTCCTAATATAGGTGACATAGATCTTCTAACCTGATATTGAAGGCGTCTTTGATACAGGAAGAGAAATGAAGATATAAGTAGGTAAGTTTGTTGTTCTTCATGTTCTACAGACGGATCTGTAGTCCAGTGTTAACACGCTGGACTGGTAATCCAGGGATCGCAGGTTCGATCCCCTGTCTGACCCTAATAAAATTAACAGTCTTTCAGATGGGACATTAAACCGAGATCTCGTGTCGGTGCTGTACGCCGTGCACGTAAAAGAACCAGAGGAGACTCTGGAATGGGTCTCTGTCTGTACACATCATTGCACTATCCTCCAAAATCTAAAATGACTAATCTCTTCAGGAGGCGTCGCTCATATGGGCAACCAGTAGCGAAGATAAATAAATAAACACAACAAACACCAACAAACAACCAAACAACGAGAAACTAAACATGTGGGATCTTGATTTGTTTTCATTCAGTTATTTCCATACAACGAAAAAAAAGTTTATTTATTTTACAATGATTGAGAAGCAAGTTTTAACAACTTACATTAATCACTTTCGTTGGCGCGGATGAAAGCGTATTTGTGGTCATTCGTATGGGAGGAAACTGGAGTACCCAGAGAAAACCCACCTGTCCGATCTGGCGACAACCGTACCATCTCACATACTTCCCGGTCTGAGGATCGAACCCGGGTTGCATTGGTCCACTGGTAGGTGTGGCATACCTACCACGTAGGTACTATACTACGTAACATATGCCGGGAATGCAAGCAGAATATGATATGCATGATACTGAACTAGAACATACGCATGCAAGTTACCTTACGAACAATCGATCTGATATGATGGTATTTCCCTGTGATGTCGCCAGCCTCGGATAAGGGAGCATCATAATCATAACTGGTTGGGATTGCCATAAATGGTGGAAACTCTGCTCCTAATAGTGAACAGATTCCAGCTCAGTGTTCATTGGTAATTTATATTCCTTTATAAGTTTACTGTATTCCCATTTAGGCAATGAAAGTACGCTACATTCAAACTTAAAACCAGGGATCATTCTAGGTCAGAATATTTGGGAGAAGTGTGAATGTGTGTAAACGCTTCCTTAAATGGTGTTCTTTAATATACTTCTGCAAAATAGGGTTAAAATGCACAGTACAACCATTAAATACAACATTTGAATAGAAGGAGTGCTTTATTAGACAAAATTTGGTTTGAAAATCGTAAAAACCAAAATATAATAATTTTTTTTAGGGAGAAGTGGGGCCCCCAGTGCGAAGTCAGGGTCCCTAGGGCGACAATTTCGCCCACATCGCTCTCTAGAATGATCCCTGTAAAACACATGTTAACATTTTTAAATAAATGGCTGGAGCCGTTACGATTGTGCCCTTAGGCAAGGCATTTACTTTCCACTTTGCCTCTTCTCTCTCCCTCATGGCGATGGATTCCATCAGGAATGAGATCTCGAGAGTGATTAAAATAAGCTGTAAGAACTTGTTTTGCAATCGAGCTAAAATAAATTTGTATAAACTAAATAAAAGAAAATGATAAATTAAACTATTAAATACAGATAATCGCATTTTAATCAAGCAAATGATACGAAATAGTTCACTGTATGGAAACATTAGAACGTCTATAAAATAAATTAAAAGGAAAGATTTCATCAAAATGAACCGTATTCCATCTCAACTTACTGCTATATATCAGAATAAACTCTATATCTCGATTCGTCTCTCTATATACATCCCAATTAAACTCTACATCCCAATTAAACTCTACATCCCAATTAAACTCCCAATTAAACTCTACATCCCAATTAAACTCTACATCCCAATTAAACTATACATCCCAATTAAACTCTACATCCCAATTAAACTCTACATCCCAATTAAACTCTACATCCCAATTAAACTCTACATCCCAATTAAACTCTACATCCCAATTAAACTCCCAATTAAACTCTACATCCCAATTAAACTCCCAGTCCCAATTAACCTATATATCTCTATGTCCCGAGTAACCTCTGCAATTAACCCCTATGTCTCAATTATTCCTTTCAACACCACACACTGCTAAATAGGATTACAAAAAGTGTAGATCCAGATGGGCCGGCTCGTGACGTTCCGTCTCATCAGGATCTGCACTTTTTGTCAATAATATTACTATTTTTAGACAAAATTACCCATGTCACTTCAGTTACTTGGTGTTGAATGGGTTAAACTCTCAATCTATATCTCAAGTAAGCTCTTTCTGTATCTTAATTAATCTCTATATCCCAACTATCCTCTATTGTGTTCTAATTAATCTCTATCATATCCTCTATTGAGTTCTAATTAACCTCTATCATATCCTCTATTGAGTTCTAATTAACCTCTATCATATCCTCTATTGAGTTCTAATTAACCTCTATCATATCCTCTATCATGTTCTAATTAACCTCTAACATATCCTATATCATGTTCTAATTAACCTCTATCATATCCTCTATTGTGTTCTAATTAACTTCTATCATATCCTCTATCGTGTTCTATCTAATTAACCTCTATCATATCCTCTATCGTGTTCTAATTAACCTCTATCGTATCATCTATTGTGTTCTAATGAACCTATATTGTGTTCTAATTAACATATGTCATGTTCTAATTAACCTCTATAGTGTTCCAATTAATATATGTCATGTTCTAATTAACCTATATCATGTTCTAATTAACATATACCATGGTCTAATCAACCGATATCATGTTCTAATTAACCTATATCACGTGATAATTAACCTCTATCATGTTCTAATTAACATATATCATGTTCTAATAAACCTATATCATGTTCTAATAACCTCTATCGTGTTATAATTAACCTCTATCATGTTCTATTTAACCTCTATCTTATCCTCTATTCTAACATTTTGGTTCTAAACATCTTGCCCAATGAGGGCAACTTTTTCATTCATACAAGCTACAGACTAACAAAACTAAATGTGAATACCAATATCTCGTACAGTAAACAATACAAAGCAGAATCTTACCATTCCAGAAAGCAAAGTTAGTTCCGCCTTCAAACATATACCTGTATAACATGAAAATGATGCTGAAGTACCGGTACTAGAAGAAACTACAATGCATGAGTATGACATACACCAAAATGAATGTATAATAGTAATGCTGCTCAAATACCATATACTTGTGCATGTTTATGAAATAAAATAGGAGTTCATGGGCCATCGTACAGTCCGCCGAAGATTAATACCATATACCCCCGTTTAAACTCCCCCGGGGTGAAGCAATTTGCGACAAATTATATACAAAGTATCTCTGGGACTCCTTTAAACGCCCCCACTTTCTTCATACCTCTTGACATCAACACAAACCACTATGTTTTAGCAGTACAGACGATGATAGCAGCGGGCACTGAAGTGAGAATTATTTTGTTTTGCTTCAAAATGGCGGGGGCGTTTATTAGGGAGGGGGCGTTTAAGGGGGGTATACGGTATTTTTTCAATGCTAAAACATCAGTAATACAGACCCATACATGCAAACCAACTCTGAACACCAAAATGGACGCCTTTCATTCTTTCCATCATTCTAATGGTATGATGCTTGCTTCTCACCAATGCAACCCGGGTTTGATCCTCGGACACGTATGGGGCAGTGGTAGCCAGATTGGACATGTGGGTTTTTTCCGGGGTACTCCGGTTTCCTCCCACACGCTCTCATCCACGGCAACGAGAGTGATAGATATAAGTTGCTAAAGCTTGTTTCGCAGTGTAAAATAAATAACGTTTATACTTTTAAAAAAATATAAAACAAATATATATATATAGACCAAGAATATTCAACAGGTATCTTAGCAAAACTATAGCTCTTTTTTCTTTATTTTTTAAATTGCGGACCCTTAGTAGGGCAACCATAGCCTCTATAGAGGTATACCTCGTGATAGGCAGATCTCTAAAAGAACATATACACAATAGTTACCAAGGCAGATCTCTAAAAGACCATATACACAATAGTTACCAAGGCAGATCTCTAAAAGACCATATACACAATAGTTACCAAGGAAGATCTCTAAAAGAACATATACACAATAGTTACCAAGGCAGATATATAAAACAACATATACACAATAGTTACCAAGACAGATCTCTAAAAGACCATATACACAATAGTTACCAAGGAAGATCTCTAAAAGAACATATACACAATAGTTACCAAGGCAGATCTCTAAAAGACCATATACATAATAGTTACCAAGGCAGATTTCTAAAAGACCATATACACAATAGTTACCAAGGCAGACCTCTAAAACAACATATACACAATAGTTACCAAGGCAGATCTCTAAAAGAACATATACACAATAGTTACCAAGGCAGATCTCTAAAAGACCATATACATAATAGTTACCAAGGCAGATCTCTAAAAGACCATATACATAATAGTTACCAAGGCAGATTTCTAAAAGACCATATACACAATAGTTACCAAGGCAGACCTCTAAAACAACATATACACAATAGTTACCAAGGCAGATCTCTAAAAGAACATATACACAATAGTTACCAAGGCAGACTCTAAAAAACATATACACAATAGTTACCAAGGCAGATCTCTAAAAGACCATATACACAATAGTTACCAAGGCAGATCTCTAAAAGAACATATACACAATAGTTACCAAGGCAGATCTCTAAAAGAACATATACACAATAGTTACCAAGGCAGATCTCTAAAAGAACATATACACAATAGTTACCAAGGCAGATCTCTAAAAGAACATATACACAATAGTTACCAAGGCAGATCTCTAAAAGAACATATACACAATAGTTACCAAGGCAGATTAAAAGACCATATACACAATAGTTACCAAGGCAGATCTCTAAAAGAACATATACACAATAGTTACCAAGACAGATACATAAAAGAACATATACACAATAGTTACCAAGGCAGATCTCTAAAAGAACATATACACAATAGTTACCAAGGCAGATCTCTACAAGAACATATACACAATAGTTACCAAGGCAGATCTCTAAAAGAACATATACACAATAGTTACCAAGGCAGACCTCTAAAACAACATATACACAATAGTTACCAAGGCAGACCTCTAAAAGAACATATACACAATAGTTACCAAGGCAGACCTCTAAAAGAACATATACACAATAGTTACCAAGGATTATCTCTAAAAGAACATATACACAATAGTTACCAAGGCAGATCTCTAAAACAACATATACACAATAGTTACCAAGGCAGATCTCTAAAAGACCATATACACAATAGTTACTAAGGCAGACCTCTAAAACAACATATACACAATAGTTACCAAGGCAGATCTCTAAAAGAACATATACACAATAGTTACCAAGGCAGATCTCTAAAAGAACATATACACAATAGTTACCAAGGCAGATCTCTAAAACAACATATATGCAATAGTTACCAAGGCAGACCTCTAAAACAACATATACACAATAGTTACCAAGGCAGATCTCTAAAAGACCATATACACAATAGTTACCAAGGCAGACCTCTAAAACAACATATACACAATAGTTACCAAGGCAAATCTCTAAAACAACATATACACAATAGTTACCAAGGCAGATCTTTAAAAGACCATATACGCAATAGTTACCAAGGCGCACAAAGAAGCAAACAGTATATTTCCAACGCGATAGTCGTACATTTTCGAAAACATCGAGCCATAAAGTTATGCCAATATAATTATACACGATATTATATACTTACATATTGACATTAGCTCCAAGCGCTAACATACGATCTAGACAATTGGCTACAGCAGGTGTTGGAACAGTTGAGTGATTCTGTCCCCAATGATCCAACCAGCCTGTGTAATATTCGGAATTCACCTACAATATATGTAAATTTCTCAGAAAATAATATTTTAAAGCTCCAGTATGCAATTACTTAGAATTACTGTGCTTAGAATGTACTGCATGCTACAATATATAAGTAATGGACGATTAGAAATCGTGATTATTGTGCCATACGTCATTATATTTTGATTGCGCCCTTATGCAAGGCATTTAAATTCCACGTTGTCTCTTCTCTCTTCCTCATGGCGATGGATTCAACCAGGAATTAGGTCTGAGTGATTAATATAAGATGTAAGAAATTGTTTCGCAATCGAGCTAAAATAAATTTGTATAATTTGTATAAACTCGATAATATCTACGAGACAAGTGAAGGCATAACATACAAAGTAAAGTGTTTTGTTAATTATAGTGTCACCCCTATTTAAAGGGCCAGCCATTTCTGACTTATGAGACACCTCTTTTTATGAACATCAGTATTTCCCGAATCCTATGCTTGCATGCCAGGCACCAGGCTGGTAGGCAATCAGTAACCATTATTTAACTAGCTGGCGTATGTCAATGCTGGGTTATTGCACCTTATGATAATTTTATACTACTTTTACTACTGTCTTACCAATGGACCTTTTGGTTCTTTGTGCCTCTGAATAGCAAAATTCTTTTCTGGATCCTCTGTAAAAGAGATGTGACTTTCTTTTATTTAAACAACGATTGCGAAACAAGCTTTAACCACTTATATTAATGGTGACAATCACTGTTGGATGAAAGTGTATACGTGGTCATTCGTGTGGGTGGAAACTGGAGTATCCTGAGAAAACCCACCTACCTGTCCGATCTGGTGACAACCGTACCATCTCACATACTTCCCGGTCCGGGTATTGAACAGATTTGTACATAGTACATAATAAACTATATAACAATACAGAATCATATAATACATTTACATCAAAATTAATGACTGGTTAGATACATGACTGGTTAGATACATGACTGGTTAGATGCATGACTGGTTAGATACATGACTGGTTAGATGCATGACTGGTTAGATACATGACTGGTTAGATGCATGACTGGTTAGATGCATGACTGGTTAGATACATGACTGGTTAGATGCATGACTGGTTAGATGCATGACTGGTTAGATGCATGACTGGTTAGATGCATGACTGGTTAGATACATGACTGGTTAGATACATGAATGGTTAGATGCATGACTGGTTAGATGCATGACTGGTTAGATGCATGACTGGTTAGATGCATGACTGGTTAGATGCATGACTGGTTAGATACATGACTGGTTAGATACATGACTGGTTAGATGCATGACTGGTTAGATGCATGACTGGTTAGATGCATGACTGGTTAGATGCATGACTGGTTAGATGCATGACTGGTTAGATGCATGACTGGTTAGATACATGACTGGTTAGATGCATGACTGGTTAGATGCATGACTGGTTAGATGCATGACTGGTTAGATGCATGACTGGTTAGATGCATGAATGGTTATATGCATGACTGGTTAGATGCATGACTGGTTAGATACATGACTGGTTAGATGCATGACTGGTTAGATACATGACTGGTTAGATGCATGACTGGTTAGATACATGACTGGTTAGATGCATGACTGGTTAGATACTGACTGGTTAGATACATGACTGGTTAGATGCATGACTGGTTAGATACATGACTGGTTAGATACATGACTGGTTAGATACATGACTGGTTAGATACATGACTGGTTAGATACATGACTGGTTAGATGCATGACTGCATGACTGGTTAGATACATGACTGGTTAGATACATGACTGGTTAGATACATGACTGGTTAGATGCATGACTGCATGACTGGTTAGATACATGACTGGTTAGATACATGACTGGTTAGATACATGACTGGTTAGATGCATGACTGCATGACTGGTTAGATACATGACTGGTTAGATACATGACTGGTTAGATACATGACTGGTTAGATACATGACTGGTTAGATGCATGACTGGTTAGATGCATATTCAATATGTCCTATTGTTGCTTTCATTAATATGTCCTATTGTTGCTTTCATTAATATGTCCTATTGTTGCTTTCATTAACATGTCCTATTGTTGCTTTCATTAACATGTCCTATTGTTGCTTTCATTAATATGTCCTATTGTTGCTTTCATTAACATGTCCTATTGTTGCTTTCATTAATATGTCCTATTGTTGCTTTCATTAATATGTCCTATTGTTGCTTTCATTAATATGTCCTATTGTTGCTTTCATTAATATGTCCTATTGTTGCTTTCATTAATATGTCCTATTGTTGCTTTCATTAACATGTCCTATTGTTGCTTTCATTAACATGTCCTATTGTTGCTTTCATTAATATGTCCTATTGTTGCTTTCATTAATATGTCCTATTGTTGCTTTCAATAATATGTCCTATTGTTGGTTTGCAGAGACTATCTGGCTACAAAGTTCTGAGCCAGTATACCTAGCAATATGTCCTATTGTTGTTGTTTGCAGAGACTATCTGGCTACAAAGTTCTGAGCCAGTATACCTAGCAATATGTCCTATTGTTGTTGTTTGCAGAGACTATCTGGCTACAAAGTTCTGAGCCAGTATACCTAGCAATATGTCCTATTGTTGGTTTGCAGAGACTATCTGACTACAAAGTTCTGAGCCAGTATACCTAGCAATACTCACTAGTAATTCCAAAGTCAACAGTTACATAAACTCCTGGTATAGTGCCACATTTCAGATAAGCATCGCCGTCACCGTCTGTAGAGAACAGGACAACCTCATTGCCTAGGTGCTTCCATGCCAGATCACGTAGTACGGCCAGATAGTTGTAATCACATGCTGGATAACTGCCATATTCATTCTCTATCTGCAAGAAAAGATAATACTAGAGTCGGTAATTGTGATAGCGCCGTGGTAGCGTGTTCGCTTCAAGTACAAAGGCTTGGCGTTTGTGCCCAGCTGGAACCATTACGATTGTGCCCTTAGGCAGCAAGGTGCTTAAATTCCACATTGCCTATTCTCTCTCCCTCATGGCGATTAATCTAACGCTCTTAAAACTTGTTTCACAATCAAGCTAAAATTAATTTGTATAAACTAAACTAGATTCAAATTCCTACACTAGTATTTGACACAATAACAAATACTTTCACCTTGAAAGGTCAAACTCAAGGTCAGGGAGTATGGCTTGTTGAAAGGTCAAACTCAAGGTCAGGGAGTATGGTTTATTGATAGGTCAGACTCAAGGTCAGGGAGTATGGCTTATTGAAAGGTCAGAGAGTATGGCTTATTGAAAGGTCAAACTCAAGGTCAGGGAGTACGGCTTATTGAAAGGTCAAACTCAAGGTCAGGGAGTATGGATTATTGAAAGGTCAGAGGATCTTGTAAGTGTTCTATTGAAACTACATGTCTATCTTGCTTCGTGTTAGAGTTACAAACATACACACAGTGTTATCGAAGTCAATGGGAGTGGAACTTTTGCTGATCGCCCTGACAACAGACCATGACCGACTTCTCCCAAATCTAATCACCATCTCCTAGACCAAACTTCTATATACAGTCAAACCTGTCTATAAAGGCCACCCTCAGGAAAGTCAAAAAGTGGCCTCTCAATAGAGGGTTAAAATGCATTGAAAATGGCTCGACGCGAGAGAAAAATGGTGGTCTTTAGAGACAGCATATGCGGCCTTTATTTGGAGGTGGCCTTTAGCACAGGTTTGACTGTATCTACAAAGCTTCATGAAAATTCATCAACATTTTTTGAGAAAATGAAACAAATGAAATAAACGATTAATGGATTACAGCATCCGTACACACAAACAAGACGAGAATCTATATCCCATAGGCATAGTGTGGTAATAGTTTATTCCATGATGATGATGATGTAGATTTGTTTACCTTGGCAACTGCAGAACATATGGGCAATCATTGTAAGAAGTTCATGTAACGATTTTCGAGTTAGTCTTGGTCGTTTAATCACAGGGTAAGTTAGAGTTGTTGAAGAGTGTCTAGTAAATTAATATTCTTCAAGTGGATGGTGATATCGTGCAGTACAAATTTGACAACTGTAGGAGGAACCTTCTTCCTTTACAGCATGAAAAGTCCTGTGATGATATTTTCTTTCGAAAACGGCTAACGTTGGAGTACCCCCCCCCCACCCACTACAAACCAAAACAAACACAAACCCCACAATTCAATAAACAATGTTTTTGCGGTCTACAAACTTTCAAAAGTGAAAGTAGGATTTCATATAATGGTCATCCACGCTCCTGAATTGACGTTTGATTGTCATTGGAGTCAATACTAAACGCGTGATACTGTCGTTTAGAGATAATTTAACATAAATATGCATTGGCACAAATGTGAGACATAACGGTAAATATGTACTATAAAAGGCGTTGTTCAGGATACACGCGTTGTATTACGCATGTATGTCGACCCTATTTACATTATTTTGTTAGGTCAACAAACTGCGTATACGACGTTTTTTTATTAGTAGAAATACTCATTTTTTGAGGCATATATTTGATAAAAATTATAGCATATAATAGGAAATTACATTCTGTATCTTAGCCACATAATTGATTAGTAACTATTAAAGCGACATTACATCGCAAAAATCAAATAAAGTGCATTTTTCACGTATAAATGCATTGCTACTACAAACTCGAACGAACACTAACATTGAACCAATAAACAGTGCTTTTGTGGTCTACAAACTTTCAAACATGAGGATTTCATATAGCAGTCAAATTTGTGTTTCCACAGATGTGTCGCTTTAACATGCTAAATGTGGTAAAATTGATTAAACTAAAAACTTGTTATACTACATCACTGAACTGATTTGAAAGCACTGAGAGTGTTTGAATAAATACATCTGGACTCTACAAGACAGGCGAGAGTCCAGCAAGTATCAGGGTTCATTCTAGGTCAGAATTTTTGGGAGAAGTGAGAAAGCGCGTGATCACTTCCTTAAATGGTGTTCTTTAATATACTTCTGCAAAATAGGGTTAAAATGCACAGTACAACCATTAAATACAACATTTGAATAGAAGGAGTGCTTTATAATGGGCCAGTGTATCTTACTAGACAACATTTTGTTTGAAAATCATAAAAAAAACCAATTTTATTTTTTTAGGGAGAAGTGGGGCCTCCAGAGGGCGAAGTCATGGTCCCTAGGGCGACTATTTCTCCCATCATCACCCTCTACAATGATCCCTGAAGTATGCCCAGGAATGAGTGCCCTGGCAAGAGAAACCTTGATGATCCCCATATGCTACGCCTTCGATGGAGTGCGTGCACACGCTGGTCTTGGGAGCTGTGTAGGTAGTTTAATCCCAGATACTAAGTACTACCAACCTTAATTACAGTGTGAATCTTATCTTGTCAATTAGCAATAGTGATAAAGTCCAATAGTCCAGGGGGTGATCTTTTCATTTGAACAAACGTGCACTCAGGGATCATACAAGACCCTTATTTTGGGAGAGTGAGAAAGCATGTGATTGCGTCATCTAATGGTATTACAGTCAAACCTGTGTTAGTGGTCACCTCTATTAAGCAGCCAACCTGTATTAAGCAGCCAGTACCCAGATTACCAATATATATGTTGTTTTATTATACATTTGACCTCTATTAAGCAGCAACCTGTGCTAAGCAGCCACTTTCGGTAATTCCCTCGACTGGCTGCTTAACACTGGTTTGACTGTACATGTATTTAATAATTTCAACATAAAATGGTAAAAATACACAATATGACCATTAAATACAATATTCGAATATAAGGAGTGCTTTACAATGATCAGTGTATCTTACTAGACAATAATTTGTCTGACAATTGTAAAAAAAAGAAAAGAGGAGAAGTGGTTCCCCCAGGGGACGAAGTCAGGGTCCCTCAAGGGTGACTACTTCACCCATGTCACCCTCTAGAATGAGCCCTGGCAGTGTCTATAAGTATATTACTAGAGTATACGAGTACCTGTACTGTTATAATTGGTCCTCCATTCTTATAAAGTAGAGGTGACAGAACAGAGTACAGTTTTCCCATCCAATTTATTACTGCATTCAAATAAACTGAAACAGGAAGAAGAAACAGCAGAGTGACACAAGTCAATTAACTAGGTTCCTGTATACACAAAGCAGCTTCCAATAAATGCCAAAACGAACAAAGAACAATAAAACAACGGCATGTGTATTTATCCTGATCAGTATATAACATATTTTAACAAACATTAGCAAGACAATTTGATCCTAACATAGTTCGACCCACGAGACGTTTCGTCCCTATCATACAGGCAGTACCCCCTGATATGCTAGAAGCTCTATTTGAGTCTCGTATAATAGATATGTAGTGTCATGTTCATTTATTAAATGTAGCACAAAGCAACGTCCAATAAATGCCCAAATAAAAACAAAGAACAATAAAACAACGACATGGGTATTTATCCTGATATATAATATTATTATCTTTTAACAAGCATTAGCAAAGATATGAAGGCTTAATATTTTAAAATAAATATTCAAACATGACTTTATAGTTTGTTCCTATGAACAAAGAACAAATCTACCGTTGTTAAATCTGCAATAAACCACGGCTATGGCTATAAATAAACAACGGCTACGGCTATAAATAAACCACGGCTACGGCTATAAATAAACCACGGCTACGGCTATATATAAACAACGTCTACGGCTGTTGAATTTTACTCCCCCCTGTAGAAAAAACTGATAAATATTCACACCTTTTAACAATTTTACATTGGAATTGAATACAGTGAAACCTGTCTTAAGCAGTCCACCAAGGGAATCACAGAAAGTGGCTGCTTAGCACAGGTGACTGCTTAATAGAGGTGAAATGTATAGTAAAACAGCATATTGGGAATCTAGCAACTTGCTGCTTAATACAGGTTGGCTGCTTAATAGAGGTTTGATTGTATATCGACTTTTCACTAATTTATCTCTGGCAAAAACACACTCAATACGTCCCAATTAATGGTCTCGGTGCTAATATATATTTATATGACTGACCAGGCAAAATATATCAACGCCTGTTCCCAGGCTATATGCTGTGTCAACATTGTTTTGTAGATGAATTACATTTAGTTTGTGGTCCTAGCAGACAATTTTCCTGTTCCCAGGTTATATTACATTAACACAAATGTGCACTCGAGGCTGAAACATGTTTCCTATATTTTGTATGTTGAAGCTGCAATAAACGAATCGAGCATTAAAATATGATTAAACTAAAAATTAAACTATTATATATGAGCGACGCCTCCTGAAGAGATTAGTCAGTTTAGATTTTCGGGGGATAGTGCGATGATACAGACAGAGACCCATTCCGGAGTCTCCTCTGGTTCTTTTATATGCACGGCGTACGGCACTGACACAAGACCTCGGTTTAATGTCCTATCTAAAAGACTGTTAATATTATTAGGGTCAGATGTCGGATCGAACCTGCGATCACTGTATTCGCAGTCCAACGTGTTAACCACTGGACTACTGACCCGTCTTTATGATTGTATAGAAAGTGTATCTTGTTTAAATGACAAATAACTATGCTTAAACCCAAAATTAGCAGCAAAACATGCATCATAGGAATATTTACAATTAATTTAAATATGTTTTATCTAACAGATTATCTGGAATAACCTATACTGTGTTAGCAGGGATCATTCTAGAGGGCGATGTGGGCGAAATTGTCGCCCTAGCGACCCTGACTTCGCCCTCTGGGGGCCCCACTTCTCCCTAATAAATGTTTTTTTAAAAATTGTTGCTTTCATTAATATGTCCTAATGTTGCTTTCATTAATCAAAACCTGCTCATTAACATGTCCTATGGCTTTATTATGTCCTAGTGTTGCTTTCATTAATATGTCCTAGTGTTGCTTTCATTAATATGTCCTAGTGTTGCTTTCATTATATGTCCTATTGTTGCTTTCATTAATATGTCCTATTGTTGTTTGCAGAGACTATCCGGCTACAAAGTTCTGAGCCAGTATCAGGGATCATTCTAGAGGGTGATGTGGGCGAAATTGTTGCCCTAGGGACCCTGACCCCCCCCCACTTCTCCCTAAAAAAAAAATGATTTTTTGATTTTTACGATTTTCAAACAAAATGTTGTCTAGTAAGATACACTGTCCCATTATAAAGCACTCCTTCTATTCAAATGTTGTATTTAATGGTTGTACTGTGCATTTTAACCCTATTTTGCAGAAGTATATTAAAGAACACCATTTAAGGAAGCGATCACGCGCTTTCTCACTACTCCCAAAAATTCTGACCTAGAATGAACCCTGGTGTTAGTCTGTTACAGAATATTGAAAGTGGTATGCTGTCCGAATTACAAGAGGTTCATTTTAGAATCGGAAACTGTTTAATTGAAATCAAAGGAAATTGTTTTAAAAGTGGCCGCATTTCATACATTGACTGTGTGTTTACGTTTATTTATCGTCGCTTCCGGTTGCCTATATGAGCTACATAGTGCAATGATACAGACGGCGACCCATTCCAGAATCTCCTCTAGTTCTTTTACATGCATGGTGTAAAGCTGTAAAGCACTGACACGAGACACATCGGTTTAACGTCCCATCTGAAAGACTGAACTTGTGAAATCTACCTTTTGTCAGGGTTCATTTTGTTTGAAAATCGTAAAAACAATTTTTTAATTTTTTTTTAGGGAGAAGTGGGGCCCCCAGAGGGCGAAGTCAGGGTCCCTAGGACGACGATTTCGCCAACATCACCATCTAAACTGATCCCTGTTTTATATTAACTTACCCGGATCGGAGGTTCTGACTTTGATGTTGGTGTCTTTCAATAACCAAGCAGGCAATCCTCCCTACAAAATATGATAGAGCAGATATTAAAGGCATTCTAATGAGCGAGTTCAAGCTTAAACTATCGTTACTATTGTTGAACAATAACTTAACTAAACAACCTCGACCGCAGACTGGTACAGAAAGGTCTGGAGTTTGAGCCCCGCTGGAGCCATTACGATTGTGCCCTTAGGCAAGGCATTTAAATTCCACGTTGCCTCTTCTCTCTCCTTCGTGGCGATGGGTTCCATCAGGAATGAGGTCTCGAGAGTGATTAATATAAGTTGTAATAACTTGTTTCACAATCAAGCTAAAATAAATTTGTATTGTATGAACTAAAGCAGACTGGTTGGACCAGAGTGACTTCAAACATGAACAATTGTTCAAACTAAATCGAAAGTTGATAATTAAACTGTTGGACAAATATTTAAAGTTTAAACTTTATTTATTTTACAACGAATGCGAAGCAAGTTCTAACAACTTATATTACTCACTCTCATTAGCGCGGATGAAAGCGTATATGTGGTCATTCATGTGGGAGGAAACCGGAGTACCCGGAGAAAACCCACCTGTCTGATCTGGCGACCACCGTACCATCTAATATACTTCCCGGTCTGAGAATCGAACCCGGGTTGCATTAGTGAGAAGCGAGCGCGTTAACCACTGTGCTAATTGGACAGCCCAAGTATTGTCAACAAATTTGTCACTATAGATAAGAAGAATCAGGTGACGTGTAAGTATTGGGAGAACAGATCACATGTATTGTCAATTTACTGTGTAATACTTTTATCAATTGGTTGACATTAAAATGGGGGGGGGGGGTAACACTGAGTTGGGATCAAAGATACATCTGAAAGAGATAGTAGAGAAACATGAAAGGTGAACAATGAAATAGACAGACACAAACATGAAATAACTTAGACGTACAAATTCCCATTCTGCACAGATGTAAGGCCCCGGCCTAAGTATTACAGATAGGTTGTATTTCTGAGCTGTCTTTAGAAAGGTCACAATATCTTGTTGTCCAGAGAAGTCATACTGGCCTTGTCTGCTCTCGTGAATGTTCCATGGCACATACCTGAAAAAGTTCCTATGCATTTAAAGCAGCATTACATCGTATGAAATAAAAGATATTTGAAAAATTCAATTTTTACGTATGGGTAGCAATGCTGCTACACATTCTAACATTATACTTTGTATGCTTATGTTCATTTGGTAAACAGTGTTTGTTTGCGATAAAACAAACTCGAAACCGAAAGTAGGACTGTCCGAGTCGATCGGTTATGCACTGTCTTGTCTACAACAGGAACGCATTGTCCGCACTTGTTTACATTCGGAATGCATCGTCCCCATTTGACCCATGTTGTTGTTACTTGATATGTTGATTCATACCTCTGTTAGCTAAGTCTTTTAGGGACATTTCTACATCCCCGCGAGGGGTTCGACATTAGAGGAAGATAGATAGATAATCTTTCATGTTCAAAATATATACATTGTTTTCTACATCCTCTGTTGTTTCACGCATGCGCGCTGTACGTGTTGTATTTCGTGTGTTGATAAACAAATTCGCGTATACGACGGTTTAAATTTATTGGAATTTTATCGTTTCTGAGCGACTATTTCGATTTTTGTAAACGCACACACATTAGTATTTATATTTTACCCAAAACATCCTTTATTACGATGTAATGCTGCTTTAACATATTTATTTACTATAGTCCTCATTCTATGTTTAATGGATAGTGTCAATACATGGGTTATTGATTCATAATCTAATCCGAGAGACTGTTAATATTATTATGGTAGGACAGAGGATTAAACTTGCTTCATGTGAAGCGAACGCGCTACAACTGCGAAATCATGTCTTCCAGATAGTTTGGTCGGTAAAATCTTTCACGATTTGTTTGAATATCCTAGAAGTTAACACAACAAAACAACCAGCATATGAAGGGCTGACATCAAAACCACCAGCATATGAAGGGCTGACACCAGAACAACCAGCATATGAAGGGCTGACACCAAAACAACCAGCATATGAAGGGCTGACACCAAAACCACCAGCATATGAAGGGCTGACACCAAAACAACCAGCATATGAAGGGCTGACACCAAAACAACCAGCATATGAAGGGCTGACACCAAAACACCAGCATATGAAGGGCTGACACCAAAACAACCAGCATATGAAGGGCTGACACCAAAACAACCAGCATATGAAGGGCTGACACCAAAACAACCAGCATATGAAGGGCTGACACCAAAACAACCAGCATATGAAGGGCTGACACCAAAACAACCAGCATATGAAGGGCTGACACCAAAACAACCAGCATATGAAGGGCTGACACCAAAACAACCAGCATATGAAGGGCTGACACCAAAACCACCAGCATATGAAGGGCTGACACCAAAACAACCAGCATATGAAGGGCTGACACCAAAACAACCAGCATATGAAGGGCTGACACCAAAACAACCAGCATATGAAGGGCTGACACCAAACAACCAGCATATGAAGGGCTGACACCAAAACAACCAGCATATGAAGGGCTGACACCAAAACAACCAGCATATGAAGGGCTGACACCAAAACAACCAGCATATGAAGG
This sequence comes from Archivesica marissinica, assembly GCA_014843695.1. NCBI lineage: Eukaryota > Metazoa > Mollusca > Bivalvia > Venerida > Vesicomyidae > Archivesica > Archivesica marissinica. The sequence continues at coordinate 64,775,291 of CM026391.1, forward strand.
GCTGACACCAAAACAACCAGCATATGAAGGGCTGACACCAAAACAACCAGCATATGAAGGGCTGACACCAAAACAACCAGCATATGAAGGGCTGACACCAAAACAACCAGCATATGAAGGGCTGACACCAAAACAACCAGCATATGAAGGGCTGACACCAAAACACCAGCATATGAAGGGCTGACACCAAAACAACCAGCATATGAAGGGCTGACACCAAAACAACCAGCATATGAAGGGCTGACACCAAAACAACCAGCATATGAAGGGCTGACACCAAAACAACCAGCGTATGAAGGGCTGACACCAAAACAACCAGCATATGAAGGGCTGACACCAAAACAACCAGCATATGAAGGGCTGACACCAAACAACCAGCATATGAAGGGCTGACACCAAAACAACCAGCATATGAAGGGCTGACACCAAAACAACCAGCATATGAAGGGCTGACACCAAAACAACCAGCATATGAAGGGCTGACACCAAAACAACCAGCATATGAAGGGCTGACACCATAAGATATCCTTGCTATTACATGTACTTACGTTTGAATAGCATTTAAACCGGCAGCTGCAATCTTGTGTAGTCGGTCATCCCAGTACTGATGAGGCACTCTGGAGTAGTGGATACTACCAGATATATAACGGAATGGTTTACCATCTTTTAAAAATGTGTTGTTATCATAATCAATGGTGAATGTTGGCATCTGAAATAATGGTCATGATTAATTTGTTGTCATATAAAGCAATGTTGAGAGCCTGGCATCATCTTTCTGACATTAGAACTCGGGTAATAATTGTCTACAAAATGAAGTAGCCATGACTAACTAAAACCCAAGTAGCACAAGTAAATTGTGAATTATAACATTTTTAAAAAATTTAAGTTTACTTAACGTCGCTATAGGTTGCCCATTTGAGTGATGGGCAGTTTACTTAACCTTTCCTGGGCAGGTTCCAGCGGTTAACCAGTACTTGGTGCACCAACCTCTGTAACGGACCGTAAGAAACTGCAACTATTTCATATAATTATAATTGACAGCCTTAGTTTTTATAAATATATTATAACTCGATAGCGAAAAACATTCTTATAACATTACATTAAACACTCTTGAAAGCTTATTCCTGATGGAATCAGGATGGGCTCAAACTCATAACCTTTTGGCTTACAGGGTGGACTCAGTATCCATATACACCACAGCAGTTCCACTGATAGTGACAGGGTGTCATTTTTAAACATGCTCAGATATTTTGTGTTTATTGTTACTCTTTGCATCCTGGGTAAAATAAAGACTATAAATAGTTTGAATAATTGTAGCAGCCACCAATTCATTAAATGTGTTTTTTTAAATTTGTAACTGAAAACTCTGGAAATATGTCATGGAATTTCATTAGAATTGTGTCGTTACGACACGTTACAACACATTACGACACATTACGACACGTTACGACACATTACGACACGTTACGACACATTACGACACATTACGACACGTTACGACACATTACGACACGTTACGACACGCTACGACACGCTACGACACGTTACGACACGTTACGACACGCTACGACACGTTACGACACGCTACGACACATTACGACACGTTACGACACATTACGAACGACACATTACAACACATTACGAACGACACATTACAACACATTACGACACGTTACGACACGTTATGACACATTACGACACGTTACGACACAATTCTAATGAAATTGCACGACATATTTGACTGTTAATTTCACCGATAGCGTGCAAAGACTTAACCAATGGCATATCATAATGTCCCTAAACATTTTGTTGGGACCAGAACAGCTCACCTAACACTGGTAACCATTTATTGAGATTCATGAGCCTATAAATATCTCAATATGTATGAAGTATGTATTCTTCGTCTGTCTTATATAATTTACTAATCAAGATTAAAATATGAAATTGTTTTGCTAACATCAGACACATTTGATATTATCATTGTCAGGGCCGTAGATCGGGGTAAATTTTGAAATACACACATGTGGCTCATAGCGGAGAGATAGGGATAGGTGTGGAAGTGGGGCTTTTTTAAAATGTTGTCATGAACTCTCTATTTTTAACACCTATACAGACAAATGTAAGCACAATGAATATCCCTTTCCGCTATTGCATTTTTATTGCAGAGTTGGCGTTTAAAACCATTTCCATGGTTCACACTTTTCAAATCGACTATACGCATGCTTGTCACAATGCCATTACCATGTGTAGGTGCCGGCAAAAAATGTTCAGTTATGCTTACGAGTGCTGATCTAAGCACAGGAGTTTGAATTTTATCCAAACGACACCAAAAGCCTTGTACCACTTTCTGTTTCTGTGTTATTGATCATTATCATACAATGTCAATGTTACCGGGGTGTCTTTCGCCATTCTGATACGTAAATAACACCAACGATTGTTCGAGGGTTCTAATCTATGTTTATTGTTCAACATATTCACCAGTCATATTCCACAACCGACTCGCTGAGTCACTCAGTCTAAGGGATTGAGTGTACCTCCACTTCATCATACAGTCTCCAAATACACAGTGATAAGCTGGTGCATCAAAGATATCCATTTATTATATTCTATTAAAATTTGGTAAAAAACCATGACTGCTGCTCAAGACACCAAACAAGCAACTGAGTGCTGATTGATTGAACTGAGTCATGTGACACTTTTGGAGGGAACTTAAAAATAGAATTTTTTCTTCAATCAAGGGAAGTAACTCATATACAGACATGTCCAAAAGTACAGTCTGTTACATCAATATGTCGTGATGTTGTGATATCACCCACATTTCCTGGGTTGAAACCACTTTTCCAGTACTCAATTCTCCAACATCAGCAAGTGATTAGCAACTTTCGCACGTAAAATAATTTTATCACTTAGTTTAAACATATATAAATTTATTCCACTATATTTATTCATTCACAAAACAATACATGTACACAAAATCAAAGAAGTAAGTATATAGGAAAGGATATAAACGGAAGTAGAGCTTATATAGTTTCTCTCCTTAAATTGTTATCACTTGCAGGGGCGTAGCATGCCCTCTACCCATGTGGATTCATAATTGTACTAGGGGGGTCCGGGGGCATGCCCCCCCCGAAATATTTTTTAAACAATGGTGCAATCTGGTGCATTCTGGGCGTTCTGATGTGCATTATTTAGTACTGGAAATTTGAAAGTTTTATGATCATAAATCAACAAATAAACCCTTTACTTGGCAGGTTTTTTTTCTCTAAAATAGAGCTGAAATATCAAACAAATACAAGCCCCGATTGTCTAACAGAAGTCTAATTTTCTGTCCTTTTTGCCAGCGAACTGCATGATTACATGTTCAATGTCAATGTCCATATGTATGTAGCTATGCATCATTGCTAGCCCAGACAGGCGTTCAGTGGACATAGTAGACCTCATATAGTTCTTCAATCTTCACATGATGCTGAACGACCTCTAAGCTGAGGCTGTTGAAACCGGCATGGTGATGAGCACCACCAGACATGTGTAAATGTCCGGGTACAAAGTTTTGTTTATGTCCTTCAAAGTTGTGCTGAGGTCAGAAGGCTATTTAATCCAGCAAGGCACGTTATAATATGAGTATGTAGTCAAGTACGCATACTGCAACTTTGGCTGAATTGCAACTTTGGCCGAATTGTTTTTCCAGAATCATGTGGATTCAGCCGCGTACTCGCGTATAGGCAGCTACGCGCCCGACTTGTCCTCAATAGGGAGCAAACCTGTGGCCCACAGCGTTGAAAAGCTAGACCACTGAACCATGGAGTCTTGTACCGCTTACCTAGGACTCCCTGTAGAAAACCAATCATTTGGTTCTGTTTCTAAGCAGGGGGGGGGGGGTAGGATTGAGGTACATGTATTTCAGTGTCTAGGCTACTAGCCTACTAGGTCAGTATAGGTGGTAACATTTCAAATTCAAGCTCCTGTGATAGAAGCATCTCTAATTACTTATAAAAGAATGGTCTTTCTGAGACCAAGATAACATTGAAGAAATTAAATAGTGTTGGACTTAAGTATCACCCCATAAATAGCTGACAGTCCCGTCGTAAGTAGTAACACAATAGCAATTGTTTTCTTGTTGCCTTTAAGTGCATCTGCCATTTTGGAATAGGAGTCATGTGACAAAAAGTGATCATGAGATAACAATATATTTGATTGAAAAGTATGCTAATTGTATTTCGAATATATTCTGATAGCAATGCCAACATTTATTTATGATAACATCGATTTACACATGTTTTACTGGACAGGCCTAACCGACCTAAGCTGCTAATATCAGTAACGACAACACAGTGCAGTATACATCAGCAATGCATTTCCGTGTAAATTCTTTAAAGCGACATTACATCATTAAAGGCAAAAAATGCTAATTTTACATATACTTGTAGCATTGTATATATATATATGTATGTTCAATTATTGCCCAACTTCTTGCGGGTACCTAGACATGCTTACTGGGCAGGCTTAACCGACCTAAACGATTAACCATTACTAAGCAATGTGTGTGTTTTACGTTTATTTATCGTCGCTACCGGTTGCCCATATGAGTGACGCCTTCTGAAAAGATTAGTAATTTTAGATTTTGGAGGATAGTGCAATGATACAGAGGCCCATTCCAGCGTCTCACCTGGTTCTTTTACGTGCACGGTGTAAACCACCGACACGAGACCTCGGTTTAACGTCCCATCTGAAAGACTGTTAATTTTATTAGGGTCAGACGGGGGATCAAACCTGTGACCCCTGGATTACCAGTCCAACGTTTTATCACTGGGCTACAGATCCGTCTGTAGAGAGGACCAGAATTCGCGTCCAGCTACTAAGCAATGTGTGTGAGGTGCCTTGCTCATTAACACTACACATGTGGCCTGCCCGAATATCAAACCCGGGACCGTTCGTGTCCAAATCCGATGCTCTACCACTGGCCCACAGACACATCACATTGCTATTACAAATTCTTCAGAATGTTTGCAGACGACAATCTATCAAAAGTGAAAGTATGATTTCATATAACTGTCAACCACTCTCGTGAATAAATGTTGGTTTATTATTGGAGTCTATGTTAAGCGTGCCATAGAGATAAGTTAATAAAATATCATTATAACGTAAATCTGTACAATAAATCGTATTATTTAGGATACACACGTCCTACTACGCATGGATGTTGACCCTACTTATGTATACGACGTTTGTTTGAAGTACTAGATTATGTGGCATGCATATACTGTGGGGGGGATATATAATATTATGAGATATGTTATGCTTTCCAATGAAATATATCGATAGAAGTGAAATAAAATGTATTATTCAACTGGTTGAATGCTGGTTGAAGCAGTGGAATAACACATTTTATTTCTCACTACTTTGCACTTGTGGTACCTAGCCGCTGCATGTTGAAATGGTGCCAATGCGAATGGTTTCCCCATTGATAGGTAATGCTTCTATGTATTTCATATTATATAATTATATATAGATCTATGTACAGATGTCTTAGTTTATATTTTCCAGTTATGATAAAAATCAAACGTAGCCAAGAGAAAATGACGACCGGGTAGAGGATTATTATCCTGTGCCCAACAGCTTTAAATAAACACACTCTGTGCATTTCTACCTGATGTGGAGGTGGTTGCACAGCCTGCCGAGGGGTAAGGATGTTTTAGGGAACTTCATTTGATAGAAATAATAGGCACCATCCAGACAACGAAAGTGCAAATTTCAGATTGTATGTGACCCCATTTGTCAGTTTGTTGGTAAACAAGTCAAATTTGTGATTGTCTGAAATTGGCACAGATTGCCAATATGGTGACTTAAATATGTTTTTATATGTGGCTGGTGTTGCAAAATATATACTTTGAAGTAGTTTCTCAATTCTCACCTGTCCGTGGTCCAATGGTAGAGCGTCGGATTTGGAATCGAACGGTCCGGGTTCCATACTCAGTCAGGCCACGTATGTAGTGTCATTGAGCAAGACACCTCACACACATTGCTTAGTACTGGTTAACCGCTATGGTCGGCTAAGCATGCCCAGGAAAACATGTCTAGGTCCCCGCAAGGGGTTTGACATTAATGGTACATACATACACTATATGACTATTAGACTTCAGTAAGGCTTTCGATAAGGTCAATCACGAGAAAGTACTACTAAAAATGCATGAATATGTAGTCAAAGGTCAAACATTAAGGTGGATTAAGAGTTTTCTAGATAATAGACTCCAGTCAGTTGTCCTTAATGGTACTAGTTCAGAGGCCATTCCGGTGTCCTCTGGAGTCCCACAGGGATCCGTACTTGGACCCCTGCTTTTCCTAGCCTACATAAACGACCTCCCACAAAACATCAGTTCCAAAGTCCATATCTTTGCAGATGATACTGCAGTATATATATCACTGACATCTGCAAATGAATCGGTCACACTCCAAAATGATCTTAAGAGATTAGAAGAGTGGGAGTTGGAGTTGGAGTGGGACATGGAATTTAACCCCTCCAAATGTCAAGTTATCCACATCACCAGAAGGAAACATCCTATTCCCAGCAAATATAAACTCCATGGAGTCCTACTTGAGTCGGTTACCTTGGCGTGGATATCTCAAATAACCTGTCGTGGGACACCCACATAAAAAGGTCAACAAAGAAAGCAAACCAAACATTAGGATTTCTACGTAGAAACCTCCAGGTCAAATCTGAACCCCTTAAGACCATGGCTTACCAGACATTAGTGAGACCCCAGCTTGAATATGGCTCCGAGATCTGGTCACCCCATACCCAAACATTGATAGACCAAATTGAAGGTGTCCAGCGAAGAGCAGCCCGTTGGATAAAGGCTGACTTCTATTGTACCTCTAGTGTTACAGACTAACAGACATGCTACATTCCCTAAATCTACGCAGACTAGATCAACGGCATATTGATAATAGGTTATCCCTTATGTATAAAATTCATAATGATCTTGTTGCTATTCCCATTGAAAATTACCTAGTTCCCCTCTCCCGTCCTACTCGCCATTGCCATTCCTTAAGCTATAGGTTAATTACAGCAACAACAGACTACTACAAGTTCTCCTTCTTTCCAAGAACAATCTATCATTGGAACCACCTCCCTCCTGACATTGTCCATCTCCCTACCATAGAGCAATTCAATACGGCAGTTTGCCATATTGAACATGCCAGTCCCTAGTTGTTCTGCGTAGCTGCGGTTAAACTTTTACCACAACTTATTTTCATACCTTTTTAAATTATGCTTTTAACTACTCATACTTTTAACTTCTTAGCGGTTTTTGACGCGCAACATGTCTACGTCCCCGCGAGGGGTTCGACATTAAAGGAAGATAGATAGATAGTATACGAAATCCTAGCTATTCAGCTGTTCAGTAAAAAAAAAGTTTAAACTTCATTTATTTTACAACGATTGCGAAGCAAGTCCTAACAACTTATATTAATTGCTCTCGTTGGATGAAAGCGTATATATGTGATCATTGAGGTACCCGGAGAAAACCCACCTGTCCGATCTGGCGACCACGTACCATCTCACATATCCCGGTGTTACTGGTTTCCGACGATGTAGTTACATAACAGACTCCTATAGGTTTAGCATTGCCATACACTGCAAACAATTTTATGTCACCAAATAAACAATATTTAACCATTCATTCACAAAAATCTAGAAGAAAACCGATTATTTACTTTTTGAGAAAAGTTAACAAAATAGTGGTACCTCATTCTCAGTAATCCGGAACATTTGACGTCACATGTTTTCGCCTAACTGTGGAAATTGCCTACAGCGCAAGCATTAGTATGTAAGCAACAGTTCTTTTTAGCAAAACAATATAAATAAGGAAGACTTGAGGCGAAAAATGGTGAAAATCGATATTATTCATAAGGACCCCTTGTGTGTAATAACGGACGAAACTCATAAACATGGAGCAGTGAGACTATAATGACATTTTTATTCGTAAATATATTGGCGTGGCAGACGATGTATATGTCATTTTGGAGAACAAATTGCTAATTTCTTTAAAAAATGATATTTATATGGCGACATAAAACGGATATAGTGAAATTAGTGAAAACTGGGCAAGGTTTAAACTTAAGTTTTCACCACTTATTTACCTGTCTGATCATTATGATCAGTTAGAAATAGATTGGAAGTGCACAAGGTATGTTTATTTATATTTCCGGTAACTGGATCGTGAAATATCGCGTGATCTCTCGCGACTTGCTATTCCCCACAGTTAGGCGAAAATTCTTCATGCCGGGATACTTCCCGGTACGAGGATCAAACCCAGGTTGCATTGGTGAGAAGTGAACTGTTCAGTGACTGACTGTATTGTTTTACAGACACTGATGTTTGCCTCAAGCTAAAACTGTAAACTCGTATTTCAAACCTCCTTGATCGAGTGGTGTAGCACAACTTTGCCATTCACCCCGATCATCAAGGCCACAGGTTCGCTCCCTTCCCTATCCGGGAAAAGTATCATCAATGACCCTAATATCAGTGAATATTGATTAGCAGCGATATCGGAACAACTCCAAATGAGCCGCACAGACGCATTTTGTGCTACGAATGACTATTTCCGTCTTAGTTCCTCAAATTTCCAGAGCAAAATCAATTTGAAATGTAGAATTTGCCTTTTTTGTGATGTCGTTGATGGTGGGTGTCCAAGACTGCTGTGATGCACCTGTTCCGTGCTAGATTTGCTTTCTATTTCCAGTTATGTCAAGCCCCTCCCGGGGACACAATAACCCCCTGAGTTTCGTTTCACATTTTGAATCCTTATATATATATATATACAAACTATGTAGTACTAGACACTAGAGCGAACAGACAAGGTTTGTATTCATCACTGTCCGTCAACAAATTATTTATTGCTGTTGTATTGTTTCAGCTGTCCGTCAACAGTGTAATGGTTCCGGAGCCTCGGCAGGCATACATTGCGAAGAACTAAAGGAAAATGAGTGTAAGAAGTCTGACAGGCGGTCATGTCAGTGGAAGACGCACTGTAGACAGAAGTATGTACTTGTATTCAGTCTATTATAATATTATTTACCTTTTTCCTGATTTGATATTCTCTTCATAGGGGTGGGTGTGGCGCCTCAAAACGGTACCGCGGTATATTGCAATGCGCAAGTTTGTATCGCAATACAAACCACAATATACCACCCAAGAGTAAAATAGTATTAATCAAGCAATAGAACAACAACTAGAGAATAGCACCAGGAAAGATGCAACCCCCACACTTGTATACCGCACCACCCCTATCACTTCCCTTAGTAGCTACATGTAGGTCTAAAACCTTGTTAGATACTGTCAAAATAATCAGTATGGATTTGTGGTTAAGATCGTTGACTTTAAATCATTTGCCCCTCACTGCGGCGTGTTCGATTCCCTCTCGGGGTCTCGAATTATTTCATGTGAGTGCTTCTACCTGGGTGTCTGTCTGAGCCTAACATACTGCTAGGAGCGCACCCAGGGTCTCACGTCAATAATAGCATAATAGCTGGAAAGTCGCCATATCACCTAAGCGTGCGATGCAACATTAAACCACAAAAAGTCACACACAATACCCTTTGTCAGTGATCCATATTGAATTCTGAATATTGATACCACTTTGACTTTTTTAATGTAAGCTAAACTTGTACAACACACTTGGCTGTTAATTGATCCAAAACTTCTTCATCTTTTGACCGATTATACTGACATTCAAACACTATGTACTCGTAGTGTTGAGTTCTCCACAGTAACATATAAATGCTAACATTGACCATTTTCAAAGTTTAAAACACTTGGGCCATATCTCCTTACAGATTTATCTGATAGACGCTGCTCATGCACGCAATACATACCTGAGCTCCATACATATTTGAAATATAAATGTTGACATTTTCAAGATGAACTTTATCTTTTGGCAGATTTAGCTTATATTATATACTCTGTATGGAATAATCTGTGTAACACAAACCTTGCAGACATGGCCAGAGCAGTGGATCACGACCAGGCTGTCATGATTTCTGGAGGATGGTACATGGTCCGCACAATCATAAAGATGCTATTGGACTGGTAAAACTCATTTTACTAAGACGTCTTATAAATCGACTACACAGATTCTGTAGAACCATTATGTACAGTCAAAACTCCCTTAAGCATCCAGCCAAGGGACTCACAGATAGTGGCTGCTTAGTACAAGTGGTTGCTTAATAGAGGTCAACTATTTATTAAAACATATTGGTGAATCTGTAAACTGGCTGCTTAATGCAGGTTGGCTGTTTAATACAGGTGACCACTAACACAGGTTTGACTGTAAAGTAGAGAACAGTATTGGATGCTTTGCTCAACCTCAACATGTAGTTGTAACTCTAAACTCTTTTTGAAAGGCATACATGTAGTAGCATTTATGGGCCTTGTACAGTGCTTGACAAATCCCATTGCCCAACGCCCGGGACAAGTCTAAATCATGTTCGGGCAAGTGGCTGTCAATCATAATTTAGTCATGGACGTGGACAAGTCAAAATTCCATGAGTGTATAATCGGACAAGTTTGAAATAAAAAGATTTATAAATTAAATTTAGTTGTAATCAACTGTTTATTGTCATGCATGCGGCAAACCAATTATCGATCGTAAGCCCCACCCACTACATAATATTAATGACAGGCAACGGGAGAAACGTATAATCTCAGAAACATACAATGCAAGTTAGAAGACTGATAGTGCTGTGTTAACTCTTTGCATGCTGGGTAAAATAAAGGCTATAAATAGTTCATACATTGTAGAATTGTAGCAGATAATCCATTAATGTGTTTTTCATATTTGTAACTAGACCCTGGAAATATTTCCTGGAATTCATTTAGTCATGACCATTATTTTCACCGCAAGCATGCAAAGAGTGAATTAGTTACGGTAATTCTTTCACTGTTATTTTCACTGCAAGCGTGCAAAGAGTGAATTATTCAGTTTTGCATACAATGCAAGTAGTGCTATGTTACGGTAATTCTTTCACTGTTATTTTCACTGCAAGCGTGCAAAGAGTGAATTATTCAGTTTTACATACAATGCAAGTAGTGCTATGTTACGGTAATTCTTTCACTGTTATTTTCACTGCAAGCGTGCAAAGAGTGAATTATTCAGTTTTGCATACAATGCAAGTAGTGCTATGTTACGGTAATTCTTTCACTGTTATTTTCACTGCAAGCGTGCAAAGAGTGAATTATTCAGTTTTACATACAATGCAAGTAGTGCTATGTTACGGTAATTCTTTCACTGTTATTTTCACTGCAAGCGTGCAAAGAGTGAATTATTCAGTTTTGCATACAATGCAAGTAGTGCTATGTTACGGTAATTCTTTCACTGTTATTTTCACTGCAAGCGTGCAAAGAGTGAATTATTCAGTTTTACATACAATGCAAGTAGTGCTATGTTACGGTAATTCTTTCACTGTTATTTTCACTGCAAGCGTGCAAAGAGTGAATTATTCAGTTTTGCATACAATGCAAGTTAGAAAACTTGTAGTGCTCTGTTAATTCTTTCACCGTTATTTTCACTGATAGAGTCCATTGCTGTTGTGTATTGCAGGGTGGCGTGATAGCGTTGGGCATACAAATGGGCCACTTTAAAAGCCTGCAATGGAAGTCACGAACAGCGGAACAACGTCAGAAACCATGCTTGTTGTCCATGATACTTCTGTATGTCCTCCCTACCATTCATGCCACTAAGATGCCAACAACAAGACGCAGCATCGTCCACACAAATCATGCCATATCTAGCAAGGAATCTGAACTGATTAATAAAGTGCCCCTGGAGACGGAACCAAGTAAAGAGGTAAGGTGTGGGCTGTGTGACGACAGGGAGAGCAACTATTGTGGATTAAGTAACGTTAATCTGTAAATCAGTTTTATTTCTATCTTTATAATATGTACCCTTTTTTTTATCAGAATCAGGCCTTCACTACGGTATATAGCATTCTTAATTGTAGATGTAGGTTGGTTTTGGCATGGTCGACATAGCCCCAAAGTGAAATGTCGACATAGCCCCAAAGTGAAAAATATATGCATGGATGAAATCCTCCCTTACAAATTATCATATTATTTGAATAAATGGAATAAAAGAATGAGTAGATTTACATCAGATATTAACTATTTTTGTAAATAAATATATCTATCCCTCTACTAGTCAGTGGGAACTTGTGTACAGAATAGCAGGGGAGATGGTGGGGCTTTTGTCCTGTCAGGATTCAGTCCTGTAATCTAAATTGTCCAGTGACAGTGGTACTTGGACACAGATTCAAATGTCAGTATATATGACCCTTACTACATACATGTATGTTATCTACATCTATTTTTAACTATCTTGTATACATGTAACAATATACTTAACCCGGCTCGATATAGCCTGAACTGTACTGATGCGCCATTAAACCAAATACTCAATCACTCACTTAATTGGAAAATAAAATATATTCTGTAATTAAAATTCCATTTCTAGCATATTAACCCATTTCATTCTGGATACATTTAAAGGTTTTGCAAACAACATAGATCCAGATCAGCCGCAGCGTGATGCTGCATGCTGATCAGGATCTATGTTGTTTGCTACATAGCTAAGTGTCTTAGCAAGATCATCTGAATAGCAAACAGCATAGAGCCTGATCAGACGGAACGTTCCGTGGCGGTTGATCTGGCTCTATGTTCTTTGCAAATACTGTTTGAACAGTATTCAGAATGAAATGGGTTAATAATGAAGAATTAATTTATTGTATTTGTTTGTGTTTGCAAGATATCATGATCAGTTAACGTGTGTATGTGTTACATTTAATATACCAAATTCTTAGATACAGACAGCAGATAAACAACCTGAGATCGAGACTTTGGATGAGGCGTTCAAAAACTTTGAAGGAGTCTGTCAGAAATATACTGCTATTGGAAAGGGAATTATGGGTTCGCAACAGTCCCAGCATGGGAATATGAAGTCTGCAGTGGCATTATGGGAAGAGTCGGGTAAATTCGGCAACGCTAAATCTCGATTTAACCTGGCTGTGTGTTACGAGACAGGAAACGGAGTAAATAAGGACATTGGTCAGGTATTTCTATATTTGCTTACCTTTCATATCCATTATGCATGTACAAACTGATCAGATTGTCTGGCCATGCTTTAATTGTTCACAATTGCGGGTTTAGTACTATGAATGTCGGTGCTCATTCTGTCCAAGTAGAAGTCATGATAGCATGTTCACTTCAGGTGCGAAAGGCCCGGAGTTCGTGCCTCGCTGGAGCCGTTACGATTGTGCCCTTAGGCAAGGCATTTAATTCCACATTGCCTCTTCTCTCTCCCTCGTGGCGATGGATTCCATCAGGAATGAGGTCTCGAGAGTGATTAATATAAGTTGTAATAACTTGTTTTGCAATCGAGCTAAAATCAATTTGTATAAACTTCATCTTCTGTCCACTGCCATGTTGTGATTATTTTATAATTTAGAGTGGTTTAACCATGATGTTCTTTTCCATTAGGCAAACATTTAATGTTTTGGCCAAATAGTTTATATATATAGTGAGATAGTTTCCATCTTACAGTGCCTGTGGGTTTAAACAAATTCTAATCAGCATGTTAAAGCAGCATTACATCGTATGAAATAAAAGATATTTGAAAAATTCAATTTTTACGTATGACAATGCTGCTACACATTCTAACATTATACTTTGTATGCTTATGTTCATTTGGTAAACAATGTTTTTTGCGATAAAACAAACTCGAAACCGAAAGTAGGACTTTCCAAGTAGATCGGTCACGCACTTGTTTACAACCGGAACGCATCATCCGCACTTGTTTGCATTCGGAATGCATCGTCCCCATTTGTCCCACGTTGTCTTTTTTAATTAAATCACTTGATATATTGATTCATACCTCTGTTAGCTAAGTCTTTTAGGGACATTTCTACATCCCCGCGAGGGAATTAGAGGAAAGTAGATAGATAACTAGTCTATCATGTTCAAAATATATACGTTGTTTTCTACATCCTCTGTTGTTTCACGCATCCGCGCTGTGCGTGTTTGTATTTCGTGTGTTGATAAACAAATTCACGTATACGACGGTTTAAATTTATTGGCATTTTATCGTTTCTGAGCGACTATTTCGATTTTTGTAAACACACACACATTAGAATTTATATTTTACCCAAACCATACTTTATTACGATGTAATGCTGCTTTAATAATATACAACAAATGATAATACACACAGTGCATGTTATACACTTGTAAACCGTTGACACTCGTTAATTCTGTCATACAAACGATTGAAATGTGTAATATTACACCTCTGGAACACGCTCAATAGACATTATATGTCCAATTAACGCAGTCGTGTGCGATGGTACGGTGGTTGCCAGATCGGACAGGTGGGTTTTCTCCGGGTATTCCGGTTTCCTAAGTCCTTCGAGAGACTTCTCACAGTAGCTTGGTACTGTAGTGTCAGTGTGCCATAACACTCGTGTGATGCCAGTGTCAACCATTGATTGTAAGCGTGGGGTCAGCAGACACAATTTAATTAAACTTGTCGGTGCTACATTAAACCCCAAAAACAAACTTCCCTTTCCCATGACTTTTTTACAATTTTGATGAGAATTTTTTTCACTGTCGATCGCCAACTTCGACAAAAACAAATACTGGCGCTAATTTTGAGAATTGGCGAAATATATGGCGCAATTTTTTTGTCAAATACATGTCTTCGAATATTTATCTGTGAACTATATGGCTCGTAGTTGATTCCAAGTTTTTCAAATTGGCAACAGAAGTTGCGCAGACAAAACTTCAGACAGGAAACTCGTTTAGCTGTCTCACTTCTCTGTTTTAATATCTGTGAGACACATTTTCACCTCTCTGTTTTAAGAACTGTGAGACACATTTTCACCTCTCTGTTTTAAAAACTGTGAGACACGTTTTCACCCTCTCTGTTTTAAGAACTGTGAGACACGTTTTCACCCTCTCTGTTTTAAGAACTGTGAGACACATTTTCACCCTCTCTGTTTTAAGAACTGTGAGACACATTTTCACCCTCTCTGTTTTAAGAACTGTGAGACACATTTTCACCCTCTCTGTTTTAAGAACTGTGAGACACGTTTTCACCCTCTCTGTTTTAAGAACTGTGAGACACATTTTCACCCTCTCTGTTTTAAGAACTGTGAGACACGTTTTCATATAAGAGGAGGACCATTCGCCGAGTCAACATACTGCTCCATAGAGTACATGTACCTGAAATTTCTCTCTGTTCTGAATGTCTAGCTTAAGTGATGAAATGTCGGTAGCTTTTATTTCTATAAATTTAACGATGTAAATATGTACACAGGCTGTAAGACTATACAAGCTGGCTGCGGAGGATCTACATCCACAGGCAATGTTTAACCTGGGTACGATGTATCTAGATGGCTCTCTACACATGCCCAGAGATACAGACAAAGGGCTCAAACTCATCTTAACAGCTGCAGACTTTGGACTTACTGAGGTTAGAACATTCATGAATTGCTTCAGCTCAACATATATTATATATATAGACTATAGAGTGATCATAAACGAATTCAATGTTGACATATAATGGGAAAAGTCCGCCTCCGTGGTCGAGTGGTTACTGTCGCTGACTTGTATACCACTGTAACCTATCATCACTGATGGTCACGGGTTCGAGACCCGCTCAGACCGTGTCTCATTTATATGACAAAGTTGGCAGTTTTTTACGGAGGTTGGTGCACCCAAGTACTGGTTAACCGTTGGAGCCTGCCCAGGAAAGGTGTTGTTAGGTAAAACTGCCCACCGGCGATATAGCCCAAAATGGTGCTGATGCAGGCGTAAAACCCGAAATATAACATAATAACAAGATAATGGAACAGATGGTGTCCATTAATCTACTTGAGTGTTAATTGCCAGGAAAATTAATTGTAGGATGTAGATATGATAGAAGAACAAATTTGTTTACCACATTAAACAGAGGTATAGAAATATTAATATATTTAATTTTTTTGGCCTATTTCCTTGTTTGGTAGTTTTAATGGCTACCATATAACCCAAATACCTGCTACTGACAGCGATAACGTCATTTGCAAACAAATTCGAAGACATGTTGCGTACGGAAATAGGGCTATTGACGATAATGTGTGCTATTTTTATAACTTATTTAAATCACGATGGTGTGACTAGAATGAGAGAGAAAACCTAATGATTTTATTATTTTTGATTACATTTAAAATGCCTTTGATTTCATTTGTTTACCGAGACATGTGTGTGTTTTACGTTTATTTATCGTCGCTACCGGTTGCCCATATGAGCGACGCCTCCTGAAGAGATTAGTCATTTAAGATTATTGGAGGGTAGTGCAATGATACAGACAGAGACCCATTCCAGAGTCTCTTCTGGTTCTTTTAAGTGCACGGTGTAAAGCACCGACACAAGACCTCGGTTTAAAGTCCCATCTGAAAGACTGTTAATTTTATTAGGGTCAGACCACAGGGATTCGGCACATTTGGGGGTACTAGTATATATATTTAAGTACAGGGATTCTACTCTGTGGGATGTCAGATTCCGCATCGATCAGTAAAATGGCCCTATCTGAGACAATTTCGTACAAAGCTGTCCAAATATAACGCCTATCCCGAGTCTTTATATTGTTCTTCAAATAAAACACAACTTTAAGCTGCATGCATGCATGGATTATTAGAATGTAACAAGATGTTTTTTTATATATGAAGAATAATCATAATCCAATCAGAACGCTCGTTTCAACGTGAATTGCGCCGCTTTAGAATTTTTCAAAACAAATTGAAAATGCTACGAAATCTCTTTTTGACGTACATTTTTGCCGAATAAACCTACACGTTAGTGGAAACACATTTTATTGATAATGTTATTCACAGTTAAAACTCTCCCGTCGAAGATTTTTTTTTGTTGCTGACAGAACCCGTGTCCTAGTATGGAAATGTGACCTGCTATGGCCAATGTATGTGGCAATTGTTTGCAAAGTATACATGCATGCAGCTTAAAGTTTTGTTTTATTTGAAGAACAATATAAAGACTCGGGATAGGCGTTATATTTGGACAGCTTTGTACGAAATTGTCTCAGATAGGGCCATTTTACTGATCGATGCGGAATCTGACATCCCACAGAGTAGAATCCCTGTACTTAAATATATATACTAGTACCCCCAAATGTGCCGAATCCCTGTGGGTCAGACTGGGGAATCGAACATGCAATCCCTGGATTATCAGTCCAGCGTGTTACCACTGGACTACAGATCCGTCTGTATCTAGCGTACACAAGAAAATAGAATTACTCCTATAAGAGTTCAAAAATGCCTGTTGAAAAATGAATTTTTCGGGATAATAAAAAAAGCTTAGTCAAAAAAGATTTTATTATTTTCGATTACATTTAAAATGCCTTTGATTTCATTCATTTACCGAGACATCTGGGTAAGAATGCTTTTGTAATGAGCACACTTACAGGATAACAGCATAGCAACCTTCCTGCAACTTGAGATTTTGAATAGGAATATACCTTTAAGCTATTAACCTTTAGCATGTTGTAGGCGAAATGAGGAGATAACAAATCCGGGGTTCATTCTAGGTCAGAATTTTTGGGAGAAGTGAGAAAGAGCGCAATCGCGTCCTTAAATGGTCTTATTTAATAAATGTCTGCAAAATATGGTTAAAATGCACAGTATGACCATTAAATAGAACATTTGAATATGAGTGCATCTTACTGGCCAAAATTTTGTATGAAAATTGTATAAAAAAAGAGAAGTAGGGTCCCAAGAGGGCGATGTCAGGGTCCCTAGGGCGACTATTTCGCTCACATCGCCATCTAAAATGATCCCTGCAAATGTGTAATAGTTTTCTTATTTTTGCTTGTGACATTTCATTCAAATCGTCCAATCGGGCTAAATGTTAATAATGGTTTGTTTGCAATTCAGATGTTAAACATTGGTACAATATTTTCAGGCTCAGTGCTACCTGGGTGTTTATTACACCACAGAAGCTACAGAAAACATGAAGAAAGCCATACATTATCTCTCCCTTGCAGCAAATCTGCAGGTACACACGCACACATACTAGTGCAACTTCCACAACAGTTTGTTGATATCACAGAATACGACGGTTCACTGAAATAACTGAAGTTGAGAGTAGTTGTTTCAATCAGTATATGTGTTTACTTGTGTCAACTAACGCTGTGAAGATAATTTGTTGTATCGGGTTTGCATACGGTGGTCTTATTGGAGAATATAATGTTGTTGAACAGTGAACCGATTGTCCGATTAGCTCAGTGGTTAGCACGCTCGCTTCTCACCAATGCAGCCCGAGTTCGATCATCGGACCGGGAAGTATGTGGGGTGGTCGCCAGATTGGACAGGTGGGTTTTCTCCTGGTACTCCGGTTTCCTCCCACACGAATGACCATATAAACATAAACGTTTGTTAAAGCCTGTTTCGTAATTGTTGTAAAATCATGCACCCTTGTTTAGGAAATGGGGCCTCCATGGGTGAGGTCGTAGACTTCAAATCACTAACCCCTCACTGTTGTAGGTTTGAATCCCACTGGGGTGTCAGATTATTTCATGCGAGGAAGCTATCCAGCTGGCTTACAGAAGGTTGGTGGTTCTACTTCGTTGCCGGCATTGCCTGATCAGGCTGATGTACTTGTTGGATGGGCAGCCGGGGCCTTCCTCCACCAATAATAGCTGGAGTCACCATATGACTACGCTGTGGGTTCAACATTAAGCCCCAATACAAACTAAAATTGTTAGGAAATGTTTGAATAAAACATGTTTCTCTTCCTCTGCCACCATGTTGTTTAGAATGCTGAGGCCCAATACTTCCTGGGTTTGTGCTACCAACACGGGTATGGTGTAGATGAGAACATGTGTAGAGCCTCGGACCTGTTTACCAAGTCTGCCGAGAGTGGCCATCCAGATGCTCTATACAGCTTAGCCATCTGCCATCAGGAGGGACTTGGAGGTAGAACAAGTTACTTTCTAAAAACGTAAAATAGGCTTATCCCATTATAAATTAGGCTTATCCCATTATAAATTAGGTGTTTCCCATTATAAATTAGGCTTATCCCATTATAAATTAGAGTTATCCCATTATAAATTAGGCTTACCCCATTATAAAATTAGGCATATCCCATTATAAATTAGGTGTTTCCCCATTATAAATTAGGATATTCCATTATAAATTAGGCTTATCCCATTATAAATTAGGGTTATGCATTACAGTTTAAGTTGGTTCCATTATATATTAGGTTCATGTTGTTATAAATGCCTTTTATAAATTAAGTGTATGCCATTAAATTATTGTTTTTGTACAGCCAACATCCGCTATGTCGAATTCCGCCGGAACGAACAAAATACTTTGACATAACCGAAATTTGACTTAACGAAATTCGGTATAAACGGAGCCAGTTATATGTTACATGATAGTGTCTGAAACGGGACATTGATCCGACTTCGAGATAACCGGAGGAATCGACATAGCCGACTGACATAACGGATATAAACTGTATACTTATAGAAGAGAATTTGTTTCAAGTTTCATCTTGTACTTGTTGGAAGCCAGTATGCTTTGTTGGATTGTATGTGTCTATGTGTTTCTAGGTATGCCACAAGACAATGATTGTGCCAGGAGATTGATGAGACAAGCTGCGGACAATGGTTGTCAGGATGCCATCAAAGACATCCAATGGTCCGACAAAACCATAAACAATGTGATACCAACAGGTGATCACATTTCTGTTGACTTACCAACTCCTTGGCAACTTAGCCAATCCCATTAGCACAGCCCGGGATGTCTGTTTAATGGTCGCTACATCGGACTGGTGTTTTTTTACCCCCCCCCCCCAAAACGGTTTCATACATTGAGAAATATACATTTATATCGTGATATGTGGATCGAACTGAAAGCTAATTCTTTCCACTGCGTACCAGGTATATATGGTAACTTTAATAACTTTACTTAATATCGAAAAAGACCACAACTTGAATATGTTTAATTCAAATTGGAAATACATGGAAACGCTGAGATTGATTAATGCGAGATGTGTGAACTTGTTTCTCAAAAGTTGGGAACTAAATAAAGTTTACTCTTAACAGCTGCCTGGCATGTTGACCGCGGCAATCTACTTTCACTAATTTAAATGGTTTTATAAGATTTTGAACCCTGTTTCATTTGAAGTTGGCACAATAAGAGTACTTTCTGTGTCAATCTTCAAAGATCAAATATTTTTAGCTGCTTTTTGATACATATTTCTGTCTAATTAATGGGCAGTACTAATTGTTAGCTGTCGGGTGCCGAGGTGTCTTTAGGTGCTTGTAATACTAATTGATTTCTAGCTTCGGGTTGTGGCTACAGGTGAGTTGATGATGAGATTTGACCCAGCTTGCAAGTAGATGTAACATGTGGAGCTCGATGCTTCTTCCAGGTGTATGATCATGGAGTAGAAATGCTTGATGCCTCTTCCAGGTGCATATCATGGAGTAGAAATGCTCCGACTTCAAAATCACTTGCCCCTCACCACTTGTAGATTCGAATTCCACTAGGGGTGTTGAATTCTTTAATGAGGAAGCTATCCAGCTTGTTTTCAGGTCTGTGGTTCTAGCCGGGTGCCTGACATTGTACGGAGGGGCATCCTCCACCAATAATAGTTCAACTTATATAAATCACTCTCGAGACCTCATTCCTGATGGAATCCATCGCCACGAGGGAGAGAGAAGAGGCAACGTGGAATTTAAATGCCTTGCCTAAGGGCACAATCATAACGGCTCCAGTGGGGCTCGAACTCCGGACCTTTCGCACCTGAAGCGAACGCGCATCCACTGCGCTATCCACCAATAATAGCTGGAGTGTCGCCGTATGACCTTACCTGTTAGTGCTACTTAAACCCCAAATTCAAACAAAACCACAAATTCATTCTGGCAGTAATCTCTAGTTTATATATACCAAATAGTGCTTAGAACTGACATTAAGTTTATACTAGGGATGGCAATGAATAGCGATTTCACAATCCGAATATCCGGTCAGTAAGATATTCGAATATTCGGTATAATTCTATTAAAAACTCATAATCACTCAAACTCTTATAAGAAATGCCAAATTAAGCTATTTTTAAATTACTAAACGTAATCTTCTTCCTGTAAGGCCATGCAACTATGACGACGATTCATTCAGTTATTGTTATCGGCCACTGTACATTTATGGGCGTTTTCACAAATGAAGCCGATGTCACTTGAACTGCTTTCCGTTGAAGTGTGTTTGTTTTTCAAATGATTATTCAGATTGGTCTTGTACCCGAATCTGTTAAATCCAATTTGCACCTAGCAGTTTTCTTATTCCCTGCGTGATTGTAGTATTTCCAAACATATGACTGAGTGGGCGGCATTTTTTTGAGGACAACATCATAAAGATCGTATTTTATATAGTACTTTTGAGTAATATTGAGCAGTTAATTATAAATTTAAGAAACACGGGGTGGATGATGCAGCTTGTCTGTAATATTTCAAAGGAATTGTGTGTGTTTTACGTTTATTTATCGTCGCTACCGGTTGCCCATATGAGCGACGCCTCCTGAAGAGATTAGTTATTTTAGATTTTGGAGGATAGTGCATGATACAGACAGAGACCCATTCCAGAATCTCCTCTGGTTCTTTTACGTGCACGGTGTAAAGCACCGACACGAGACCTCGGTTTAACGTCCCATCTGAAAGACTGTTAATTTTATTAGGGTCAGACGGGGGATCGAACCTGCGATCCCTGGATTACCAGTCCAGCGTGTTACCACTGGACTACATATCCATCTGTGTCAAAGGAATTTTCTCGTCAGTTTTGACATCATAATTAAACACCTTAGCACCTACTGTAATTATCCAATTACATGGCAGAGTGTCAATTAACACTTATTCAAACATCCTGGGGCAATTTCTTTTGTATTGGATGGTTTTATGATGGCTTCAAATTGTAAAAGAAAGCAACGTATCGGATTTATGACAGTTTATATCATTTTTGCAAATATTATATATTTCTTCCCGAATATTCGAATACTGGAATAGTATTCGGATGTTCGAGCGAATAGTGGAATGTTCGTTGCCATCCCTAGTTTAGACACATGAATACTGATTTCACCTTAAATTACAACAAATGTATTCTTGTTTCTGTTAGACACAAGTTCAAAGGAAGCTTTCGACGGAGAAGAGAGCATAGCATACCAGTTCAAGCTAAACAGCAGTGTGTCCTCGCCGTGTCTGACGGACCTACTCCGAGAGAACATGATTCCTCTGAATACAGACTTGCTTTGTGACCCGGTCTCGGACACTGGCACCCTCTCCCAGCTATATAAACAACTTATGGTTCCACGAGGGTTCACCCCATCAGTGACCAGGGTCCAGGAATCGAGGAGTTCCAGCCCCGTCGATGATGACTCAGACTCTGGAGTTGTGTTCAAATATGTGTTTGAGGACGATGAGATTGGAACCGGGGTTAGTTTGACTGCTCGGGAGTTTGGTTCAACAAACTTGGGCCTTCACCAGAGAACCTCAACCATGCCAGATTTAAACATTATATCATGTCCTTGATATAGGGATCGATGTTAGTGGTTGTTGACATGTCAGAAGATATACAGTAGTGTATGTTTGATTCTAGTAGTGTTAAATCAAATCAAGTCATAGTACATGTACTAATGGTTGTTATCAATCTGAGAAATCTAATGTATTTTGTAGAGAATATATTATAGGCGACTCGCTATATTTCTAAAAACTAAGTTGAAAAACCCAGTACAGTTCTATTGATGGAATATGCATTAATTGGCTGCCACATCTGTAATGTGGCTGTTGTATTACTTGTGCATGATCGGTTTTAAAACATCTAATGCACTATAAATGCATAAGATTATAACTTAGCTTGGATTGTTGGCTACATTTGGTTACGGCTTAAAGAAAATCCAAGGAATTCCCTAAAAGTAACGGCCCTCGTCGTAATTTGATCAGTATTGTGAAAGCGTTTTGGCAATATTAGATTTAGAATTGATATGAAATCCGATTGAGTTTATCCATGTACATGGAGACATTTATTATTAAATAAATAATCAGATATTACTTGTCTATTGCATATTACAGTCTCACCTGTATTAAGCAGCAAGTTTCCCAACATGTTGTTTTATTATATATTTCACCTCTATTAAGCAGCCACCTGTGCTAAGCAACCACTTTCTGTGATTCCCTTGGCTGGCTGCTTAAGACAGGTTTGACTGTATACACCATTTTCACATTCGTCATGTGTTAAGACATCCTCTCGTTCATCATTTTAACATACCCCCCCACCTCTATGTTTAATGAGTGACGTTGGTCAGTTACTACCTCCGAGTAGGTCCTATTAATTGGTTTTCCTCCATTTTTATCGTTGCCATCAATTGTGATCCGTTTTCTCATCTTATAATTATTAAATCTGGACGGACATCCTACAGTCATCCAATATACAATCACATTTATCATATCGCAACATCGGGAATAACAGTAAAATCAAAAGGATTCCAACTAAAAATGACCAATATAATAAGGGAGGTAATAAACTAGCACGGTCACTCATTAGAAGCAGACAATCGTCGGCACATTATAATATTCCTATTCAAAAACACAATTCTGTATAGTGGGTATAGCTTTGTGGGTTTTTATGTTGCGTTACATATCATTTGCTGATCACCTATGCTATGACTGATCAGCTATGCCGCGACTGATCAGCTATGTTGCGACTAAAGTGAAATGAAAACACCCTGGAATACTACCATATATGCATTACGTTCTGCTTCCACTAGGCTACTCACCCTGGATGGTGATTATCTGGATTATCTTTACCTTCAATGTACAGTATGGGTGTAGAATTCTCTCATGTGAGGCAGGTTCTACCCCGAGTATGTTTCTGAAAACGTGGTCTTGCTGCATCTGTGTGTCTAGCATTGGTTTCATATCTTACTTAGAATTATTTATGTACATGTAAATGAGACGTGGAACCAGAATGTTCAGTTCAAAATTTGGAACCATGTATAGCGACAAGAATAGTAACAAGTATGCGACATGGAGCAGCTAGACATTCTTAAAAATGTGAAATTATCTTCTATGTTGGATTGAATTCAAATTGCATGGAGTGCTTTGATTGGTCAAGTCTCGAGATTTATGCCGAGAAGAGTGTTTATAACCTTGCTGCCAGATCAAGTACGAAAATGAGAATTCAGTCCAGTTGCCATAGTTTCATACTAGCAGTGATCATGATAATATTTCGATCAAATCTCGTATTTGTTTTGTCTTTATCAGAGGTTTGTAATAAAAAAATTAACATTTTTCAGTTGTTTACTATCGTCACGGCTTCGAGCCCCCTGCAGACCGTGTCTCTGTAAGAAACTGCCAACTTTTTCATATAAAGAGACACGGTTTGGTGCACCAGGTAATGGTTAAACGCTGGACCCTGACCAGGAAAGGTGGCGCTAAAATGAGCAACCGGTACCAATGTTAAAAAAGTACTCAGTTTACTAACCAATGCTTGGACATTTTTCCGAATAATCAAATACTCGTGAGTCCTAGTTGTCATCCCTAGAAGAAACGATGCAGCAGATAACATGTATGTAGCAACAGTACCATGTCCGCTTCAGATCTACATGTAATACTTATTGCAAATGAGATATCCTTAATTTCTTATACAAATCTTTGCTGCACACATGTTAGTGGCATACTATATATACGTATTGCATTCCCCGAGTGGGCAATATTTAAAATATCCACCCCGAGAACAGGGTCAGCCGAGGTTAATATGAATCGAGGGATGATATTTTTCATGTTGCCCACTTTGGAATGCAATATTTATATAGTATCCCACTAACATGGGTACAAGTATTTGAAAACCTCGATGGGATTTGAACCTATAGCATTGAGCGGCAAGTGATTTATTTATAACCACAAGGCATGTATACACAAAACCTGGTATTCATATACTCGAGGTCACGGTTACAAATTGTTTTCGAGGATTCCTATTGCGGGCATGGATTTCTTCTCCATAATCTATAATAAATTAACATTCATATAAAACCCTGCATATTGATGAGAGATTGCACTTTAATTGTCTTGTCTTGCAGTAATGTAAAATGTTAGTTTTGAATACTGAATATTTCTTTTTGGTGCAACGTGCATAATAATGGTCGTATGTCTTACAGTATATAACGTCTTACAGGACCAGTTTCCAATGGCCCATGCACAGGCAGTTACGTGTCCACCGTTGCTCCCACGACATCATAGTTTGAGATTTACCGATCGTTTTCAACAGCGATAGACATCCGCACCGTGTGCACTTCCGCGTTTCACCAGAAACTTTTGTTCCGAGATGAATTTGTCGCACGATATCGTGATGCTGTTCTGTGTGTGTAGACTGATCTACGATACTTTTGTGCGTTTTTGTAATTTTTTTCTGATACAAATAATCGGGTTCCTCGTCAAATCTGAACACAAGTGGTAACGCTTGAGTGAATACGGTGAAGCCCATATTGTCCATCCGAAAGCTCTGAGACAGTCCCGGGATAAATACTTTGCTAGGTAACACGCTACACTCGTCCAATAAAGTGTCGTCAAACTCTATGCTCCGCCCTTCCTTACAGCAATTCCAAGCACGAGTTAACAGTTTATACAAGTGTTTCAGAATGTCCAGATTCACGGATGTTGTTGTAAATGATGGTAGACAGGTGGGGTAAATCTGACCCCACATCTTGAAGATGACGAGTAGTTCTCGAAGTAGGTGTAGCACTGTGGAGTCTGTGAGCAGAGACGAGCCGGTGAAGCTTGAGAATGACTGGAACATTGGAGCCGCACTGAGCAGCTGGAGACTGAAGTCCGACACCCACTGAATCAACGGCTGCATGCTGAATAGGGTCGCTGGAAACAACAATAGTAAAATAAACAAGAAAACTCGATGAATTGTATATAACCAACAGTACACAGGCATATACTCGACAGTACACAGGCATGTAATTGACAGTACACAGGCATATAATTGACAGTAAACAGGCATATAATTGACAGCTAACAGAAATATATTTGTCAGTATACATGTATATAATTGGCAGTAGACATGTATATAATTGGCAGTAGACATGTATATAATTGGCAGTAGACATGCATATAATTAACAGTAGACATGTATATAATTGGCAGTAGACATGCATATAATTAACAGTAGACATGTATATAATTGGCAGTAGACATGTATATAATTGACAGTAGACATGTATATAATTGGCAGTAGACATGTATATAATTGGCAGTAGACATGTATATAATTGGCAGTAGACATGTATATAATTGGCAGTAGACATGCATATAATTAACAGTAGACATGTATATAATTGGCAGTAGACATGCATATAATTAACAGTAGACATGTATATAATTGGCAGTAGACATGTATATAATTGACAGTAGACATGTATATAATTGGCAGTAGACATGTATATAATTGGCAGTAGACATGTATATAATTGGCAGTAGACATGTATATAATTGGCAGTAGACATGCATATAATTAACAGTAGACATGTATATAATTGGCAGTAGACATGCATATAATTAACAGTAGACATGTATATAATTGGCAGTAGACATGTATAATTGGCAGTAGACATGTATATAATTGGCAGTAGACATGCATATAATGGCAGTAGAATGCATTAATTAACAGTAGACATGTATATAATTGACAGTAGACATGTATATAATTGGCAGTAGACATGCATATAATTGGCAGTAGACATGTATATAATTGACAGTAGACATGTATATAATTAACAGTACACATGTATATAATTGGCAGTAGACATGTATATAATTAACAGTAGACATGTATATAATTGGCAGTAACCATGTATATAATTGACAGTAGACATGCATATAATTATCAGTAATAATGTATATAATTGACAGTAGACATGCATATAATTGACAGTACACATGTCTGTAATTGACAGTAACCATGTATATAATTGACAGTAACCATGTATATAATTGACAGTACGCATGCATACAATTGACAATACGCACCATCAGCCTTGTCCTTTTTGCGGACGTCCACATGAAACTCGTCACTATCCAGGCTCCGTAACACCTGGTCTATATCACCATCTCCATGCTTGTTACACAGAATGCCAACCTTCTCTGCTGGACCCTACAATAGTGAACAAAATTTATTGACATTTGATCGACAGCACTCAAAGTACAGGAAGACCGTAACAACACTCGATTGTACATAAATTTCCAGTTACAACGATACACATCATATTTACCTGCACATGTTCAACAAAACCATATTTGATTGAGTTATAAATTTGGCACACGGTTATATTGCAATCTAATGTCTAAGTCAATACACACAGCAGTTACTGGGACAATGTCGGACCGGACGTGAATGTGAGGAGAATGTAATTTTGTTTGAGCACGCAATTCATACATAATATATGATCAATTGTCGACACTCAAATCAGTATGCAAACAACTTCTATCTGTGCTCAATAACCGATAACATACTGTTCAGTGTATTATTGTTTAGGTGTACTAAACACATTGGATCTGTGCTCAATAACCGATAACATACTGTTCAGTGTATTATTGTTTAGGTGTACTAAACACATTGGATCTGTGCTCAATAACCGATAACATACTGTTCAGTGTATTATTGTTTAGGTGTACTAAACACATTGGATCTGTGCTCAATAACCGATAACATACTGTTCAGTGTATTATTGTTTAGGTGTACTAAACACATTGGATCTGTGCTCAATAACCGATAACATACTGTTCAGTGTATTATTGTTTAGGTGTACTAAACACATTGGATCTATGCTCAATAATCATTTGATGTCAAGAGTATTACTGTACTAGTATCTTAACTAACATAATCTACCAATCTTTTCTTGCGATGTAATGTTCCTTGTCTTCAGTATTGCCTACCAACCTTATCTTGAGATGAAACATTGCAGGGTCTTTAGTATTGCCTACCAACCTTATCTTGAGATGAAACGTTGCAGGGTCTTTAGTATTGCCTACCAACCTTATATTGAGATGAAACGTTGCAGGGTCTTTAGTATTGCCTACCAACCTCATCTTAAGATGAAACGTTGCAGTGTATTGCTTACCAACCTTATCTTGAGATGAAACGTTGCAGTGTATTGCCTATCAACCTTATCTTGAGATGTAATGTTACAGGGCTTTCAGGATTGCCTACCAACCTTATCTTGAGATGTAACGTTGCTGGGCTATCACTATTGCCTACCAACCTTATCTTGAGATGTAACGTTGCCGGGTTTCAGGATTGCCTACCAACCTTATCTTGAGATGTAATGTTGCCAGGATATCACTATTGCCTACCAACCTTATCTTGAGATGTAACATTGCCGGGCTATCACTATTGCCTACCAACCTTATCTTGAGATGTAACATTGCTGGGCTATCACTATTGCCTACCAACCTTATCTTGAGATGTAACATTGCTGGGCTATCGCTATTGCCTACCAACCTTATCTTGAGATGTAACATTGCTGGGCTATCACTATTGCCTACCAACCTTATCTTGAGATGTAACATTGCTGGGCTATCGCTATTGCCTACCAACCTTATCTTGAGATGTGATGTTGCGGGGTTTCAGGATTGCTTTGATCACGTTCCCGATGGAGTAAAGCACCAGCTGCGTATGGAAATCTACAGCTTTCTGATGACCAGCACTGAAGCAAATATTCATTAAAATTATGTCAAATTTTCCTTTGATTTCATCCAATATATATGAACATGAATTGCTTACCTTTTATTTTTGCATAGAATACAAGAAAACAACAGAACTGTAAGGAGGCCATGAACAGGCTTCTCTTAGCAGACAGATCTGTAGACCAATAGTAAACACGGTGGACTGGTAATCCAGGGAACGCAGGTTCGATCCCCATTGACTCTAATAATCAACAGTCTTTCAGATGGGATGCTAAACCGAGGTCTCGTGTCGGTGCTTTACACCATGCACGTAAAAGAAACAGAGGTGACTGTCTGTATCATTGCACTCTCCTCCAAAAATCTAAAATGATTAATCTCTTCAGGAGGCGTCGCTCATATGGGCAACCAGTAGCGACGATAGGAATAAAATCAACATGTGTTTCACCTGTTGGGGGTATTCAATACATTTGTGCTGTCTAAAGTGTGTATGGGCAGAACAATACATTGCAGCTCTTGAACGTTTCAAGACTGTAAATGACCATAAATGTTACAAAAGTTGTGTTAAAGTGCATTTACGTTTTTCATTTCAATTAGTGGAACAGCGATGTTACTAATGCACCATGGGGTATATATTGATAACGTTGCAGAAGCATGTGCAATTTGTGACGTCAAACAACAATTAGTTTATACAAATTTATTTTAGCTCGATTGCGAAACTCTCGAGACCTCATTCCTGATGGAATCCATCGCCATGAGGGAGAGAGAAGAGGCAACATGGAATTTAAATGCCTTGCCTAAGGGCACAATGGTAACGGCTTCAGCGGGGCTCAAACTCTGGACCTTTCGCACCTGAAGGTGCTATCACCACTTCCACAACTGTACATGTTCATGTACCTATAACTACTGTACATGTTCATGTACCTATAACTACTGTACATGTGAACGTACCTATAACTACTGTACATGTGAACGTACCTATAACTACTGTACATGTGAACATACATATAACTACTGTACATGTGAACATACATATAACTACTGTACATGTGAACATACATATAACTACTGTACACGTGAACGTACCTATAACTACTGAACGTACCTATAACTACTGTATATGTGAACATACATATAACTACTGTACATGTGAATGTACCTATAACTACTGTACATGTGAACGTACCTATAACTACTGTACATGTGAACATACCTATAACTACTGTATATGTGAACATACCTATAACTACTGTACATGTGAATGTACCTATAACTACTGTACACATGAACGTACCTATAACTACTGTATATGTGAACATACCTATAACTACTGTATATGTGAACGTACCTATAACTACTGTATATGTGAATGTACCTATAACTACTGTACACATGAACGTACCTATAACTACTGTACATGTGAACATACCTATAACTACTGTACACATGAACATACCTATAACTACTGTACATGTGAACATACCTATAACTACTGTACACATGAACATACCTATAACTACTGTATATGTGAACATACCTATAACTACTGTACATGTGAATGTACCTATAACTACTGTACATGTGAACATACCTATAACTACTGTACATGTGAACGTACATATAACTACTGTATATGTGAACATACCTATAACTACTGTACATGTGAACGTACCTATAACTACTGTACATGTGAACTTACCTATAACTACTGTATATGTGAATGTACCTATAACTACTGTACACATGAACGTACCTATAACTACTGTACATGTGAACGTACCTATAACTACTGTACATGTGAACTTACCTATAACTACTGTATATGTGAATGTACCTATAACTACTGTACACATGAACGTACCTATAACTACTGTACATGTGAACGTACCTATAACTACTGTACATGTGAACTTACCTATAACTACTGTATATGTGAATGTACCTATAACTACTGTACACATGAACGTACCTATAACTACTGTACATGTGAACGTACCTATAACTACTGTACATGTGAACTTACCTATAACTACTGTATATGTGAATGTACCTATAACTACTGTACACATGAACGTACCTATAACTACTGTACATGTGAACGTACATATAACTACTGTATATGTGAACATACCTATAACTACTGTACACATGAACGTACCTATAACTACTGTACATGTGAACATACCTATAACTACTGTATATGTGAACATACCTATAACTACTGTACATGTAAACATACCTATAACTACTGTACAATCCCATCTTCATACTCAACAGCCTCATGAACACATAGTCCTGCATCGTGTGAACCTGCTTACCAAAGTTCTCCGTCAACGTTTGACAAATGCTCATTATCATACCTGAAAATCACAAACAACTAAATTGATATTAAGCGAGACATATTCTGGAATATATGCATACAAATATATGCGAAGCAAGTTCTAACAACTTATATTAATCACTAAATGTGGTCATTTGTGTGGGAGGAAACCGGAGTACCCGGAGAAAACCCACCTGTCCGATCTGGTGACCACCGTACCATCTCACATACTTCCCGGTCCGAGGATCGAACCCGGGTTGCATTTGTGAGAAGCGAGCACGCTAACCACTGCGCTAATCGGACAGCCATATTTATTAATCGAGTTTTGGAACGTTGCTATTAAACGAGCCTCTTGTATATTTTATTTTATATTTCGGGTTTTACGCCTGCATCAGCACCATTTCGGGCTATATCGCCGGCAGGCAGTTTACTTAACAACACCTTTCCTGGGCAGGCTCCAGCGGTTAACCAGTACTTGGGTGCACCAACCTCCATAAGAAACTGCCAACTTGTTCATATAAATGAGACAAAGGCCTGAGTGGGGGCTCAAACCCATGACCATCAGTGATGATAGGTTACAGTGGTATACAAGTCAGCGACCGTAACCACTCGACCACGGAGGCGGACACGAGATCCTATACTTGTCAGCGACCGTAACCACTCGACCACGGAGGCGGACACGAGATCCTATACTTGTCAGCGACCGTAACACTCGACCACGGAGGCGGACACGAGATCCTATACTTGTCAGCGACCGTAACCACTCGACCACGGAGGCGGACACGAGATCCTATACTTGTCAGCGATCGTAACCACTCGACCACGGAGGCGGACACGAGATCCTATACTTGTCAGCGACCGTAACCACTCGACCACGGAAGCGGACACGAGATCCTATACTTGTATGCATAATTATATTCTTTATGTAATTGTTCTTGTTGAAAATCAAACACAGAAAAATACAAAACGGAAGAAACACCCTCAAATTTGATATAAGCTTGTCACATACAAACATGATTATAACAAAACAGTATCCTCGTTAATGTGTTCCTTGTCCGTGGAAGGTGACATATTCATTACGTTTGTACAGTTTCAAACAGAATCGGCCACCATTTAATAGTAATTTATCTACTAGACTATTCCATATATAAATAGCAAGAGCAATAAAATGGACTCACCCCAAATAGTGCGAGTACACGTACAGTACAATTAATGACATCTTCTCGATTATAATCAGACAACATTTTATTCAAAGACAAAACACAGGGATGGCAATAATGAGGGAGTCGTTTGTTTTTCCATTCATTTCAAATCATGTTAATTAATTGATAAAAAAAGGTTACAGATTTTTTACCCATTGGATATACTGTAGGGTATCTGTCGAGATATAGCCACATAATAATTATAAAACGAGGTAGTGGAAGAAAATAGATAGCATGTTGTGGAAAGGAAACAACGATAAAAACAGAGGAAATAACTTAAAAGAGGACGTACATCAGGGTTCATTCTAGGTCAGAATTTTTGGGAGAAGTGAGAAAGCGCGTGTTCTTTAATATACTTCTGCAAAATAGGGTTAAAATGCACAGTACAACCATTAAATACAACATTTGAATAGAAGTAGTGCTTTATAATGGGCCAGTGTATCTTACTAAACAACATTTTGTTTGAAAATCGTAAAAACCAAAAAAAAAAAATTTTTTTATTTAATAGGGAGAAATGGGGCCCCCAGAGGGCGATGTCAGGGTCCCTATGGCGACAATTTCGCCCACATCGCCCTCTAAAATGATCCCTGGTACATACATTTAGAGAGTATTCAGGGGCAGTAACTGACCGATTGATCTTTGTTAACAGGTGTCATCCATATTTTGAGGTGGTCTTAAAACGGATTTCATTACAATTCACGTTTTATGATTGGCACAGTATTTACCCACCTTGTCTCACAGCAAGGAAAACATCCCACCAATCTTGTCCTGTAACCATGGCATACTCCAGCAACAACACAATACTCGACGGCGGTAGCTGCATCGTACTGTCCCTACTGCCGTTGTACGTGCGGAACAGATACACCCGTCCGTCATGCAGACCAAAGATACCGCAACCACTTCCAGTCTGGATCAACGCAGAGAGTTGTAGCGACGGGTGCTGCTGTTTATTCTCACCCTGCGGGGAGAACGACTCCGTCAGCTGACAGAGACTATCCACATTTGATGTCGAGATTGGCTGGAATGTGTACCTATGAATTAACTGTATTGTGCCGTCTTTATACGACATGGCAATGTACGGTAAAAATCCAGTCGTTTCTACAACATTACGACTCATCGGAAGTTTGGGACCGGCGATGCTTGTAAGCTGAGACGGGTGTCGTATTGTTGCCTTGTGCATCCATTTGTGAGTCTTGATGGATGTGTAAGGGCCGGTGTTCAACGAGAACATTTTATGTTGGGGCAGCATCTGTTCGAGAAGTTGCCAGACCTCTAGACTGCTGAAACTAGTTCCACCGCAGCAGATAAACAATGTATCACTGCTCTCGTTGTTCATATATATCACCTTGGTGATCCTGCAAGTATAAAACACATATGTATGTATATCACCTTACCCAAAAAAACACAAACACCACCCAAAAAAAAAAACACCACCCAAAAACCCCCCACCCCCCACTCACCTTATCCTCATATAAAACATATAATCACCTTGTATCCTCCAAACCTATTCACCCCCACCTATATCACCTTTATCCTCAATATAAAACATATACCTATATCACCTTATCCTCAATATAAAACATATACCTATATCACCTGGTGATCCTGCAAGTATAAAACATATACGGAATCACCTGGTGATCCTGCAAGTATAAAACACATATATCACCTTGGTGATCCTGCAAGTATAAAATATATATATCACCTTGGTGATCCTGCATGTATAAAACATATATATCACCTTGGTGATCGAGCAAGTATAAAATATATATATCACCTTGGGGATCCTGCAAGTATAAAACATATATATCACCTTGGTGATCCTGCAAGTATAAAACATATAAATCACCTTGGTGATCCTGCAAGTATAAAACATATACCGGTATATCACCTTGGGGATCCTGCAAGTATAAAATATATACCGGTATATCACCTTGGTGATCCTGCAAGTATAAAACATATACCGGTATATCACCTTGGTGATCCTGCAAGTATAAAACATATACCGCTATATCACCTAGGTGATCCTGCAAGTATAAAACATATACCGGTATATCACCTGGGTGATCCTGCAAGTATAAAACATATACCGGTATATCACCTTGGTGATCCTGCAAGTATAAAACATATACCGGTATATCACCTTGGTGATCCTGCAAGTATAAAACATATACCGGTATATCACCTTGGGGATCCTGCAAGTATAAAACATATACCGGTATATCACCTGGGTGATCCTGCAAGTATAAAACATATACCGGTATATCACCTTGGGGATCCTGCAAGCATAAAACATATACCGGTATATCACCTGGGTGATCCTGCAAGTATAAAACATATATATCACCTTGGTGATCCTGCAAGTATAAAACATATAAATCACCTTGGTGATCCTGCAAGTATAAAACATATATATCACCTTGGTGATCCTGCAAGTATAAAACATATACCGGTATATCACCTTGGGGATCCTGCAAGTATAAAACATATACCGGTATATCACCTGGGTGATCCTGCAAGTATAAAACATATATATCACCTTGGTGATCCTGCAAGTATAAAACATATAAATCACCTTGGTGATCCTGCAAGTATAAAACATATATATCACCTTGGGGATCCTGCAAGTATAAAACATATACCGGTATATCACCTTGGGGATCCTGCAAGTATAAAATATATACCGGTATATCACCTTGGTGATCCTGCAAGTATAAAACATATACCGGTATATCACCTTGAGGATCCTGCAAGTATAAAACATATACCGGTATATCGCCTAGGTGATCCTGCAAGTATAAAACACATACCGGTATATCACCTTGGTGATCCTGCAAGTATAAAACAAAACATTTAACTACACTGTTGTAGCTGGTACTTCCACGGCAGATGAACACTGCTCTCATTTCATCATAAACATCTCTTTGGTGATATGGAGAATAAATATACATACCGTGTGTGATTATCACTGTTGCCATATTCCATTTGAGTTTTAGTATACAGACTAGCACTATTTATGCACGATATTGCAATGTTTCTCCCGGACAGTTTCACCGACACCAAGAAGCACTGAATGGCCGAGGAGAGTTGGCCGTCGCTCGTGGCGATCATGATGTCTCCGTTCCCGGTGTTAGCAATATCAGCAGCGGTGAGGCGCATGTGATTCCGGGACAAACTTTCCGACGCAGTCACCACACTACCATCTGTTTGATGCACACCAACAGTTACCTAGAAAACAAATGTAATTATTTTTATATATATATATATACAAATTTATTTTAGCTCGATTGCGAAACAAGTTCTTTCAACTTATATCGATCACTCTCGAGACCTCATTCCTGATGGAATCCATCGACATGAAGGAGAGAGAAGAGGCAATGTGGAATTTAAATGCCTTGCCTAAGGACACAATCGTAACGGCTCCAGCGGGGCTCGAACTCCGGACCTTTCGCACCTGAAGCGAACGCGCATCCACTGCGCTATCACGACTTCAAAATGTAATTACTGCTTGTCAGGGCCTCTGTCTGAATGTTTGTCTGCACCATTTCTGTCGCCAATTGAAAAACACTGAAGCCAATTAAAAAAACTTGGAGCCAACTAAGAGCCATATAGTTCACAAATAAATATTTCAAGCCATATATTTGATCAAACATGTGCAAAAAAAATTCTTTTAAAAAGTTGCGCCATATATTTTCGCCAATTCACAAAATTTAGTGCCAATATTTGTTCTTTGTCACAATTGGCGCCATTGGCGACTGACGGCGGGAACCCTGCTTGTACACCATAACTTTCGATCATTTCATAATGAAATTTTCATTTAATCTAATTAAATA
The DNA here is from genome assembly GCA_014843695.1 of Archivesica marissinica. Lineage (NCBI taxonomy): Eukaryota > Metazoa > Mollusca > Bivalvia > Venerida > Vesicomyidae > Archivesica > Archivesica marissinica. The sequence continues at coordinate 64,811,418 of CM026391.1, forward strand.
CCGTAAATAAATTCTATAAATCTTTACATAACTTATAAAAATGGACAAAATATCTGACATTGGGAAGATAGATGTGTAACTTTCTATAAATAGAGTCAAACTTAAACAAAGACAACGTCGATTAAGAGACCAATTGTATTAAGAGACTACTTTTTCAGTTCGCGTTTGTGTTGTTAGGAACAAATTAGTCTGTATTAAGAGACCGTTTCTGCTTAGAGACCACTTTTTTTAGATTTGAGAATTCTCTCTTTTTATATCCTCTAATGGTCGGTCGAACAAGTTTGAACCATTATCCTAGTGCATGGTGGGAAGAGATAACTGGCTCAGTAACTTACGAGTCCAGAAGCAGAAACGAGCACCCATCCTTCCACAAAGCTACCCCCAAACTGTGTGAGAGACGGCGTAAATCTCATGTTCCGTACAAACTTCTCAATATACTGTGTCTTATCTCTCTTGTCTGGGTCAAATATGATCTGAAATGACATACAACATGCAGCATCACACAAAGAGTACTGGTCAGTTATAAATATTTTGGATTATAAATTTTATTATTATTTATTATTTAATAGATTTTGGTCTTATGGTAAATGAGCTTATTAGACAAATAACCCACCGTGTTTACGATTTCCTGACCAACCCGATTTTTATACCGTCTGAATTTTTTAAATGAAATTTTGAAAAAAAGAATGGGATTTTATTTTTGAATTTTTTCCCCCCTTCATTTTTTACATTTTTCTGTGCCCAAACAAAAAATTCCTCTCCGACTGATCCTATTTATGTTTGTGTGAAACAGTAAACACAGGTTGTTTTTTTGGCCTTGTAAAGAGTCAAATAGCGAATTTCTAGCTTAAATTACAACAGACAGGTGCCCCTCTAATGGATCTACAATTTTTGTAAGCCTATTTAGGTCTGTGGTGTTGAAAGGGTTAACTCTAAAAATTTGTCAATTTTGTATTAAAATCTACAGTACTTTTGGCAGCTTATATGCAACAATAGGTGCATCAGTCAACTGAAGCTAAAGATGGCTGTGTTAAATATTGCTACTATCAGCTGGCAAGCCAATGATGAACTATGTGCTATGTACCGGTGCATAATGGTGGTTATAAGCTGTGGCCTTTTGCTATGCAATACAAATGTATATATAATATAAGTCGTTAATTAATTTCTCATCTCCTTAATGCAAACATGTGTATTGTACTGGCATTGTCTAATTGACTACACATGCAATTAGTTTATACAAATATATCTTTTTTTTCATTTTCTTGAATATATTTATTTTGTTATTTAAACACATTTCACAAACATTATACATTTAACAGTTTGATAATGACAGAACTTATATGTAACATTGTACATATTTATCAAATGTGGTTAAGTTACAAAATAATTTAAATCTATCATCTATAATCTACCATTCTCGCTTTCTCTCACATACACAGCCTCGTATTCACACTTACACCCCCATTCACTCACACAACCAACACCCATACACGCATTCAAACCCAGCAAGTACAGAAATATAGGACGTAGCTGTATTTGTTGTTAAGGAATAAATATGCATGTAGGGTAGGAGGCATCTTTTTTCACTCACTGTTTGTGTGTTATCATTTTTGGTATTTGTCAGTTATGTTAGGGGTATATTTTTCCAATTTTTATTATGTTTTTCTATTTTATCTCCTGTAAAGGCGATATGTTGTTCTATGTTTATTCTACTCTTTAAGTACTTTTTAAAGACTGGTAAATTTGGTAACGTTTTTCTAAACTTATTTATGAAAATATAATACTTTGCCAAGAGCAAATATATCTTAGCTCAATTGACTAAACTGGTTCTTGAAACATTAGTGAAATTGCTCTCGAGATCTCATTGATGTTTCCTGATAGTTTCCATCGCCACGAGGCAGAATAGAGACAATGTGGAATCTCAGTGTCACCACGAGGCAGAATAGAGACAATGTGGAATCTCAGTGCCTTGCCTCGAGGCAGAATAGAGACAATGTGGAATCTCAGTGCCTTGCCTCGAGGCAGAATAGAGACAATGTGGAATCTCAGTGCCTTGCCTCGAGGCAGAATAGAGACAATGTGGAATCTCAGTGCCTTGCCGAGGCAGAATAGAGACAATGTGGAATCTCAGTGCCTTGCCTCGAGGCAGAATAGAGACAATGTGGAATCTCAGTGCCTTGCCTCGAGGCAGAATAGAGACAATGTGGAATCTCAGTGTCACCACGAGGCAGAATAGAGACAATGTGGAATCTCAGTGCCTTGCCTCGAGGCAGAATAGAGACAATGTGGAATCTCAGTGTCACCATGAGGCAGAATAGAGACAATGTGGAATCTCAGTGCCTTGCCTCGAGGCAGAATAGAGACAATGTGGAATCTCAGTGCCTTGCTGTAATGTAAATCACTTTCAGTACGCCTAATTGAAATTAGTTTATACAAATAGATTTTAGCTCGATTGCGAAACAAGTTCTTACAACTTATATTAATCACTCTCGAGACCTCATTCCTGATGGAATCCATTGTCACGAGGGAGAGAGAAGAGGCAACGTGGAATTTAAATGCCTTGCCTAAGGGCACAATCGTAACGGCTCCAGAGGGGCTTGAACTCGGGACCTTTCGCACCTGAAACGAACGCGCATCAACTGAAATTGCCGGCATAGAAAAGGAACACTCGTATACAGTGCATATTCATCTTTCAGAACAAGACTACGATGCTAAATAAAATAATGCTAAACCAAAAATAATAACTAACTAACAAATGGTATACATGTATTTGTATACAAACCTGCAAGCCATTATGGAACCACATGACAGCCAGCACCTCCTCACCGACGTTGCTTACAGAACCAACACAGTGCCATTCATTTAACAGATGCTCCTAAATATATAACAACAAGTTACTACTAGCACAGGGCTCAAGATAGACCCAAATGTTTGGGAGAAGCGAGAAAGCGCATGATTGTGTCATCTAATGGTATTATTTAATCAATTTCAACAGAATAGGGTTAAAATACACAATATGACCATTAAATACAATATATGAATAGAAGGAGGGCTTTACGGTGGTCGGTGTATCTTACGGGGCGAAGTCAGGGTCCCAAGGATGAATAATTTGCCAATGTTTCCGTCTAGCATAGAAACACATTGAAGTCTGCAGATTTCATTCATAACAAAGACATTTCACTTTATATGGCCGTGTTACTCAGGGTTCATCAGGGTTCATTCTAGGTCAGAATTTTTGGGAGAAGTGAGAAAGCGCGTGATCGCTTCCTTAAATGGTGTTCTTTAATATACTTCTGCAAAATAGGGTAAAAATGCACAGTACAACCATTAAATACAACATTTGAATAGAAGAGTGCTTTATAATGGACCCAGTGTATCTTACTAGACAAAATTTTGTTTGAAAACATGTAAAAACCAATTTTTTTTAGGGAGAAGTGGGGCACCCAGAGGGCGAAGTCAGGGTCCCTAGGGCCACATCGCATAGCATTGTACAATGTAGCACAAACAAAGTATTCCTAAATTTGCAATATTAGCTTAGGTCTAAAGGACTGGCACAAATACGAGTACCACATGGGTGAACAGGAGTACGCTGCAACCCTGAAAACTGATCTTGGGAAGAAGATCATCGGACATCGTGAAATACATATGAACGCCTGATTTGTCAAAAAATTCGCTCGCCCATATGGTTCGCCGGTGGCGAGGGTAAATAAGTTCAATCATCAAAAAATCAGTCAGTCAGAGTTCCGATAAAATTTGAATCTTTTAAGCCATTTGTCTGACAAACTGGCAAAGTTTTGTGAAGATTGATGTCACAGTATCATGCCGGATATTCTAATTTAACAGTAGTTTATATAAATTTATTTCAGCTACAAACTTATATTAATCACTCTCGATACCTCATTCCTGATGGAATCCATAGTCAAGAGGGCGAGAAGAGGCAACGTGGAATTTAAATGCCTTGCCTAAGGGCACAAACGTAACGGCTCCAACGGGGCTCGAACTTCGGGCATTTCGAACCTAAAGCGAACGTGCTACCAATTCGATATCATGACTTGTACTAAAGACACAGTAATTGGCTGTTAAAATCAATGACATTATCTATGATATCTTATATAACGTATTCGCACAAACTATTATCATGTAAGGTATAAAGAGGATGATTCACGAGTCCGTCTTCACAACAGATGATCATTGACAACTTCTTAGTTTACACAACTTACATTAGTTTAATTGCTCTCATAGTTTAAAACAGCATTACATCGTAATAAAGGATGTTTTGGGTAAAATATAAATACTAATGTGTGTTTTTACAAAAATCGAAATTGTCGCTCAGAAACGATAAAATTCCAATAAATTTAAACCGTCATATACGCGTATTTGTTTATCAACACACGAAATGTAAACACGCACAACGCGCATGCGTGAAACAACAGAGGATGTAGATAACAACGTATATATTTTGAACATGAAAGACTATCTATCTATCTTCCTCTAATGTCGAACCCCTCGCGGGGATGTAGAAATGTCCCTAAAGACTTAGCTAACAGAGGTATGAATCAACATATCAAGTAATTTAATTAAAAAAGACAACGTGGGACAAGTGCGGATGATGCATTCCGGTTGTAAACAAGTGCGGACGATGCCTTCCGGTTGTAAACAAGTGCGTGACCGATCGACTCGGAAAGTCCTACTTTCGGTTTTGGGCCCCCCCCCGCAAAAAACATTGTTTACCAAATGAACATAAACATACAAAGTATAATGTTAGAATGTCTGGAAGCAGCATTGATACCCATACCTAAAAATTGAATTTTTCAAATATCTTTTATTTCATACAATGTAATGCTGCTTTAAGTATTATTTATTTCAGTATTTGTACATGTAATCAAGAAATGAACATTTTACATATAATTTAACAGCAGTAGATTGAAAGGGATTAGAACGAATGAAAACTTATATAGTTCTTCTCCCTATCAATTGATTGATATACAATAGGCAGGAGAATAATATATATATATATAACAATGAAAATACGTGAAATCTATTCTAGGTATCTGCTAAAGAATTTCAGAAGTTATTGTATTAGTGAGTCAATAGTTTTGTATGCTAAAAAGAAAATGGTTAATATTTAAAGCCGCATTACATCGTATGAAATAAAAGATATTTGAAAAATTCGAATTTTACGTATGGGTAGCAATGCTACTACACATTCTAACATTATACTTTGTATATTTATGTTCAATTGGTAAACAGTGTTTTTTGGCGATAAAACAAACTCGAAACCGAAAGTAGGACTTTCCGAGTCGATCGGTTACGCACTTGTTTACAACCAGAACGCATCGTCCGTACTTGTTTACATTCGGAATGCATCGTCCCCATTTGCCCCACGTTGTCTTTTTTAATTAAATTACTTGATATGTTGATTCATACCTCTGTTAGCTAAGTCTTTTAGGGACATTTCTACATCCCCGCGAGGGTTCGACATTAGAGGAAGATAGATAGTCTTTCATGTTCAAAATATATACGTTGTTTTCTACATCCTCTGTTGTTTCACGCATGCGCTTCTGCGTGTTTACATTTCGTGTGTTGGTAAACAAATTCGCGTATACGACGGTTTATATTTATTGGAATTTTATCGTTTCTGAGCGACTATTTCGATTTTTGTAAACACACACACATTAGTATTTATATTTTACCCAAAACATCCTTTATTACGATGTAATGCTGCTTTAAAGGAATATTTGAAGAAAGTTCAAGAACATGACCTATCAAATCAGAGCACGAGAAGAAGAGATTAGTTTAAAGAAATGTGATTGAATAGGATCGGTTGTTGTGTCAATAACGACAGCATTCAGATTGGAATCCATCGCCATGAGGGAGAGAAGAGGCGGTGTGGATTTAAGTGTCGTGTCAAGGACACCACAACCACACAATTGTGATCATATGAAGCTAATTAGTGAAATCATGAAGTTGAAATCATGAATTTGAAATCATGAATTTGTGAAGTTGAAATCATGCATTTGTGAAGTTGAAATCTTGAAGTTGAAATCATGAATGTGTGAAGTTAAAATGATGAAATAGCGAATGTCACCACCAATCTTTTGTACATAACTCAACAAACATACACCATAGTTCATACCTTCATAGCCCACACTTGGCAGTCTCCATTTATATCAATGAGTAGTAACTTGCTCCCAGTCGTATCCCAAACAATATGCAACAGTTGGTTGCAAATAGATGTGACAAGGTGAGGTTCCCATGGCTTATCAATGTCTAGCACCACCACTTCGTACTGTTTATCAAAATGTGACCTACAAGTGTAAAGCATAATCATATGTAAGCATGCAGTCAATATTGTCCGCTGTCTCTACTGGGCAGAAATATGTGGGTACCAGCAAGAAGTTGATAAAATTTTGATTCAAACAATGTTACCTCTAGTATGACTGCTTACAATGGAATGCAACATCACGGCCCATGGCAAATTACTTCTGGTAAAGTGTAATTTTGATTTTTCTTTTCATATATTTATACCGTCCATGCATGCGAGTACGCCTATAAGACGACCCATGAATTTGGTCATGAAATCGGTGGATTTTGGCATGCACTCGCATATAAAGATAGGTTCAGGGTTCATTCTGGGTCAGAATTTTTGGGAGAAGTGATAAAGCGCGTGATCGCTTCCTTAAATGGTGTTCTTTAACATACTTCCGCAAAATAGGGTTAAAATGCACAGTACAACCATTAAATACAACATTTGAATAGAAGGAGTGCTTTATAATGGGCCAGTGTATCTTACTAGACACAAATTTGTTTGAAAATTGTAAAAGGAGAAGTGGGCCCCCAGAGCCGACAATTTCGCCCACATCGCCCTCTAGAATGATCCCTGTAGGTTGATAATATTTTCAGTGTCAGGGTGCTTTCTTTTCTAAAACGTAATTACCGCATGGATACCATGTAACTATGGATACCATGTAACTATGGATACCATGTAACTAGGGATACCATGTAACTATGGATACCATGTAACTATGGATACCATGTAACTAGGGATACCATGTAACTATGGATACCATGTAACTAGGGATACCATGTAACTAGGGATACCATGTAACTAGGGATACCATGTAACTAGGGATACCATGTAACTAGGGATACCATGTAACTATGGATACCATGTAACTATGGATACCATGTAACTAGGGATACCATGTAACTAGGGATACCATGTAACTATGGATGGCAATGAATGTTTTAAAATGATATTCAAATATTTAAAAAATGGATTTTAAGTATTTCAATTAAAATTTCAATAAATTGCAGTTAACTTGTATGTTTAATTTTCAATCAAGTAAGATTCAAACAAAAAAAGAATGGCCCCTCATGAGATGCAAACAGTAGCCGGGATTTGGCTCCAATTAACAAAGGCAAATGATGACACGTTACTCATAATTACATGCACTAATAATTGATTAATGCAATGTACCAGGGCTCATTCTAGGTCAGAATTTTTGGGAGAGTGAGAAAGCACGTGATCGCTTCCTTAAATGGTGTTCTTTAATATACTTCTGCAAAATAGGGTTAAAATGCACAGTACAACCATTAAATACAACAGTTGAATAGAAGGAGTGCTTTATAATAGGCAGTGTATCTTACTTGACAAAGTTTTGTTTGAAAATCGTAAAAAAACACACAAAAAGAAGAAGTGGGGCCCCCAGAGGGCGAAGTCAGGGTCCCTAGGATGACAATTTCGCCCACATCACCCTCTATAGAATGATCCCTGATATTATGTACTCTATTTGATGGACACAGATTTTGTTGCAAATAATAATTGTACCCAGTGAAAGCACACGATTCCCAGCTTCTCACTAAAAGCATGACTGTCCCCTTGTTGAAACATTTGATGTATCACATTTAGGTAATCCTGTTTATTTCTCCATGCATGTGATATGACGTAATTTTGGATTCCCAATAACCAGTTTTTTTATACTGTGTATTCGCTCATATTATTGACATACGGGAGTTTAATTAAGCCATACTGTTTGTTGGATTATTACACTACATGAAAAGCACAATCTTTGTATACATGGATGACTATTCAGGGTTCCTGCTGTCGGTCGCGAATGGCGCCAAACAATAAATATTGGAGCTAAATATTGTGAATTGGTGAAAATATTTGAGGCAACTTTTTTTTTTGGCACATGTTTCGTCATAGAAATGACACAGACAAACATTCAGACAGAGGGAACCCTGCTATTCATGACATTCAATTTTCCACAAGTTTCAATAATAAACATTTTATTAATATATTTATAGAGTGGTGGAACCTATGCTCGGCGTATTTTTTCCATTTACATCCGTATTTAAAATATTTAAATAGTTTTAACCTATTTTCGCTGACAGAGGTGAAGCATGGTTCAATGGTGTTTCGCTGTGTGTACCGGTAGCCTAATGCAACTACCACCTGACAGGTTCAGTAGCCGAATATAAACAGACAACTTGTTGGAAAACAATTTCCACCGAAATGTGCGGTTTATGAGCATTTCAGGTGACTATCCGGATTGAAAAAAAATGTACAAATAACCAGAAAAAGTTTCATACGAGTTGTAATATTGTTAGTTATTGATGTTACTAGTCAAAATAATATATTGAACAACATTTACCCATGCATAAATTAAAAAAACTCATGTATGCCGTGCATAGGTGCCCTAAACTATCTAGTTCCCCATGGAAACAGGTGCCGTTGCGATAGCTGTGTTGAGGCGCATGGTCATGTAATGTTCAAAGCTAAAAATTTTCAACAACAATTTTTGGAAAGTTTTGTTCACGATTTAAGAAAATAATAATATATGGCAAGTGCATTTAACTTTTTTATAGGCCATGTTATGTAGGATTTACGCCGAGCATAGGTTCCACCACTCTATGAATCTTGTGGAGAGTATGTACATGTACAATGACACACGAGAGGTCAAGTATTATGCAGGGACCTGGAGCTACGACTTGTAATAGGTCATGTGGTTCCGAATATTTGAATACCTAGTCATTTAAATAACACTGATTTTATAGTTATATATAAATACTAATTTCTAAAAACGTATATAAAATGTTGTATATTCAAGAAGGGTAACTGCGGTCTGACGAATTTAAATCAACAACCTCCCTTGCATATACGACTGAAATATCCTAGATTGATGTCCTCTGCAACCCTCTCTTTAGCATGGGCCCAAGTCATAAACACAGAATAGAAAACCGAAAGTTCTCATTCGGCAATCACGGACAATATTAAAGCTTGATTGTGCTTGTGGTTCAAATAAACCTAAAACGGGATCACACGCATCTGTTACAATAAATTATGGGGTGTTTTCACGCATCTGTTACAATAAATTATGGGGTGTTTTTATTAATATTTCAGAGTGGAATTTCGTTCTCGAAACAAAATAAATCGATCCCATTGAACAGTGTTATTGCTTCACTTGGATAGTGTCCATTCTCAATGTGTGTAACTTGAGCTAACAGAGTTGACGGCGATAGGGAGTTACAATTATATGAATAAAAATACGACAGTGGAACAAGAGATAGTGGCATCCGTGGTAGAACGTTGGATTTGGAATCGATCGGTCCCGGGTTCGATACTCGGTCAGGCCACGTATGTAGTGTCATTGAGCAAGGCATTTCTTGTCTTCACACACATTGCTTAGTACTTGTTAACCACATAGGTCAGCTAAGCTTGTCCAGGAAAACATGTCTACGTCCCCGCAAGGTGTTTGACATGAATGGAACATACATACGTCCGAAATCTGCTATCCGACTAATGATCAATCACTGTGCATTAGCGTTAGGATAGAAAAGTGGGTGGGGTAACTATACCTATCTGGAATTTCAGATTGTTTCAGCAATGCCAATATATTTCTACATGAGAGATTTATACAGTTGCGTTCTTCAGACACCCAGTCTTTTACAAACTGCTTCTGTAATACATCGATACTGTAAACAAGCTCCATTTTTCAAAAGTATGATGAATTTTTAGCACCCTTTTTGAAAAAATACAGCACACACTAATTATATCAACAAACACTAACTTGAAAATAATTAACTCCCCTTGTAAGTTTCCATTATTATGACAATCTCATTAATCGACAAAAGATCCGGGTATTGGGTAGCGAATATCAAATCAATTTGACAATGAGACCTTATATAATTCGGCATAGGTACATAGCATTGTGTAATAGCTATAAACGATCACCATATATGACACACTATAATGCTGGGCGGACGCTACACTTAGTTAATGGATCAGCACCATAGGAAAAAGGGCATACATATGCTAAGGGATCTCTACGGTACTATGTAGCTAGCAAACTATGCGATGCGACCATATAACATGTATGCATATGTAGACTGGTGTAATAACTGCTTAGCAACACCAAGTACGGGTACGGGCCTCGTTGGTACTGAGTAGCGAGTAAAATAGGTGATGTGAACAAGAGTATACGTATACATGTAGTCTGGTTTAATAGCTGCTGAGAAACACAAAGTAGGACTCTCTATCTTGGCCTGGGTGGACCCTACACTTAGTTAACGGACAACCACCCCCTCGAAAACCACAGAATTACGGCTCAGAACCTCTTTGGTACTGAATAGCGAGCAAAATAGGAAATGTGACACCACAATACAGGGTATAGGCCTACGTATGTATCCTGGTACAATAGCTGCTTAGAAACACCAAGTATGACTCTCTATCTAGGCCTGGGTGGGACCTTCACTTAGTAAACGAGCCGCAACCCCTTCTAAAACCACAGAACTACGACTCCGGATCTCTTTAGTATTGCATAGCGAGCACAGTTGGCGATGTGACCCCCACGAGACAGGGTAGCCTGGTATAATAGCTGCTTAGAAACACCAAGTATGACTATCTATCTTGGCCTGGGCCTGCACTTAGTCAACGGACAACCACCCCTTCGAAAACCACAGCATTACGGCCCCGGGTCTCTTTGGTACTGAATAGCGATCAAAGTAGGCGATGTGACCCCCCACAAGACTGGTTATACGTATGTAGCCTGGTATCATAGCTGCTTAGAAACACCAAGTATGACTATCTATCTTGGCCTGGGTGGATGTCTGTGATATAGATTACAAATGCAGGAGCAGGTTGTCACTAATGTTGGTGAAACTTGTGACCCAACCCATTTGCTTCTTATAAATTATAACAGTTTCACTCATATAATATTCATTACATTTCATTTGTTGTACAACTATTGTGCAGTCTGTGTATTTGTATGTTATTTGTTTAAACTAAAACTGATTGTCGTCTGCATATCACGATTGTGACTTTGGCTTTCTAACGTTTCTTGAACATAGCTTGATGAAAATAAACCGGGGAAATACTTGAAATATATGCGTCTAAAGAGTGTTCCATGATGCATCGTTTGGTGGTTACATTGACACACAGGCACCAGACACAAATTTTTTTTTATTTTTGGCCTATGGTCATATAGTAAGTAATATATAATAAAGGCAACCAACGAAATTGAAACATGCATGCAGAAACATCGACGAGAAACTAGGTAAAAACGACCAGATCACTGATTTGCCCTCGTGGTCCCGACCGGAAGACCTTATTATATCAACAAATACTTTTTATTTCATCGAGATCGATCAAATAACACCTGAACGGCGCATTGTTTCATCGGGAACAGCAGGAAACGAAAAGTTGTCGTTTTGGCTGGGCGATCGGTTTTTGGCAACATACGATGTGAATGAATGCTTTTTTCTCATTGGTCAAAAATGAAACATGTAAATACATATATAAACAGCAGCCAATGAAATGCCGCTGTATATTCACCGCGGATCTTATCCAAAATGGAACAATTATTGAATTTTACTTTTGTTTTGTATTTGATTCCTGTATTGCTGTTGGATCTGCACGCCGAGGCTGCAAACAACATGATTCGCGAGAGAAAGATTCCATTTAACGAAGTATGAGTGATTTTTAGATGTTATGAGTATTACACTGGGTAAAACGTCGAGAAAACATTCCGCCAAATCAAAAACCGAACACCCAGCCAAAACGACAACATTTCATGCCCTGCTGTTCACGATGAAACAATGTGCCATTCTGGTGTTATTTGACCGATCTCCATGAAATAAAAAGTATTTGTTGATAGAATAAGGTCTTCCGGTCGGGACCACGAGGGCAAATCAGTGATCTGGTCGTTTTTACCTAGTTTCTCGTCGATGTTTCTGCATGCATGTTTCAATTTCGTTGGTTGCCTTTATTATATATTACTTACTATATGACCATAGGCCAAAAATATAAAAAAAAATTGTGTCTGGTGCCTGTGCATTGACAGGTTGGAATCGATAGCGCAAATGCTTAATGTTTGCTGGAAATAAATGGTGGCCACTGTTGGCGGCTGGCTTGTGTTTATCTACAGTGCTTTGGATTCTGGTAAATTCCAGTTGACGGACTAACTGGACATACACGTACCGGGTATATATAAAATTATATGTCTTTTGCATCCTATCACATCCAATCGTATCTGTATGTCAGTGTGTGTCTGTGTCTCAGCCTCTGTCTTTATACACTCGACGCTTTTTATCATTTTTATAAAACAAGGCTTTTATTGTAAAATATGTTGATATTTGAACACAGTGAAGTGGGAGTCATTCATTAAAATCGAAAATCGCCGAGTACAAGGGTCATGGGTACTGCGGTGTAAGATGAGGTCGAGCGTCGAGTTGATTATGTTACAGATACATGTATATTTATGTCAGAATTACATGGGGCGTATATATCTACGTTAGAATGGCAAGGGGCGTATAAATCTATGCAATCAGCTGCCTGTGGTATTTACCTGTAGGGGCCTACCCTATTATTATGTTCGTGACTAGGCCATCTTCTTCTTTCGGATGCATTTTATCTATCTTCCTATTAGTCAAACCCCTGATGGGGACCTTAGACTTTGACGCGCGTCAACTGACAAGAATGTTAGTAAGAAATGAAATAAAAGATGATAACAGAATGATGTTAGGTTGGTTAAAAACAGGTTAAGAACAGGGCAGGTTTATTTAGGGAGAAACATGTTCAATCCGACTTACAGCCAGACTGAACTGTGGGCCAGACAATGTGACAATATCTGGGGGCAAAGCATTCCAGTGGACAATGGTTCTTGGAAAGAAGGAATATTTATGGTAGTCAGTCACTGTTTGGATCTGTCGGAATGCTTGGGAATGGGATGTTCTGGAAGATCTTGTATTTGGGGTAAGGTAGTTTTCAGCTTGAATGGCAACTTGGTTATGGAGGATGTTGTGGAACATAACCAATCTTTGGTCGATGCGACGAAGGTCAAGGCGTCTCCAATTTAGGGAGTTCAACATTTCTGTGACACTGGACGTTCGGCCGTAGTCTTGTTTGGCCCAGCGGGTAGCTCTGCGCTGTACAGACTCAAGCTGGTCTATGAGAACTGCCGTATACGGTGACCAAACCGTGGAGCTATACTCAAGCTGGGGCCTTACCAGTGTCTTGTATGCTGTTGATTTTAACCTTTCTGAGTGTACTTTGATGTTTCGTCTTAGAAAACCCAATGTTTGATTTGCTTTTTTGCTGATGTTGTCTATGTGTTTGTTAAAGTTTAAATCACTTGATATTGTTACTCCCAGGTATTTTGCTGAAGAAACAGTTTCTAAGAAGGTATTATGCAGACGATATTTCGTGGATATGACTAGTTTGCGTTTGGTGATCTGAATAACCTGGCACTTTGATGGATTGAATTTCATTTCCCATTTGGATTCCCATTGTTCAAGCTGGTGTAAGTCTTGCTGTAGTAGGCTGGAATGAGAAGAAACAGTCAGAGAAAGATAAAGAGCTGTGTCATCGGCGAAGAGGCGGACTTTAGAGTGTTTGACAAAATCTGGGAGGTCATTGATGTATATGAGAAAGAGGAGTGGTCCGAGGACCGAACCCTGTGGGACACCGGAGGAGACTGGTATGGTACTGGACTTAGAGCCATTGACTACGACGGACTGTGACCTGTTGTCTAGGAAGCTTTTAATCCATGAGAGAGTTTGACCCCTTATGCCATAATAATGTAGCTTATACAGGAGCTTTTCATGGTTGACCATATCAAAGGCTTTTGAGAAGTCAAGGAGTATTAAGTCAACTTGACTTCTCTGGTTTATGGATTTGAGGATGTCGTCTATTAGCATGAGGAGTTGGGTTTGACATGACCTTTTTTCTCGGAAACCACATTTGTGAATGTTGTTAATACTCTTCGGCGTTTCAAAAAAAGTAGATCCTAATGTTGTTAATACTCTTCGGTATTTCAAGAAAAGTAGATCCTAATGTTGTTAATACTTTTCGGCGTTTCAAAAAAAGTAGATCCTAATGTTGTTAATACTCTTCGGCATTTCAAGAAAAGTAGATCCTAATGTTGTTAATACTCTTCGGCATTTCAAGAAAAGTAGATCCTAATGTTGTTAATACTCTTCAGCATTTCAAGAAAAGTAGATCCTAATGTTGTTAATACTCTTCGGCATTTCAAGAAAAGTAGATCCTAATGTTGTTAATACTCTTCGGCATTTCAAGAAAAGTAGATCCTAATGTTGTTAATACTCTTCGGCATTTCAAGAAAAGTAGATCCTAAGTTGTTAATACTCTTCAGCATTTCAAGAAAAGTAGATCCTAATGTTGTTAATACTCTTCGGCATTTCAAGAAAAGTAGATCCTAATGGGTGGGAAATATTAGAACGCATTTCAATAATCTGAGCAGGTTGAACAGTAATATATCTTTAATATATGATCTATCTATAATGGTTACTCGATACTAGAGGCTGTCATCTTGATTATGAACTAACTAGGAAGTTTCACAAGTAGGAAATGATACCCAGGTTAGGGTAGATTACTCCAGGTGAGGGTAGATTACTCCAGGTGAGGGTAGATTACTAGTGTTGTTTAAACATGTTACCCAGCACATTTTTGTTTCTTCTCGGCTTTGTCATGCATAATTATGTACATTGTAAACTATAAGCCATACCAAATAATTTGGATCACCGAAGTGATTTTAGTTTAATTCAAGCGCTACCACTTGTTGAAGAAGTTAATGCAACCTACATTTACAAGACAGTTGATTATCTATTGCCGGATCTTGACGAATATCTATTGACTTGTTCGTTACTGTTGGACGTGTTGACCCAACACATTTATCAAGTTCAGGGATAATTGAATCCAATTCAAGAGGTAACGCATCCACATATCTACTGTCTACCACCAAATCCAAATGCCCAGCACTGCAAAACAGTTATACGTATATATAACAGATATAATATGGTGCTTGGCACACGGTAACCTGTGTGCCAGTCTGTCGATTTTTCACTTTTTAACTTCTGGCAAAATGACATGATCAGAAACTCAATACGGCCCAATATATATCGACGCCTGCTCCCAGGCTAGAATTTAATAAGAGATTTAATCATTTAATCATTATAAGACGAGACAACGGATGCAAACATGGATATCACGTGGTGCAAAGGAACCAACGATAATGACAGATGAAACCAATTAAGAGGACGGATCTACTTTTTGGATTATTCAGGGGGAGGGGAGTAACTGACTAATGTATTGCTATATATTTATATAGACTCAACCGTTAAGATAATTTAAGTTGATGACAAGTTTTTGCCTCCTATCGTTTGGAAGAAGCTGTTCACGAACATGTGGTGTTGACGCTGGTTATTTATCACCCCCAGAATCTTCATTGGACATGCCAGGTGAGGCAGCGGAATCCGTTGTAGTGATTTACCTACACGAACACGACTACAGAACGGCTATGCGATAACGTGCTTGCCCTTGAATGTCAGGAAATGCGCATCTGTGAGCGTAACTTCGTTGAACCATTTAATAGGAATCATTCTACTATAGTCTACATCCGCTATGTCAAAGTCGGTTATGTCGAATTATCCGGTTATCTCGAAGTCGGACCAAAGTCCCGTTTCAGACACTATCATTTTTTATTATATCGAATTTCGTTAAGTCAAACTTCGATTATGTCGAAGTATTTTGTTCGGTCAGGTGGAATTCGACATAGCGGATGTAGACTGTATCACATATTTTCGCGTGTATTCAGTGTAATACAGTCATCTAATAATTTCTTATATGTACAATGTACACACGTGTACCAACACCTGGAATGATTCTGATTGGTTGAGCGATTAATCCTTATACATTTTGTAAATTAAACTTTAAAGTAAGCATATTTCTATTTGAATTGGTACATAACGATAATGGTAAAACAAACTACTAAAAGAGGTCTTGACACAATTATCAGTTGTTTAAAACATAAATATATTAACGCTGCTGTGCGTAGTGACGTCATTACAATTTAGTGACGTCATGACGATTTGCACTTACAGTTGGCACCAAAATGAAAGTAGCAACGTTTATTAGTGCAAAAATATGATTAAAACCCAATATGTTAATGCCATATAAAGGATCTTACATGAGTGGTGAGTTCATACCATATTTTATGAAACTAGATTTGGAAACTTTCAAAACTCGTTCCATAAACTGTGGTATGAAATCACCACTCGTGTAAGGTCCTATATATTCATAGTGTTTGGTGTGATGTACAATCAACTGCTATGTTGCAATTCGTATCGTTTCTTTTGAACAGTATTTATTTGCTTCACACGTAACGGAAATGGAACCTTTTAAATCGGTACAGTACACACTCATTTCTTATGCTTTGCGCTATAGTACATCATAATTCCTTATGCTCCGTGTTAGAGTGCATCATCATTGTTTATGCTTCGTATTTCAGTACACAGTTTCTTGAGCTCCGTGTTACAGAACATCATCATTTCTTATGCTCCGTGTTAACAGTGCATCATCATTTATCATGCTCCGTGTTACAGAGATATCATCATTTCTTATGCTCTGTGTTACAGAACATCATCATTTCTCATGCTCCGTGTTACAGAACATCAGCATTTCTCGAGCACCATGTTGCAGAACATCAGCATTTCTCGAGCACCATGTTACAGAACATCAGCATTTCTCGAGCACCATGTTACAGAACATCAGCATTTCTCGAGCACCATGTTACAGAACATCAGCATTTCTCGAGCACCGTGTTACAGAACATCAGCATTTCTCGAGCACCATGTTACAGAACATCACATCAACTTGCTTTCCGATCAAAGCTAGTTTGGATTGATCTTTACTGATTAGAATATAGTACGGATCTGTGTGGATGGGCACAGTGGATATAAGAGAACCGTCTGCATTGATGCGTAGAATACAGTGATCAGACGACACGTAAATGGAACCTTTGTTATCACACGTGACTGTACCAAGCGGATACAGGTCATCGCCACTACTGTTGTAGCTTTTGGAAAATATTGCCAGCATATCTGAAAATTACATAATTTATTATGAATTAATTCGAAATATCAAGATAGAATGTGTTGTACACAATGCCAAAAACCATGTGTTATCAATTAAGATTTTGGTATACGAGACCTACATACGGATGCGAAGGAAATGTATCCAGGGCAAGTTGTATGTAGCCATTGAACGGACAGATATATGCAGTTGTTAATAAAGTACAGGTACGCGAACCAAGAACATAATAAACATCTCGGGAATAGATATAATTCGTACACTGGACGCGGAGCTGACCGATGCATAGCCATTGCGTTGCATGTTATATATTTATTTTACAACGATTGCGAAGCAAGTTTTAACAACTTAATAAATTAAATATATCAATCACTCTCGTTGGCGAGGATGAAAGCGTAAATGTGGTCATTCATGTGGGAGGAAACAGGAGTACCCGGAGAAAACCCACCTGTCCGATCTGACGACCATCGTACCATCTCACATACTCCCGGTCCGAGGATGTAAAGCACTGACACACACTCTTAATCATGGTTGTACAGTCGGGCAAGGGTTGACGAACTGGCGGAGATGGTAATTGCAGATAAAATGTTGGCAAGCTGCCTTCGTGTCCAGAATAAATGCTAAATCTGGGGAAGGCGGTTAGCGATTATATTTATATCGATGTTGTATATACATGTACCTTTAAATTAAACATTATGTATAACAAAAAGTACTTACTGTGATAGAAAGTACAGAAATAATCTTATGACTTATTGTAAAAGTATTAAGACACAGGTAGGGCCTATGTGACACTAATAAAGCGAACGTTTTCTTCCACATATTTACAAATAAATTTAAATATCTATTCCTGTTCAAACCGACTGTTGCAATATCTAAAACAAAACGTGTTCGTATCATACACTTGTATTTGTCAGGCGCGTAACTGACTGTACGCAAATACGCCAAAAATAAAAACGGGGGAATGGATTTCAATTTGGGCATGTACTTTATCTGGACGTTCCATTTCCGCCCCTGAAAGTGGACATACGCTCATTCATATATATATATAATTATGGTGTGTCCTAGAATAGGGGTACAGGGTTATTGGTGACTAAAATTTGTTTTTTGGTTGCTTATCGAAAACATCTCAAGTTCCTGTGGTTTGATACACGTATATAAATAAGTGCGGCGAAAAACGAAAAGCAGTAACTTTACAAGTAAGTTTGTATAGTATACAATCTTATGTGGTGGAATACCCTTAATCGCAAGCGCATGCCAAACCAGTATCTATCTACGTCATAAGACATGAGCAAACAAAATAAATTAACGGCCATATAGTGGAACTATGTCGTGAATAATATTGTATTTGTATGTAAAATTTGGATACATGAAGAAGAATCCCCCAGCATATTTCTATACATTATTATGCATGATATGATTGTTTATACAACTGCTTTCATTTCAGGTCATTCCCGGAAGCACCACGTGGCTAAATATTTGTTTCTGTTATATATATACCCTCATGTTGTACACACGTACCTGAGAGAAAATAAAAAGTATATGTCTGTCTGTCTGTCTGTCTGTCTGTCTTGTCCTGTCTGGCTGTCTGTCTGTCTTGTATGTCTGTCTGTCTGTCTGTCTGGCTGGCTGTCTGGCTGGCTGTCTGTCTGTTAAATAAACAGTTTAAAGTTTATGTGATAGGAAGTAGCATAAAATGAAGTGTGTAAACAGGAAGCCTTAAATTATTGGACTAAATTCACAAGGTATTTAGAATTTTAGTGGAGTAGATCTGCCCAAGTGAAGGAAGTGTAAGGGGAGTGTGTACACGGACACGGTGTTGTGACTTGTGGAGTGGGGGGGGGTCTAATTTAAACCACAGGACTACAATTAAAATAATTTATGGCACAAAAAACATTGTACATATACTAGTTGACCCCCGCTCCCTCCATATAGAGTTATTGGTGCCTAAAACATGAGTTTGCCACTCTCAAGTTATACTGTGTTTAAACTAAAGAGCTATCATGTATTTTGGATGCCCGTCAAAATATGGATGAGTTCCATGGTTAACCCTCCACCCACACATTCCCAAAATTAACAAATGAAGTCATTTTTTTTTTACAGATCTACTTTTTTCAAGATGGCCGCCTAATGCTATGGCGTAAGAATACACAGTTGAAATAAAGCAACAACAGTAGAAATTGCAAAATGAATACATTGCTTATTGCAAAATGTAGGAATTATATGTCAAATTGTAATACGAGAGGTTAATTTCATGCATTGTGGTGTTTATTTGAGTGTAACTGTAAGCAATGCTCATAATACTGAATTTATAATACCATGATCACGTGACCATGACGTCAATATTACGCTAACGAAACGACGTTGTCATTGGAGACAATTAAGTCAGATTTAGAAAGATGGGGCTGCTTAGAAAATTTCTGAATATGTGTGCTCTATTGTGCTGTTGCAAGAACAAACATGCTGCTGCTGATGATGATGACATTCATGCCAGAGTTGTTGATGGCGCTAATTTTGATGAAAATAATGGTGTCGGTGTGGATGCTTCTGATTCTGGTGTTAATAATGGTCATGGTGTTGCTGACTTTGAGGCTAATTGTGCGGTCGACGTTGAAGAGTATGATTCTGGTGCGAATAGTGGTCTCAACGGTGATGATAGAAAACGATGCCATTATGCACTACATTGCACTACAACGTCACGCTTAAACAACATCAATAATAGCATCGCTACCTAGCCTGGGTTCAACATATTTCACTAATTTACTTCTGGCACAATCTTGATATTATCAGAAACTCAATACGACCAATTAATGGTATCGGTGGTAAAATATATTTATATGACTGACCAAACAAAATATATCAACGCATGTTCCCAGTCTAGTCACTACCCACAATTTGAGTCCAAACATGTTCGCTTTGACAACATTTCACCCTGCAGCGACTAGGAACCACACTCAGCAGTGACAAATAAAATGTGTTATGTCACTGCTTTAAACCAGTAGAATAACACATTTCACTGCTTTAAACCAGTAGAATAACACATTTTATTTCACTGATTAATTGGAATGCATAAATATAATGTGTTATTTTAATATACGATAAGATGACAACACTCGATCAAGAAATACACAATTGTATTACGTACTAACATGGTATCTATGCTATTTACTAACATATATATGTGGATAGAATAGGCCGCTCAAGACAATACCGGATACCCGTGAATGTCTGTAAATCATGTCGACCGAAAGGAAAACGGATGTTATATGCTATTTGATTATAAGATCTCACTTATTATTCTATTATTTTTCGAGATGTACCACGCTATTTACGGTGCAAGCCACAAGCCGTGACTGTGCGTAACATACCGACCCAACTGTACATCGATCAACAATCAGATCCCGATCCCATCCACACCGGATACCACGTGAGTGAATGAGACCGCACTCCGAAGCCGATCGAATATACAGCATGGAAAGCATTACACCGATGCAACAACACAGAACCACCAACCGTGGCCGTATCATACCGACTTACTTTGCCACACACCGTGGCAGTGACTACACAACCAACTTACTTTGCCACACACCGTGGCAGTGAGTACACAACCAACTTACTTTGCCACACACCGTGCCATTACGCAACCAACTTACTCTGCCACAAGCCGTGACAGTACACAACCAACTTCCTCTGCCACAATCGGTGGCAGTGCGTGAATCAACTTCGCTCCAAAAGTATCACGCAACTATACTACAGGGCATAGCAATATAAGCAAAGCAAAAACAACGCAGGAATTGCCATTAGAGGAGGGCAAACCCTATTACTACCCAGCGGCCCCACTCACTGATCAACCGTATGATACCTTTCCGTAGTACATCGTAAAATCTCAACCAATTTAGATTCCCTATCAGAGGTCCCTCATTCCCAAGTTGGATTGATTCCCAGAAACGAGAAGAGGAGCCCTGATCGGTTAAACACATTTAAACTACACTAATTATTTAATGTTATAAGAAACCTATGAAGGATCGGTTTGCCTCTCAGTCGACAGATTTAATTTTTTTTTGGCTTAATTCCGCTAGAGCGACAATATTTATAGTTATGAAGTTACCAACAAATACACGTAAAGCTTACATATTATCATGTACACATGTAGTAATGTCAATATAGTCTGGAGAGCATCATGGATACCAGTCAGTACAATAAGGTTTACACTTAAAACTCATCACTATCCAAAATTTACGTGAAAAATAACTGAGGACTCACCAAACCAAATGTTCCCTGTTCTCCTACATCCTAACACCGTGGTTGACGAAAGTTCGCAGACGGAATCATCCTAAGGGTTCGAGACCCAATACGAATAACGCTTTGATAGTTTACTACAGTTTAATCTACATGATACAAGTACAACGACATTATTCAATACAACAACAACAATAACAACAACATTTATTCAACATTAAGCAAAATTACAGTGCTTCTAGTCTATTATAAATAGTATATAAACATAACACGTAATGTAATGACAACATGAAACATGAGTCCTACACGTGGTTAAATAAAGTGAAGATTATCATAATTATCAAATTTTTTTTTTTTTTTTTTTTTTTTTTTAAAGAGAAGCTTAGTTTGTTTTAGTATTCATTTTATAGTTTATATGGTATATAGTTCAAGGAATATTATTGATTATCTTTTCGGACTTTACTGGCAAAATATATGTATTTTGATAAGTTTGAGATTTCCTTTTTATTTCTTGACAATGCATACTATAACAATGGGACATGCTTATTATATAGCGCTGTAACAGTAACTCATGTACTAACAGTGTTGCTGAAGCAGCATTGTTGTGTCCCTTGGTATGTATATAATTCAGATACACAACAGAAACCAGTAAAATCGGTCGACTATGACTAATGTATGTTTGAACAAATCCGGTGCGTTACCCAACCACATTTCTGAAGGGGATCTCGAAAAATAACTGAAATTATTTAAATTCTTATATTATATATAAGACTGTCTTTCATTCTAATCCCTTTTCTGTATGTTGATATGTGTAATGCATACATGCATTGTTCAATATGTATTAGATTTGGGAAAAAAAGATGTTTAAATTTAAAATAAAATAATAATTATATGTGTGATATATCTGGGGATTTAACTTGGCCATTAAAACATATAAAACACTATATTAATGTGGCCATTAAAACATATAAAACACTATATTAATGTGGCCATTAAAACATATAAAACACTATGTTAATGTGGCCATTAAAACATATAAAACACTATATTAATGTGGTCATTAAAACATATAAAACACTATATTAATGTGGCCATTAAAACATATAAAACACTATATTAATGTGGCCATTAAAACATATAAAACACTATGTTAATGTGGCCATTAAAACATATAAAACACTATGTTAATGTGGCCATTAAAACATATAAAACACTATATTAATGTGGCCATTAAAACATATAAAACACGATGTTAATGTGGCCATTAAAACATATAAAACACTATGTTAATGTGGCCATTAAAACATATAAAACACTATATTAATGTGGCCATTAAAACATATAAAACACTATATTAATGTGGCCATTAAAACATATAAAACATTATATTAATGTGGCCATTAAAACACTATATTAATGTGGCCATTAAAACATATAAAACACTATATTAATGTGACCATTAAAACATATAAAACACTATATTAATGTGGCCATTAAAACATATAAAACACTATATTAATGTGGCCATTAAAACATATAAAATACTATATTAATGTGGCCATTAAAACATATAAAACACTATATTAATGTGACCATTAAAACATATAAAACACTATATTAATGTGGCCATTAAAACATATAAAACACTATATTAATGTGGCCATTAAAACACTATATTAATGTGGCCATTAAAACATATAAAATACTATATTAATGTGGCCATTAAAACATATAAAACACTATATTAATGTGGCCATTAAAACATATAAAACACTATATTAATGTGGCCATTAAAACATATAAAACATTATATTAATGTGGCCATTAAAACATATAAAACATTATATTAATGTGGCCATTAAAACACTATATTAATGTGGCCATTAAAACATATAAAATACTATATTAATGTGGCCATTAAAACATATAAAACACTATGTTAATGTGGCCATTAAAACATATAAAACACTATATTAATGTGGCCATTAAAACATATAAAACACTATATTAATGTGGCCATTAAAACATATAAAACATTATATTAATGTGGCCATTAAAACACTATATTAATGTGGCCATTAAAACATATAAAACACTATATTAATGTGGCCATTAAAACATATAAAACACTATGTTAATGTGGCCATTAAAACATATAAAACACTATGTTAATGTGGCCATTAAAACATATAAAACACTATATTAATGTGGCCATTAAAACATATAAAACACGATGTTAATGTGGCCATTAAAACATATAAAACACTATGTTAATGTGGCCATTAAAACATATAAAACACTATATTAATGTGGCCATTAAAACATATAAAACACTATATTAATGTGGCCATTAAAACATATAAAACATTATATTAATGTGGCCATTAAAACACTATATTAATGTGGCCATTAAAACATATAAAACACTATATTAATGTGACCATTAAAACATATAAAACACTATATTAATGTGGCCATTAAAACATATAAAACACTATATTAATGTGGCCATTAAAACATATAAAATACTATATTAATGTGGCCATTAAAACATATAAAACACTATATTAATGTGACCATTAAAACATATAAAACACTATATTAATGTGGCCATTAAAACATATAAAACACTATATTAATGTGGCCATTAAAACACTATATTAATGTGGCCATTAAAACATATAAAATACTATATTAATGTGGCCATTAAAACATATAAAACACTATATTAATGTGGCCATTAAAACATATAAAACACTATATTAATGTGGCCATTAAAACATATAAAACATTATATTAATGTGGCCATTAAAACACTATATTAATGTGGCCATTAAAACATATAAAATACTATATTAATGTGGCCATTAAAACATATAAAACACTATGTTAATGTGGCCATTATAACATATAAAACACTATATTAATGTGGCCATTAAAACATATAAAACACTATATTAATGTGGCCATTAAAACATATAAAACATTATATTAATGTGGCCATTAAAACACTATATTAATGTGGCCATTAAAACATATAAAATATTATATTAATGTGGCCATTAAAACATATAAAACACTATATTAATGTGGCCATTAAAACATATAAAACACTATATTAATGTGGCCATTAAAACATATAAAACACTATATTAATGTGGCCATTAAAACATATAAAACACTATATTAATGTGGCCATTAAAACATATAAAACACTACCGTTTTCTGGTATTGAGAATAGCACGTGTGCATATCCAAGCCTAGCAGGAGGCGCTTCCCTTCCATAAATTCCAATTAAATGTAAAAGAAAGAATAACACAAGTACACTATGAGCTAACCCTTTGTTCTATGAAGACGTACACTTATATGTTACTTGTGAGATAAGTTGTTACAGCTTGTTTCGCAATCGTTGTAAAATAAATAAAGTTTATATTATTTGGACGACTGTCATTTACGTGTCGTAGTCAACATCTCTAGCCACCTCCATAGTTTATACAAATTTATTTTAGCTCGATTGCGAAACAAGTTCCTACAACATATATTAATCACACTCGAGGCCTCATTCCTGATGGAATCCATCGCCACGAGGGAGAGAGAAAAGTCAATGCTGAATTTAAATGCATTGCCTAAGGGCACACTCGTAACGACTACAGCTGGGCTCTACAACTGCGCTATCAAGAATGTTTATAGGGTGTATGTACTATATATTATTCTGACCATTACAACCACACCCCCATAAAGGTTACAGGGAATGAATCTGCTATGTTATTCTGACCTTTACTACCCCACCCCCATAGAGGTTACAGGGCATGAATCTGCTATGTTTTTCTGACCTTTACTACCCCACCCATAGAGGTTACAGGGAATGAATCTGCTATGTTATTCTGACCTTTACTACCCCACCCCCATAGAGGTTACAGGGCATGAATCTGCTATGTTATTCTGACCTTTACTACCTCACCCCATAGAGGTTACAGGGAATGAATCTGCTATGTTATTCTGACCTTTACTACCCCACCCATAAAGGTTACAGGGAATGAATCTGCTATGTTATTCTGACCTTTACTACCCCACCCCCATAGAGGTTACAGGGCATGAATCTGCTATGTTATTCTGACCTTTACTACCCCACCCATAAAGGTTACAGGGAATGAATCTGCTATGTTATTCTGACCTTTACTACCCCACCCATAGAGGTTACAGGGAATGAATCTGCTATGTTATTCTGACCGTTACTACCCCACCCCATAGAGGTTACAGGGAATGAATCTGCTATGTTATTCTGACCGTTACTACCCCACCCCATAGAGGTTACAGGGAATGAATCTGCTATGTTAATCTGACCTTTACTACCCCATCCCATAGAGGTTACAGGGAATGAATCTGCTATGTTATTCTGACCTTTACTACCCCACCCCCATATAGATTACAGGGAATGAATCTGCTATGTTATTCTGTCCGTTACTACCACACCCCATAGAGGTTACAGGGAATGCATCTGCTATGTTATTCTGACATTTACTACCCCATCCCATAGAGGTTACAGGGAATGAATCTGCTATGTTATTCTGACCATTACTACCCCACCCCCATAGAGGTTACAGGGAATGAATCTGCTATGTTATTCTGACCTTTACTACCCCATCCCATAGAGGTTACAGGGAATGAATCTGCTATGTTATTCTGACCTTTACTACCCCACCCCCATAGAGGTTACTGGGAATGAATCTGCTATGTTATTCTGACATTTACTACCCCATCCCATATAGGTTACAGGGAATGAATCTGCTATGTTATTCTGCCCTTTACTACCCCACCCCATAGAGGTTACAGGGAATGAATCTGCTATGTTATTCTGACCGTTACTACCCCACCCCCATAGAGGTTACAGGGAATGAATCTGCTATGCTATTCTGCCCTTTACTACCCCACCCCGTAGAGGTTACAGGGAATGAATCTGCTATGTTATTCTGACCGTTACTACCCACCCACCATATAGGTTACAGGGAATGAATCTGCTATGCTATTCTGACCTTTACTACCCCACCCCCATTGAGGTTACAGGGAATGAATCTGCTATGTTATTCTGACATTTACTACCCCACCCCCATAGAGGTTACAGGGAATGAATCTGCTATGTTATTCTGACCTTTACTACCCCACCCCCCATATAAGTTACAGGGAATGAATCTGCTATGTTATTCTGACCTTTACTACCACCCCCATAGAGGTTACAGGGAATGAATCTGCTATGTTATTCTGACCGTTACTACCCCACCCCCATAGAGGTTACAGGGAATGAATCTGCTATGTTATTCTGACCTTTACTACCCCACCCCATAGAGGTTACAGGGAATGAATCTGCTATGTTATTCTGACCTTTACTACTCCACCCCCATAAAGGTTACAGGGAATGAATCTGCTATGTTATTCTGACCATTACTACCCCATCCCATAGAGGTTACAGGGAATGAATCTGCTATGTTATTCTGACCTTTAGTACTCCACCCCCATAGAGGTTACAGGGAATGAATCTGCTATGTTATTCTGACCTTTACTACCCCACCCCATATAAGTTACAGGGAATGAATCTGCTATGTTATTCTGACCTTTACTACCACACCCCCATAGTTGTTACAGGGAATGAATCTGCTATGTTATTCTGACATTTACTACCCCATCCCATATAGGTTACAGGGAATGAATCTGCTATGTTATTCTGCCCTTTACTACCCCACCCCATAGAGGTTACAGGGAATGAATCTGCTATGTTATTCTGACCGTTACTACCCCACCCCCCATAGAGGTTACAGGGAATGAATCTGCTATGTTATTCTGACATTTACTACCCCACCTCCATAGAGGTTACATGGAATGAATCTGCTATGTTATTCTGACCTTTACTACCCCACCCCCATAGAGGTTACAGGGCATGAATCTGCTATGTTATTCTGACCTTTACTACCCCACCCATAAAGGTTACAGGGAATGAATCTGCTATGTTATTCTGACCTTTACTACCCCACCCCCATAGAGGTTACAGGGAATGAATCTGCTATGTTATTCTGACCTTTACTACCCCACCCCCATAGAGGTTACAGGGAATGAATCTGCTATGTTATTCTGACCTTTACTACTCCACCCCCATAGAGGTTACAGGGAATGAATCTGCTATGTTATTCTGACCGTTACTACCACACCCCATACAGGTTACAGGGAATGATTCTGCTATGTTATTCTGACCTTTACTACCACACCCCCATACAGGTTACAGGGAATGAATTTGCTATGTTATTCTGACCTTTACTACCACACCCCCATACAGGTTACAGGGAATGAATCTGCAATGTTATTCTGACCTTTACTACCCCACCCCCATAGAGGTTACAGGGAATGAATCTGCTATGTTATTCTGACCTTTACTACCCCACCCATAGAGGTTACAGGGGAATGAATCTGCTATGTTATTCTGACCTTTACTACCCCACCCCCATAGAGGTTACAGGGAATGAATCTGCTATGTTATTCTGACCTTTACTACCCCACCCATAGAGGTTACAGGGAATGAATCTGCTATGTTATTCTGACCGTTACTACCACACCCCATAGAGGTTACAGGGAATGAATCTGCTATGTTATTCTGACCGTTACTACCCCACCCCATAGAGGTTACAGGGAATGAATCTGCTATGTTATTCTGACCTTTACTACCCCATCCCATAGAGGTTACAGGGAATGAATCTGCTATGTTATTCTGACCTTTACTACCCCACCCCCATATAGATTACAGGGAATGAATCTGCTATGTTATTCTGACCGTTACTACCACACCCCATAGAGGTTACAGGGAATGCATCTGCTATGTTATTCTGACATTTACTACCCCATCCGATAGAGGTTACAGGGAATGAATCTGCTATGTTATTCTGACCTTTACTACCCCACCCCCATAGAGGTTACTGGGAATGAATCTGCTATGTTATTCTGACATTTACTACCCCATCCCATATAGGTTACAGGGAATGAATCTGCTATGTTATTCTGCCCTTTACTACCCCACCCCATAGAGGTTACAGGGAATGAATCTGCTATGTTATTCTGACCGTTACTACCCCACCCCCATAGAGGTTACAGGGAATGAATCTGCTATGCTATTCTGCCCTTTACTACCCCACCCCGTAGAGGTTACAGGGAATGAATCTGCTATGTTATTCTGACCGTTACTACCCCACCCACCATATAGGTTACAGGGAATGAATCTGCTATGCTATTCTGACCTTTACTACCCCACCCCCATTGAGGTTACAGGGAATGAATCTGCTATGTTATTCTGACATTTACTACCCCACCCCCATAGAGGTTACAGGGAATGAATCTGCTATGTTATTCTGACCTTTACTACCCCACCCCCATATAAGTTACAGGGAATGAATCTGCTATGTTATTCTGACCTTTACTACCCCACCCCCATAGAGGTTACAGGGAATGAATCTGCTATGTTATTCTGACCGTTACTACCCCACCCCCATAGAGGTTACAGGGAATGAATCTGCTATGTTATTCTGACCTTTACTACCCCACCCCCATAGAGGTTACAGGGAATGAATCTGCTATGTTATTCTGACCTTTACTACTCCACCCCATAAAGGTTACAGGGAATGAATCTGCTATGTTATTCTGACCATTACTACCCCATCCCATAGAGGTTACAGGGAATGAATCTGCTATGTTATTCTGACCTTTACTACCCCACCCCCATAGAGGTTACTGGGAATGAATCTGCTATGTTATTCTGACATTTACTACCCCATCCCATATAGGTTACAGGGAATGAATCTGCTATGTTATTCTGCCCTTTACTACCCCACCCCATAGAGGTTACAGGGAATGAATCTGCTATGTTATTCTGACCGTTACTACCCCACCCCCCATAGAGGTTACAGGGAATGAATCTGCTATGTTATTCTGACATTTACTACCCCACCTCCATAGAGGTTACATGGAATGAATCTGCTATGTTATTCTGACCTTTACTACCCCACCCCCATAGAGGTTACAGGGCATGAATCTGCTATGTTATTCTGACCTTTACTACCCCACCCATAAAGGTTACAGGGAATGAATCTGCTATGTTATTCTGACCTTTACTACCCCACCCCCATAGAGGTTACAGGGAATGAATCTGCTATGTTATTCTGACCTTTACTACCCCACCCCCATATAGGTTACAGGGAATGAATCTGCTATGTTATTCTGACCTTTACTACTCCACCCTCATAGAGGTTACAGGGAATGAATCTGCTATGTTATTCTGACAGTTACTACCACACCCCATACAGGTTACAGGGAATGATTCTGCTATGTTATTCTGACCTTTACTACCACACCCCCATACAGGTTACAGGGAATGAATCTGCTATGTTATTCTGACCTTTACTACCACACCCCCATACAGGTTACAGGGAATGAATCTGCTATGTTATTCTGACCTTTACTACCCCACCCCCATAAAGGTTACAGGGAATGAATCTGCTATGTTATTCTGACCTTTACTACCCCACCACATAGAGGTTATAGGGCATGAATCTGCTATGTTATTCTGACCTTTACTACTCCACCCCCATAGAGGTTACAGGGAATGAGTCTGCTATGTTATTCTGACCGTTACTACCACACCCCATACAGGTTACAGGGAATGATTCTGCTATGTTATTCTGACCTTTACTACCACACCCCCATACAGGTTACAGGGA
This sequence comes from Archivesica marissinica, assembly GCA_014843695.1. Lineage (NCBI taxonomy): Eukaryota > Metazoa > Mollusca > Bivalvia > Venerida > Vesicomyidae > Archivesica > Archivesica marissinica. Next base: position 64,841,796 of record CM026391.1, read on the forward strand.
ATGAATCTGCTATGCTATTCTGACCTTTACTACCACACCCCCATACAGGTTACAGGGAATGAATCTGCTATGTTATTCTGACCGTTACTACCCCACCCCCATAAAGGATACAGGGAATGAATCTGCTATGTTATTCTGACCTTTACTACCCCACCACATAGAGGTTATAGGGCATGATTCTGCTATGTTATTCTGACCTTTACTACCCCACCCCCATAGAGGTTACAGGGAATGAATCTGCTATGTTATTCTGACCTTTACTACCCCACCCATAGACGTTACAGGGAATGAATCTGCTATGTTATTCTGACCATTACTACCCCACCCCATAGAGGTTACAGGGAATGAATCTGCTATGTTATTCTGACCTTTACTACCCCATCCCATAGAGGTTACATGGAATGAATCTGCTATGTTATTCTGCCCTTTACTACCCCACCCCATATAGGTTACAGGGAATGAATCTGCTATGTTATTCTGACCGTTACTACCCCACCCACATAGAGGTTACAGGGAATGAATCTGCTATGTTATTCTGACATTTACTACCCCACCCCCATATAAGTTACAGGGAATGAATCTGCTATGTTATTCTGACCTTTACTACCCCACCCCCATATAAGTTACAGGGAATGAATCTGCTATGTTATTCTGACCTTTACTACCCCACCCCCATAGAGGTTACAGGGAATGAATCTGCTATGTTATTCTGACCTTTACTACCCCACCCCCATAGAGGTTACAGGGAATGAATCTGCTATGTTATTCTGACCTTTACTACCCCACCCATAGAGGTTACAGGGAATGAATCTGCTATGTTATTCTGACCTTTACTACCCCACCCCCATAGAGGTTACAGGGAATGAATCTGCTATGTTATTCTGACCTTTACTACCCCACCCCCATAGAGGTTACAGGGAATGAATCTGCTATGTTATTCTGACCTTTATTACCCCACCCCCATAGAGGTTACAGGGAATGAATCTGCTATGTTATTCTGACCTTTACTACCCACCCCCATAGAGGTTACAGGGAATGAATCTGCTATGTTATTCTGACCTTTACTACCCCACCCCATAGAGGTTACAGGGAATGAATCTGCTATGTTATTCTGACCTTTAGTACTCCACCCCCATAGAGGTTACAGGGAATGAATCTGCTATGTTATTCTGACCTTTACTACCCCACCCCATATAAGTTACAGGGAATGAATCTGCTATGTTATTCTGACCTTTACTACCACACCCCCATAGTTGTTACAGGGAATGAATCTGCTATGTTATTCTGACCTTTACTACCACACCCCCATAGTTGTTACAGGGAATGAATCTGCTATGTTATTCTGACCTTTACTACCCCACCCCCATAGAGGTTACAGGGAATGAATCTGCTATGTTATTCTGACCTTTACTACCCCATCCCATAGAGGTTACAGGGAATGAATCTGCTATGTTATTCAAGCACTGTTGAAGCCGTTACTATTTTGACCTTAGACAAGGCATTTAAATTCCAAGTTGCTTTTCTCTCTCCATCATGGATTCCATCAGGAATGAGGTCTCAAGAATGATTAATATAAGTTGTAAAAACATGTTAAAAACTATGCACTGTCAGTGCTCAAGCAGGCAGGCACTATAGGAACTGCATTGTTCAAACACTTTGATGGCATTGTTACGCCGTATATAACACATATAGCTACATGAGGAATTCTATGTATGGCTAAAGAACTGCATAGAGCTCCTGTACCATAGACGGTCCATTGGTCTCAACCGATCTTCATGCATTCAGCACCCTTCAATTACTAAAACATATTAAATTACTGAATATTTATGCTATGGTGTACTGAATTAATCTCACATTTTCACTACTTACTGAATTAACTCCCTTTTCACTTTATTATCTGCTTACCGTAGCATAGTCGAAAATGTATTGAAGGAAATCCAATGAAACTTGAAACAATAATAGAGGCGGAGTACAGAGAGCAATAACCATACATATCTCTGCGTTGTACTTACTGAATTATTACGCCGTTTATAACACATTCTATCTCCCATACAGACGGATCTGTAGTCCAGTGGTAACACGCTGGACTGGTAATCCAGGGATCGCAGGTTCGGTCCCCCGTCTGACCCTAATAAAATTAACAGTCTTTCAGATGGGACGTTAAACCGAGGTCTCTTGTCGGTGCTTTACACCGTGCACGTAAAAGAACCAGAGGAGACGCTGGAATGGGTCTCTGTCTGTATCATGCACTATCCTCCAAAATCTAAAATGACTAATCTCTTCAGGAGGCGTCGCTCATATGGGCAACCGATAGCGACGATAAATAAACGTAAAAACACAATCTCTCTTCCTTGTGGTGATGGATTCCATAAGGGGTGAGGTCTCGAGAGTGATTAATATAAGTTTTATGAACTTGTTTCGCAATCGAGCTAAACTATTAGACAACAGTCCACTATATTATACTGATTTTGCGTCCATTCGTCCGTTCGTGCACGAGTCCGTCCGTGCACGAGTCCGTCCGTGCACGAGTCCGCCCAGAGCCAGTTCCCAATAACAAATGAGCGGAATTTTATGAAACTTAAACTAGATGTAACCGCATAGTGTGGTGGTACATATTGCATGTTTCGTGAGGATTGGACCAGTGCAACCATAAGTATTGCCCTTTTCTCAGTACTCAATGGGTCAATCTTAATATGACCATACTACGGTGGTACACTCGAGATCTGGCAAGGAACACCAAAGTTAGTGCCCTTTAGTTGACTAAAATGGACAAGTATGTCCGTCTAGAGTCAGTTCTCAGTAACCATTTGGGGGACTTTTATGAAACGTAGATATAATGTGAATCGACCCAGTAATTGCCCTTTTATTGCCAAGTATCCAGGTAGATTACATGAGATATTGCAGTATTTATATGCAACATTAGTATATTGAAAGTGTTCACGATCAGGGACATAGCTTCGATCAGGGACATAGCTTAACGATCAGGGACATAGCTTCGATCAGGGACATAGCTTCACGATCAGGGACATAGCTTCGATCAGGGAAATAGCTTCGATCAGGGACATAGCTTCACGATCAGGGACATAGCTTCGATCAGGGACATAGCCTCGATCAGGGACATAGCTTCACTATCAGGGACATAGCTTCACGATCAGGGACATAGCTTCACGATCAGGGACATAGCTTCACGACCAGGGACATAGCTTCACGACCATGGACATAGCTTCACGATCAGGGACATAGCTTCACGATCAGGGACATAGCTTTACGACTAGGGACATAGCTTCACGATCAGGGACATAGCTTCACGATCAGGGACATAGCTTCACGACCAGGGACATAGCTTCACGACCAGGGACATAGCTTCACGACCAGGGACATAGCTTCACGACCAGGGACATAGCTTCACGATCAGGGACATAGCTTCACGATCAGGGACATAGCTTCACGACCAGGGACATAGCTTCGATCAGGGACATAGCTTCGGCTTGATATATGTGTAGGCATCATTAAAGTTTAAACTTTATTTATTTGACAACGATTGGGAAGCAAGTTTTAACAACTTATATATCAAGTTAATCACTCTCGTTATAGTACAAACATTATGTTAATAATTGTGCAAACAATGGCAATAGCATGAACATTGGCACGAATATAAGTTACGGAAAATACCCCCGGAATTTATGAGCAATGAACTTTCAAGATTGGCAATCATGAACATTATCGCGCAAATAGAAATTGCACGTGAAACACAAGACGAAATAGACTCCATTTATCTTGGCCTCTGTGTTACAATTACGGATGAAATGTCGCGGAGTATTCCAAAGTACTGCACGTCGAAACAATCAAATAAAAGATTAAAACGTACTAAACCATACTGGAGTGATGAATTACAAACACTGTGGAATAATACTCCTTGGACATATACAATATTCAAGCAAAAGAGAACTACTCAATATCATACAAAATGGTCGCCGTGTCGGCAATTTTTAAAACATCAAACTAACGGCCAATAGTTGTGAAACACTAAGTGGGCTAGTCTGTGACATCAAACTAACTGACAAAGGTTGTGAAACACTAGGTGGGCTAGTCTGTGACATTAAACTAACGGACAAAGGTTGTGAAACACTAAGTGGGCTAGTCTGTGACATCAAGCTAACGGACAAAGGTTGTGAAACACTAAGTGGGCTAGTCTGTGACATCAAACTAACGGCCAGTGGTTGTGAAACACTAAGTGGGCTAGTCTGTGACATTAAACTAACGGCCAAAGGTTGTGAAACACTAGGTGGGCTAGTCTGTGACATCAAACTAACGGCCAAAGGTTGTGAAACACTAGGTGGGCTAGTCTGTGACATCAAACTAACGGCCAAATGTTGTGAAACACTAAGTGGGCTAGTCTGTGACATTAAACTAACGGCCAATGGTTGTGAAACACTAGGTGCGCTAGTCTGTGATATTAAACTAACGGCCAATGGTTGTGAAAACACTAGGTGGGCTAGTCTGTGACATCAAGCTAACGGCCAATGGTTGTGAAAAACTAAGTGGGCTAGTCTGTGACATCAAACTAACGTCCAATGGTTGTGAAAACACTAGGTGGGCTAGTCTGTGACATCAAACTAACGGCCAATGGTTGTGAAGCACTAGGTGGGCTAGTCTGTGACACCAAACTAACGACCAATGTTTGTGAAACACTAGGTGGGCTAGTCTGTGACATCAAACTAACGGCCAATGGTTGTGAAAACTAAGTGGGCTAGTCTGTGACATCAAACTAACGGCCAATTGTTATGAAGCACTAAGTGGGCTAGTCTGTGACACCAAACTAACGACCAATGTTTGTGAAACACTAGGTGGGCTAGTCTGTGACATCAAACTAACGGCCAATGGTTATGAAGCACTAAGTGGGCTAGTCAAGTGGGCTAGTCTGTGACATGAAACTAACGGCCAGTGGTTGTGAAGCACTAAGTGGGCTAGTCTGTGACATGAAACTAACGGCCAATGGTTGTGAAGCACTAAGTGGGCTAGTCAAGTGGGCTAGTCTGTGACATGAAACTAACGGCCAATGGTTATGAAGCACTAAGTGGGCTAGTCAAGTGGGCTAGTCTGTGACATGAAACTAACGGCCAATGGTTATGAAGCACTAAGTGGGCTAGTCAAGTGGGCTAGTCTGTGACATGAAACTAACGGCCAATGGTTATGAAGCACTAAGTGGGCTAGTCAAGTGGGCTAGTCTGTGACATGACAGGCCAGTGGTTGTGAAGCACTAGGAACGCACTGACATAACATTATCAGTTAATGGTGATAAAACACTACTTGGGCTCGCTTTGCTTTTATGGAAATACAGAGAATACCCCCACTTGACATTAGTTACACCAATACATACTCGATTGTGTGATTACACTGATAAATCAATTGAAACATTATATAATATCAACAATCCACTAAGAAATTCAGCCTGAATGATGGTGTTGCTATTTCAATTAATTGGTGCATACAACTGTCTATATAGTAAAAGTCCCTTGACATTCCAGATTGCAGCGGTTGTCGTCGGAATGTCATGGGATATCCCACCGAAGCGAATCGCGCCCACTTGTACCCAATCTGTGTGAATCGTGACCACCGCATCACAAATAACAAGAATTAAATTATGTACAGTCTGTAAACCAATCAAAAGCCTCTACTTCATTTAAAAACGGTGACATTATTTCCATATTGCGACATTTGTTTTTTATTAACCCAATATGTCACTTATTGATTACATGTCGATATTGGATGTGTTCCGCCCACGGAGTTGCAGATATAATGCGCATGCGCAACTCAGATAGTGGAGCCCAATGTACTATATATGTAGATATGTACAGACCATAGTCATGTTGAACAATAGGGAGGAGCACACGTTCAATAGGCGACGTTGTGTGCGTACATCTACTCACTGTGGATAGGCTACGGTGTGTGCGTACATCTACTCACTGTGAATATGCTACGGTGTGTGCGCACATCTACTCACTGTGGATAGGCTACGGTGTGTGCGTACATCTACTCACTGTGGATAGGCTACGGTGTGTGCGTACATCTACTTACTGTGAATAGGCTACGGTGTGTGCGAACATCTAGTAATTGTGAATAGGCTACGGTGTGTGCGTACATCTACTTACTGTGAATAGGCTACGATGTGTGCGTACATCTACTCGCTGTGAATAGGCGACGGTGTGTGCGTATATCTACTCACTGTGAGTAGACGACGGTGTGTGCGTATATTTACTCACTGTGAATAGGCGACGGTATGTGCGTACATCTACTCACTGTGAATAGGCTACGGTGTGTGCGTACATCTACTCACTGTGAATAGGCGATAGTGTGTGCGTACATCTCCTTACTGTGAATAGGCGACGGTGTGTGCGTACACCTACTCACTGTAAATAGGCGACGGTGTGTGCGTACATCTACTCACTGTGAATAGGCGACGGTGTGTGCGTACATCTACTCACTGTGAATGCACCATGGCTGCTGTCACACGGTGAGCATTAAACTCAAAGTGATGATGTAGTTGTGGGAGGGGCAAACTGTTATGTTTCTTATTGATCACATATAAGGTTATAATTATACAAAATAAGTGCTGCGGTTCACTAGTGCTTGCGCCCTTGCATTTATTTGCATATAACCTTATATATAATCAATAACCTATACATGTTTAATATTGATACTAAGATAATGTGAAACGCTTTCCTCAATATCGAAATATGGCCACTTCACAAATCGCCAGAATATCCTCGACATCATTATATTTTTTGCTTATTTTGATACTCTGTCCATATATAGTGTTGTTACAATGGACTTCTACAAGTTCGCCACGAGTCGCTGGCCCTGCGTATAGCTGACAGAAAGTGTATGTTCTTGGGCTCGTTCCTGATCCGACCTCTATTGTGACGTTGTGAAACTTTGTACCTATAAATAAAACCCGTACTGTTACATCCACCATTACACAGTCATGTAGTATCGATTGTAAATTCTTTTATTTATTCTTAAAACACTGTCGTGGCGCCATACGTTTGTACTTGCAGTCCATTATTAATACTATTGGACTGGTGTCAAAAGGCCAGAGTATTATATTAAATCCTACACGTAAATGTACGAAATTAACAATTTTAATTAGTAGGATTGTGTGTGTTTAAAGTAAGATATAAGTCTCAAACGGATCCAATATGTAAAATATTGGTACTGTCTCCACACTATGCGCCTCACACAGTCCAATATTTGTTTACATATTGGATTGTTTTCGGCTTATATCCTATACATGTATTGTCAACATTACTTCTCTGTGGTGTATATTTAAGTAAGCTTTGATTAACATTAACCTGTTCACGTGGTTCATTAAGATAGCTCTAGACTTTAATTAATATCTTGGCGACAATTATTGACTTTAACCAGCTAATATTTATTATTCACAAAATCATGAAATGTCCATATTTGTTTGCTTAGTTTAAACACACAATTTAGATACTTGAATGAAAAAAAGGGATTATAACCGAAAGCTATAACTTATAGAGGTCTTCTCCTATGGCAAGGTACTTATTGCAGTTTCGAGTGTTGTAATAATTTTCTAAACTATTAATTTTAGTTTGAAATGAAGGCAAGTAAATGTTTAAATCGTGAACTGTAAATTAGAATACCAATACGATAAAGAGATTATTAAGGTGACACAAGTACATATATACTGAGTCAAAAAAGAAACGATACCAAACTAAAAATGACATAAACGGATAAAACCATAGAAAGGTTTAATATAGTATTACGTATCAGTACCGGGTATCTTATTGCAACGTCAGCCAACCATAAACACAGGTAAATAAACACCCGATAACCCTGGAACGCCGAATTTCCGATTTGCATATGCTCCTCAACAAAGACAACTTCCTACACATGTACAAATCGGAAAACCGGTTTATTGTACTGGTATTGCATTATCATCGAGGAAAAACAACTTACATACCCATTGTTACCTCTAACAAAATGCCTAGGCTAAACCGCAATCAGAGAATGCGTGCCATTGGCATGATTGACGGCGGTTTACGTCAGCGTGACGTCGCAAATCGACTCGGGGTTACGCGGATCACGATAACACGTCTACTTCGACGTTATCGAACACAGGGATCGGTGGACGACCGTCCAAGATCTGGTCGACCACGCGTGACGACGCGTGAACAGGACCGTCACATTCGGACGTCACATTTACGTGACCGGTTCCTACCTGCTACGCACACAGCTGCCGTTACTCATGGGATGACCAACAATCGCATCAGTGCACAAACAGTCAGGAACCGGCTCGGTGAACGTGGCATTCGTGCCTATCGGCCATACGTTGGACCCATCCTGACACGACGTCACCGTGACGTACGGCGAGAATGGACGACGGAACGTGCTCGCTGGACTCAGTTACAGTGGAATGTGGTGATGTTTAGCGATAAATCGCGGTTCTGTTTGCGTCGAGCGGATGGCAGAGAGCGGGTATATCGTAGACGCGGTGAACGTTACGCCGACGCATGTGTACGTCAGGTCGATCTGTTCGGGGGCGGAAGCGTTATGGCGTGGGGCGGTATCACCTTCGGCAGTCGCACTGAACTGTTAGTGGTGGACGGGAACCTAAACGCCCAGCGGTACTGTGATGAGATCCTTGCGCCAGTTGTTGTGCCGTTCTTTAACGCCAACAGAAACGTCACACTGTTCCAACAGGACAACGCCAGGTGTCATACTGCTCGGATTTCCACCACATTATTGGAGCAGAACAATATTTAAACCCTGCCGTGGCCTGCTTTGTCACCAGACTTGTCACCCATAGAACATTTGTGGGATACGTTAGACCGCCGCGTCAGACGACGTCAGCCGGTAACGTTAAACCAACTGAGGGATGTTTTGCGTCAGGAGTGGACACATATTGACCAGCAAGAGATTCAGACACTCTTCCGTTCGATGCGACGGCGGTGCATTGCAGTGAGAGACGCAAATGGTGCCCATACTCGGTATTGACGTCTGTGTGAAAACTCCATTAGACCCCTGTCCGACGAATTACGTCATCACGCAGCAGACAGTTTCGGAGGCTCATTATGCTTTATGTACTCCTCTTTCAAACATGTTGGACTATCATCTTATGAATTTTCAAAGAATTTTCTTAATAAATGTTGAAATTATAGACACATAAACACCAGGTATCGTTTCTTTTTTGACTCAGTATAGTAATTCATTGGGAAGGTTGAACTTGATATTGACCCATCAGATAGGGGAAATGATAGATGGAGGAACTTGATATATTTATTCGGATAGTTCAATGGTAGGTGCAAGCATGCAAAATTTAGTGAACATATGTTCAATGTAAATCGTCTGCTTGTTGTGGTAATGTCACACCAACAGCTCAGGTCACATGACGACTCGCCAGCTGTTATTGGAAGACAACTCCGAACAGTAGTTCAAGCCCAGTTCCAAGTGTTTTGTTGATTAAATATGTATATTTGACATATCTTTTGAATTGAATATCTGTCTGTATACATGAATGCTACTTATATTTGACGGATATTACGTGATGTATACATGGATGATACTTATATTTGACGGACATCACGTGATGCATGCATGAATGTTACTTATATTTGACGGATATCACGTGATGTATACATGGATGATACTTATATTTAACGGACATCACGTGATGCATGCATGAATGATACATGTATTTGACAGATACCACGTGAAGTATACATGAGTGTTACTTATATTTGACGGATAGCACGTGATGTATGCATGAGTGATACATATATTTGACGGATATCACGTGCTGTATACATGAATGGTACTTATATTTGACGGATATTACGTGATTTATACATGAATGGTACTTATATTTGATGGATATCACGTGCTGTATACATGAATGGTACTTATATTTGACGGATATCACGTGATGCATGCATGCATGATACGTATATTTGACGGATATCACGTGATGCATGCATGAATGATACGTATATTTGACGGATATCACGTGATGTATACATGTGTGATACTTATATTTGACGGATAGCACGTGCTGCATGCATGAGTGATACGTATATTTGACGGATATCACGTGACGCATGCATGAATGATACGTGTATTTGACAGATATCAAGTGATGTATACATGTGTGATACTTATATTTGACGGATAGCACGTGCTGTATGCATGAGTGATACGTATATTTGACGGATATCACGTGCTGTATACATGAATGGTACTTATATTTGACGGATATTACGTGATGTATACATGAATAGTACTTATATTTGACGGATATTACGTGATGTATACATAGATGATACTTATATTTGAAGGATAGCACGTGCTGTATACATGAATGATACTTATATTTGACGGACATCACATGGTGAATACATGAATGCTACTTATATTTGACGGATATCACGTGGTGAATACATGGATGATACTTATATTTGAAGAAAATCACGTGGTGAATACATGGATTCTACTTATATTTGACGGATATCACGTGGTGTTTACATGAATGGTACTTATATATGAAGGACATCACGTGGTGAATACATGGATGATACTTATATTTGAAGGACATCACGTGGTGTATACATGAATGATACTTATATTTGAAGGACATCACGTGGTATATACATGAATGGTACTTATATTTGACGAATATCACGTGGTGAATACATGGATGATACTTATATTTGAAGGACATCACGTGGTGAATACATGGATTCTACTTATATTTGAAGGACATCACGTGGTGTATACATGAATGGTATTTATATTTGAAGGACATCACGTGGTGTATACATGAATGGTACTTATATTTGACGGATATCACGTGGTGAATACATGGATGATACTTATATTTGAAGAAAATCACGTGGTGAATACATGGATGCTACTTATATTTGACGGATATCACGTGGTGTATACATGAATGGTACTTATATTTGAAGGACATCACGTGGTGTTTACATGGATGCTACTTATATTTGACTGATATCACGTGGTGTATACATGAATGGTACTTATATTTGAAGGACATCACGTGGTGAATACATGAATGATACTTATATTTGAAGGACATCACGTGGTGAATACATGGATGATACTTATATTTGAAGGACATCACGTGGTGTAAACATGAATGGTATTTATATTTGAAGGACATCACGTGGTGTATACATGAATGGTACTTATATTTGACGGATATCACGTGGTGAATACATGGATGATACTTATATTTGAAGAACATCACGTGGTGAATACATGGATGCTACTTATATTTGACGGATATCACGTGGTGTATACATGAATGGTACTTATATTTGAAGGACATCACGTGGTGTATACATGGATGATACTTATATTTGAAGGACATCACGTGGTGAATACATGAATGCTACTTATATTTGACGGATATCACGTGGTGTATACATGAATGGTACTTATATTTGACGGACATCACGTGATGTATGCATGAATGATACTTATATTTGACGGATATCACGTGGTGTATGCATGGATGGTACTTATATTTGACGGACATCACGTGATGTATGCATGAATGGTGCTTATATTTGACGGACATCATGTTGTGTATACATGAATGCTACTTATATTTGAAGGACATCTCGTGGTGTATGCATGAATGGTACTTATATTTGACGGACATCACGTGATGTATACATGAATAGTACTTATATTTGACGGACATCACGTGATGTATACATGAATGGTACTTATATTTGACGGACATCACGTGGTGTATACATGAATGGTACTTATATTTGACGGACATCACGTGATGTATACATGAATGGTACTTATATTTGACGGACATCACGTGATGTATACATGAATAGTACTTATATTTGACGGACATCACGTGCTGTATGCATGAATGGTGCTTATATTTGACGGACATCACGTGATGTATGCATGAATGGTACTTATATTTGACGGACATCACGTGATGTATACATGAATGGTACTTATATTTGACGGACATCACGTGATGTATACATGAATGGTACTTATATTTGACGTATCACGTGAGGTATACATGAATGGTGCTTATATTTGACGTATAACGTGATGTATGCATGACTGATACTTATATTTGACGGATATCACGTGGTGTATAAATGAATGGTACTTATATTTGACGGACATCACGTGATGTATACATGAATGGTAATTATATTTGACGGACATCACGTGATGCATGCATGAATGGTACTTATATTTGAAGGATATCACGTGACGTATACATAAATGGTACTTATAGTTGACGGACATCACGTGATGTATACATGAATGGTACTTATATTTGACGGATATCACGTTGTGTATAAATGAATGGTACTTATATTTGACGGACATCACGTGTTGTATAAATGAATGATACTTATATTTGACGGACATCACGTGCTGTATAAATGAATGGTACTTATATTTGACGGACATCACGTGATGTATGCATGAATGATACTTATAGTTGACGGACATCACGTAGTGTATACATGGATGATACTTATATTTAACGGATATCACGTGATGCATGCATGAATGATACATGTATTTGACAGATACCACGTGAAGTATACATGAGTGTTACTTATATTTGACGGATAGCACGTGATGTATGCATGAGTGATACGTATATTTGACGGATATCACGTGCTGTATACATGAATGGTACTTATATTTGACGGATATTACGTGATGTATACATGAATGGTACTTATATTTGATGGATATCACGTGCTGTATACATGAATGGTACTTATATTTGACGGATATCACGTGCTGTATACATGGATGATACTTATATTTGACGGACATCACGTGATGCATGCATGAATGGTACTTATAGTTGACGGATATCACGTGATGCATGCATGCATGATACGTATATTTGACGGATATCACGTGATGCATGCATGAATGATACGTATATTTGACGGATATCACGTGATGTATACATGTGTGATACTTATTTTTGACGGATAGCACGTGCTGCATGCATGAGTGATACGTATATTTGACGGATATCAAGTGATGTACACATGTGTGATACTTATATTTGACGGATAGCACGTGCTGTATGCATGAGTGATACGTATATTTGACGGATATCACGTGCTGTATACATGAATGGTACTTATATTTGACGGATATTACGTGATGTATACATGAATAGTACTTATATTTGACGGATATTACGTGATGTATACATAGATGATACTTATATTTGAAGGATAGCACGTGCTGTATACATGAATGATACTTATATTTGACGGACATCACATGGTGAATACATGAATGCTACTTATTTTTGACGGATATCACGTGGTGAATACATGGATGATACTTATATTTGAAGAAAATCACGTGGTGAATACATGGATTCTACTTATATTTGACGGATATCACGTGGTGTATACATGAATGGTACTTATATATGAAGGACATCACGTGGTGAATACATGGATGATACTTATATTTGAAGGACATCACGTGGTGTATACATGAATGATACTTATATTTGAAGGACATCACGTGGTATATACATGAATGGTACTTATATTTGACGGATATCACGTGGTGAATACATGGATGATACTTATATTTGAAGGACATCACGTGGTGAATACATGGATTCTACTTATATTTGAAGAACATCACGTGGTGTATACATGAATGGTATTTATATTTGAAGGACATCACGTGGTGTTTACATGGATGCTACTTATATTTGAAGGACATCACGTGGTGTATACATGAATGGTACTTATATTTGACGGATATCACGTGGTGAATACATGGATGATACTTATATTTGAAGAAAATCACGTGGTGAATACATGGATGCTACTTATATTTGACGGATATCACGTGGTGTATACATGAATGGTACTTATATTTGAAGGACATCACGTGGTGTTTACATGGATGCTACTTATATTTGACTGATATCACGTGGTGTATACATGAATGGTACTTATATTTGAAGGACATCACGTGGTGAATACATGAATGATACTTATATTTGAAGGACATCACGTGGTGAATACATGGATGATACTTATATTTGAAGGACATCACGTGGTGTAAACATGAATGGTATTTATATTTGAAGGACATCACGTGGTGTATACATGAATGGTACTTATATTTGACGGATATCACGTGGTGAATACATGGATGATACTTATATTTGAAGAACATCACGTGGTGAATACATGGATGCTACTTATATTTGACGGATATCACCTGGTGTATACATGAATGGTACTTATATTTGAAGGACATCACGTGGTGTATACATGGATGATACTTATATTTGAAGGACATCACGTGGTGAATACATGAATGCTACTTATATTTGACGGATATCACGTGGTGTATACATGAATAGTACTTATATTTGACGGACATCACGTGATGTATGCATGAATGATACTTATATTTGACGGATATCACGTGGTGTATGCATGGATGGTACTTATATTTGACGGACATCACGTGATGTATGCATGAATGGTGCTTATATTTGACGGACATCACGTGATGTATGCATGAATGGTGCTTATATTTGACGGACATCATGTTGTGTATACATGAATGCTACTTATATTTGAAGGACATCTCGTGGTGTATGCATGAATGGTACTTATATTTGACGGACATCACGTGATGTATACATGAATAGTACTTATATTTGACGGACATCACGTGATGTATACATGAATGGTACTTATATTTGACGGACATCACGTGGTGTATACATGAATGGTACTTATATTTGACGGACATCACGTGATGTATACATGAATGGTACTTATATTTGACGGACATCACGTGATGTATACATGAATGGTACTTATATTTGACGGACATCACGTGCTGTATGCATGAATGGTGCTTATATTTGACGGACATCACGTGATGTATGCATGAATGGTACTTATATTTGACGGACATCACGTGATGTATACATGAATGGTACTTATATTTGACGGACATCACGTGATGTATACATGAATGGTACTTATATTTGACGTATCACGTGAGGTATACATGAATGGTGCTTATATTTGACGTATAACGTGATGTATGCATGACTGATACTTATATTTGACGGATATCACGTGGTGTATAAATGAATGGTACTTATATTTGACGGACATCACGTGATGTATACATGAATGGTAATTATATTTGACGGACATCACGTGATGCATGCATGAATGGTACTTATATTTGAAGGATATCACGTGACGTATACATAAATGGTACTTATAGTTGACGGACATCACGTGATGTATACATGAATGGTACTTATATTTGACGGATATCACGTTGTGTATAAATGAATGGTACTTATATTTGACGGACATCACGTGTTGTATAAATGAATGATACTTATATTTGACGGACATCACGTGCTGTATAAATGAATGGTACTTATATTTGACGGACATCACGTGATGTATACATGAATGATACTTATAGTTGACGGACATCACGTGGTGTATACATGGATGATACTTATATTTAACGGATATCACGTGCTGTATGCATGAATGATACTTATATTTGACGGATATCACGTGATGTATACATGAATGATGCTTATATTTTACGGACATCACGTGATGTATGCTTGACAGAGAAGTTAATAGACCTATAAATATACGGACACCATTAAAAAAACATTTATATTGAGCGCTACATTTTCGTTACAATTGTTTAGAAGTATGAATTTTACTATCATGAGTGAAGAAACTAGTCATTCACACATTGCATTAATTTACCCAATATTTCGCACATTTTGATACCAAATTTGCGCATATATTTTCTAAAGGGATATAAATTTTACCTGTAAGGCAAGTGTACAGTTTCTTTTTGGTGTCGGTGTATATAGTTGAGCGTATGTTGGCATGTCGGAGTAGATGCACAGCATATACGAATGAGAGGTTAATAAACATTATATACCAATATATATCGACGACTGTTCCCAAGCTATGAAAATATATAGTTTTTTTAGTTAATTCCCCATCAACGCAATATAAAAACCGCCACATTACACAAATTCCTGTAGCGTCTAAAGAAAACCAAAAGCAACATACCATACTCGTTGTTTCTTGTTAGTATTTGTAGGCGCTTAACACGCACAACGCGCCCGAGATCCACTTCCCACCATGCTTCAGACACGTATGTTCCAGTGAGTGCGCATGCGTTATTGGAATCATCTGCAGTCCATCGCCCGTCAACAGCGTTCCTTGCAACGCTTGTAGGCACCTTCGTAGAACTCTGTTCGACTGATTTCCAGACATTCATATTGACATCCTCTGAACGTAACAAAATCATGCACATTTTTGTGTTGCACATTTTAGTATAAGCATACCTTATAGCGAGCTAGATTCAATATGTTATATACTTGTATATTCCTACCGGAACATGAATTGTGGAAGATTAGTTAATGGAGACCGCATCCCGGCAGGCAGGACGGAAATAGATAATGAGGCACATCGAGGTCCGAGCGCATTCTTAATGAGATTAGTCCAAACGCGTTCTTGTCAGCCAGATTTATATTCACTAACACTATTTGATAGTGGAATAAAATAATAAAGTGCAATATTACGGTATAGCATAAAACATTTTTCGGCAAATAAAATACATGGCAATTGAACGAATAATAACACACCGTTTGAAATAGCCTAAACTCGGATTTAACTTTTCGAATCGACAGAAAATGGCCGCTTTAATTTTAATTAATAATATTTTATTGCATTATTTCATACTATACATTACATATATACATACAATACTAAGAACAAATCAGAGATTAATATGTAATTATATGATTGCAGTATACGATACATTTGTTTTGTCAAGGGGAAAAAAGCAAATGGGTTGGGCTACAAGTTATAACAACATTATTTACAGCCCTCCCCACCGCTTTAATTAGTCTAAATATTCTGATGTAAGGAACGCGTGCGCACATGAGAATATATATAAATTTAACATACTGCCAGATGCATTGGAAGACTTAGTATAATGGATAGATCATTGGCCTACAAACCCGGCTGCCCAGGAACGGATCCCAGTATGGATCCCCCCAATATTTTTTGGAATATTTCATAATTCTAATTGTGTTTATGGAAATCAATTGTTCCAGTACATAATTCTATGAAAATATTTTTTCTTTGCAACAATTCCATTATTATTGCACGCACGCGCACCACGCACAATCGCGCGCACTCCACGCCCGCACGCTACACACGCACGCTACACACGCACGCTACACACGCACGCTACACACGCACGCCACACACGCACGCTAACGTTAACGTTAACAACACCAGCATTAGATCATACCTCTAACCATAATAATATTAACAGTTTTTCAGACAGGACTTTAAACCGAGGTCTCGTGTCGGTGCTGTACACCATGCACGTAAAAGAACCAGAGGAGACTCTGGAATTGATCTCTGTCTGTATCATTGCACTATCCTCCAGAAATCTAAAATGACTAATCTCTTCAGGAGGCGTCGCTCATATGGGCAACCGGTAGCGACGATAAATAAACGTAAAACACACTGTCCAATAGGAGTTGATTGTTTCATCAGTCCTGGGCGATGCAAGTATATGCACTAAGGACTGACGTTTACTGATGTTCGAACGTAAACGCTTGCGACCATCCTCCAATCTCCAAATTTACACCCCTGCGCCAAATAGTGAACATTTTAGACAATATATCTTATATTCAGGGTCACACTTGTGGAATGCCCTCCCTTATCACATCAAAACAGCTCATTCTGTTCCACAGTTCAAAGCTTTATATATCAGCTGGTGCAAAGAACAGACAGTTACCCTAATAAGTGATAAATTATAATTATACATGTATACATTAGTTCTTGCAGCTTATATCTTATTTGCCATTTCCTTTGACGTTCTTGTTTCCAATGATATGCGGTCGTTCAACATCGTCAACAACAACAACAGCACCAACAATGACTTTCAGGAGATTTCTTATTTTGGGGACAGCAATGATTTACGGTTTCAATGATTTACATAGAATAATAGACATAATAGAGCGTAATTACAAATCATACAAAACAAGAAACGCTGTACTATTCAAGGTAGACAATGTTCATATCATTATTCATATTGTATGCAGAATTAATACTACTGTCATATTAAACGACTAGATCAGTTGATATAATCAGTTGATATAATTCACGTGAGTCCATTCATAATTGTTTTTAGTGCGAGACACTTCGAAAATTACACGCGGTGCACGAACTTCGTGGATTTTAGGTGTTCGAAGACTGGAAAACTCGGCAGACAGACGTGTCTAGATATATGTTGGCCATTGAACAATACTTATGCATGTGAGGCGTAACTGGAGTTTCATTTCAATGTGTTTATATGGACGCGTGTGTACAATGTCAACAACATCAACAACAGTGAGCATGTTGCCAGTCATGTCGATGCCTATTGGGGTGTTGTGAAGACGGATGGTGGACATTCTACCATATTGTTCACAAAACAGTTTCGTTTGTTGCCATATGTTGCCAATTTTACCGTAATAATTTATTATTGCAAAACGAAAATATAAGGCAATAAATCACACTATATCTATTTTTAATTAAAACAAACTTAACATAGAACATGTTCAACGATTATCAGATATGTCTGTGTTTTCACTGTAAATATCAGTCAAATATCACCATACCGTTGAAAAGATATAACCATTTTAATGTTAGCTAAGTAGCATAAATGTGTATACATTTAGCAAATTATGTGGCATAGTCCGCCTACGTGGTCGAGTGGTTACGGTCGCTAACTTGTATACCACTATAACCTATCATCACTGATTGTCACGGGTTCGAGCCCCGCTCAGACCGTGTCTCTTTAAACGAACAAGTTGGCTGTTTATAATGGAGGCTGGTTAATCGCTGGGGCCTGCCCAGGAAAGGTGTTGTTAGGTAAACTGCACGTCGCCCAAATGGACAACCTGTAGCGACGTTAAATAAACTTAATTAAAACCAATTATATGGACAAATAATAATTGTCGTTTTGGAACTCATGTCTTATTTAGCAAGTAAATATATTAGTGTAATAATTATGAGTTCTGTAGTGTAAGACAAACATGTTCGAATATTTGCACGTACACTGTATGCACTTATTTGTATTAGACATGGGTGTTATAAAACTGTTGTCATATCTCAAACTCTGTCTCAAGCTTCTGATTGGTTCAGCTGAGAGTGCATCTCGGAATAAACCAGTCAAAACAGTCAAAACTCGATTACGAAATTTGTGAAAAGCTTTAACACCTCCAGGCATTGTGTTTGTCATTATTATATTCGAGCATACACCTTTTAATTTAATATCAATGCTCTATTATGTTAGCATTATATTTTCAAAATATATACATTTTATTGTCCACCGTGTTGGTTTTCCCACAGGTTAAAAAGAGCTAATCTGGTAGAGATAGGTTATGGCATATACACAGATGGGTGTGCGTGTATGTTCGGTTTTGAGTTTGGATTAAACAAATGTATTCGTTCATAATGTACAGTACATATATATTGTATACAAAATGAAAATGGATTTAATCGAACGCTTAAACCTAATTGAGATTATCTCCATTTTAAGTTTTATATAGGACTGTGGGCCCGAATGCACTATATGTATGAACTCCAACGATGCTCACCCAGTTGAGGCTTTACCCCGTCATGTACCCCGTCATGTACCATTCATGTCTTAAAGATTCTTCTTTAAAGTTTGAATGTGGTAGATTTTGATGTGTACTTTTTTATTTGAAATTATAATCGCTATTATTGGTGGAGGAAGACCATGGATGTTGCTCCGAACAGGCACGGTCGAGTACAAGGGTAGAACCATCGATCTTCCCCGAGCCAGCTGGAGAGTTCCTCACATTTCTGTTTCTTGTAACTTTTGCAAATACTGTATATTTTCGAATTGTACGTACATTAAGTGAAAACGTACATTTTGGCACCGTTTGGTCAGTGGAGGAACGTTCCACCATATTAGAAATTATCAAAGGGAGGAACAGTTCAGCAAATAAACGTTTCCTGCATTCTGAGGCATACATAGTTCGATGTATGCCCTCAAACAGAATTGATGGATCATGTACTCACTCACCCTCACATTAATCAGTATATAATACATGTACAATGTTTTGTGAGTATAGTATTCGTGCTTGTGGAGACAAGCAAACTGTTTATCGAGTCCAATAAGTGAAAACAATCGTCAAAGTTACTGCACACAAATACAACGTCACGTTATGAAATACTAGTATACCATGACGTCACTATGTTTAAATAATTGTCAGTACATAGTGTTAGCTAATCGTTGCGAACGAAGCTGGAATCGTAAATTGCACTAAATTAGTGTGACATACTCTACCTGTGCAGGGATATGTCTGTGTCCATTGGCCAATTGGGAAACACTTGATCTTTGCAATAGAATCACACTGAAAGCATTTATATTTAATCACAGCTCCCACGTTCAACACGTTTCCAGAAGGTGCATTATAGAGAGGTGGTATGCGGGCACAGTCTGCAATCAAATAATAGAAAATAGACATTTTAATTATATAATTATTTTTAATGTATTATGTATATCTTAGCACAGGAAGCATTTCAGGGGGTTGTTGGTGGCGGTGTCTGGAAGTGATTGAAAGCAATACCGCTAAGTATGTTGTTTACAGATTGCCACGTGTTATGGCCATGTTACTTATATGAGCTACGTATACATTTATACATGATGCTAACATTTATATTTTACCAGTTTATTCTTCGAATATATAACATGCACCTTATTTTTTATATGTGAATAAAACAAGAGAGAAGTCAGCATAGCGAATACCTCCGTCACGTTGGGATAAATATCATTATCAAAAATGAATGGATTGTCCCATAGGCCTTCGTTGCACGAACTAGTGATAAACCGATTATCGCTAAGTCGCCGACAATCGTTCGCCGGCATGGACATCGGCGATAATCGATTGTGAAAATGTGTAATCGATTATAATCAACTAGTCTTTTTTTTTTTTTTTTTTTGGAACCACGTTTAAGGCTCGTTTATTTTCCTCGTCATAGGTAACCTGTGGGTCGAGGGCATCCCACAAGCACCTTACAATAATGTACATTTTTTAACGAGTAGAATAAACAAACGGCATGAATAATAGTGTATATAAATATATCAAGTCATTATCATGTTGGCCTTAAAGTGCTGAAAAAATGTTCAGTTACACTTAGAAAAAAAAGAAAAGAGAAAAGTGGTCTGCAGCCTACATTCTACCAAGTGATTGATGACAATTATTTTCAATATAATTTTAAATTAAAACTTTTTAGCATATTGCCTCCATATTTCGTCAAATTCAAATAATTTGTCCTGTATTGAAGCTGTCTCAAGTTCAGTATCATAATTATAATAGTTTTAATCGACACATCAGATGTTGAATGGGTGGTTTTATGTCTATTTTTGTCTCTTACTTTTATGTTTGTTTATACCTCAAATAAAACTACGATTTACTATTGGCTGTATTTTATTAGCATTGCACGTTTGCAACAACAATTCTAACTGTATCTAGTACTAGACTTTTCACTAGTATGTCACTAAGTGTTCTGTCCTCTATTAACTTAAAAACTAATTTTATATCAAGTGGCAGTCCAGTAACTTAAAGTCTAGTACTCAGATGTAACTGAGTAACTAATTTGTCGAAACTAGTAACTTGTAAGTAATTTATTAGTACTAAATAGATTGTTAAGCTCACAAATTAGATGGAATGATTTTGATTTATAACTATATCAATTGCCCAATTAATAATCAATTATCAAATCGGTTTACCCGTCCGATTATTCCGATTATGGATTTTGAAACCGATGCACATCACTAGCACGAACACACTAAGTATGTGCGTACTCCCGACGGAGGTTATTAGTAATTGATAGTACTGAATATGTTATAGACCATCCAGTAAACATGGCGTTTGAAAATAGTATCTAATAAAACTAGGATATATTATTCTGTCTGTATTTCTACATTGCCAGTGCCAGGAGAGCATACACAATACATGATAAGGTATACCTATCACAGCACATGTTCCACTGCACACATCCCCGATATTCTGAAAATAGTAAAAAAAGGTTGAACAACTATTGAAAGGGCAAGCCATTTACGATTGATAAGACACATCTTATGAACAGCAGTACTTCCTGAATCATATTCCTGCAGGCCAGGCGCCAGGCTGATAGGAAATCAGGTAATCAGATGCGGTTCGAACCTTCGTCTGATCGATTCATACGTAGGCGTATGCCTTAACCACTCTACCATGGATTAGCCGTGTATAACACACACAAGTAGAGTTGAATATAGGAATTAGTAGCAATTCATCCAATCTTCTTTCGTCATCAACATACGTAATTATAGTTTTGTAACAGAAGCTCGACGTACTGATATTATATTATTACACCAGCTAGGTTGAGCGCCTTCCGGAATGTAAACGCAGTTATCCCTGATACGTTGCTGATTGGTTAGAGTTATGTTTGACGTCACAAAGCGCACGCTATATACCGTTGTCAATAATACGCCGAGGTAATAGACGGATCTGTAGTCCAGTGGTAACACGCTGGACTGGTAATCCAGGGATCGCAGGTTCGATCGCCCGTCTGACCCTAATAAAATTAACAGTCTTTCAGATGGGACGTTAAACCGAGGTCTCGTGTCGGTGCTTTACACGGTGCACGGTAAAGAACCAGAGGAGACTCTGGAATGGGTCTCTGCCTGTATCATGCACTATCCTCCAAAATCTAAAATAACTAATCTTTTAAGGAGGCGTCGCTCATATGGGCAAACGGTAGCGACGATAAATAAACGTAAAACACGCGCGCGCGCCCACACGCACGCCCACACGCACGCCCACACGGACGCTCGCACGCACGCACGCACGCACGCACGCACCACCACCACCACCACCACCACCACCACCACCACGCACGCACGCACGCACGCACGCACGCACGCATCCAATAAAGGCATTATAGTTTTATATTTCAAAATTGCTTTCCCTTTACTTAACTATCTCCTTTATGGACAATCCACCTTCACATAACCGACCAACTCCTACATTGGTGTGACCCTCTGTAAACCATCGTATTCAATAAAAGTACTTCAAAGACAAATAAACAACAACAGTAATATATTCATTTTAAAATTTCATCTGAATGGACATAGCACTTGGGATGACCATCTGAATGGATATATCACTTGGGATCACCATCTGAATGGATATATCGTTTGGGATCACCATCTGAATGGATATATCGCTTGGGATGACCATCTGAATGGATATATCACTTGGGATGACCATCTGAATGGACATAGCACTTGGGATGACCATCTGAATGGATATATCACTTGGGATGACCATCTGAATGGATATATCACTTGGGATGACCATCTGGCATCCATGGCATGATATTCTTGATAACCTAAATAATTGACTATCAATCATACAAGTTCCTTCATCTTGATTAGCAAATTAATACAGATACATTATTCAACATTTGCACTGAACATAAACAATACTAACAATGAGTAACACTCTTACCGAATTTGAAATAATATAATATAATTAACAAATTTAATATTTGTGTGCAAACTGGTCAACGTCCCAAAGCTGAATGATATTCTGTGTAACTTACCCGCGTGATCCAGTCACGCCAGTGACCACCGCTACACCTAGCAGAGATTTATTACAATAAGCGGGAAATTAATTTTCCTCTAATTCGTCTCCGCTCAAACTAGGAAAATTATATTACGGATTGGACAGTGTTAATGTAAGGTTTCTAGTTATTGCACAGACAAATGATATAATCGGATATGTGTGTTTGTGAAACATGTGCTATATACATCTACATAATTGATATGACAAAGGTTCAGCTATGTACAATAAAGAGTTCACAGTGCAAGCAATTTGTCATCGCTTTTGATAAAACACTAAAATTTGTATTTCTAAGAATGAAAAACATATTTCGGTAATCATGAGGTGAAACAATAGCCTTACATTAATAAACACACTTATTTATGATTTCCAATGATTTTGGCTAATATATTTGTTATCCCATTTTATTTATTTGAACTGCCCCTGCTGGCAGTGCCATTTCTATATAATACACACCAATCGAGTTAGTGTTCTGTCTGCTTTCAATATTGAAAACGACAGACACAGCGTATTCATTAGAATAGACTCTTCTTGAACTATCTGGCAGCAAATAGTGGCAGCAAATAGCTAAAGTACAAAGGTACATGCAACTGCGGAGGAATACAAAACACAAGCAGTGATGCAGAAAACAACATTCCAAAACGGTGAAAGATAACATTTTCTTTCACTGAGAAAACACAATAATTCATAGGAATGCAGAAAAGAAAATGTCACCCACTAAATCTGTAAATGTCACTCACTAAATCTGTAAATGTCACCCACTAAATCTGTAAATGTCACCCACTAAATCAACAGTCTGTAAACTAAACCCCATGCGCAGCACAGACGCTGCCGGTACAGCTAACCTTTTCTTTTCGATGTTGGCATTTCGAGTGTATTTTTGTTCACCTTTTCTCACCAACTCAATAGGGTTTGTCGGAGCTAGTACTAAAGTCTACGTAATGTATAAGTTCCAGAACATTTATTTATTATATACTTTCTGTAGTTTCCGCATTTCAGCTGTTAGGTAGTAGAGTGCTTAAAGTATCCTATACGTGTTTTCCATATATAAAGCACGCTCATCACGTTATTGTAAAATTGTAAGGTTTGTAAGAAGAAGGGCAATACCAACCCATGAGTCACAGAATTGTGTGTGTGTTTTTACGTTTATTTATCGTCGCTACCGGTTGCCCATATGAGCGACGCCTCCTGAAGAGATTAGTCATTTTAGATTTTGGAGGATAGTGCATGATACAGACAGAGACCCATTCCAGAGTCTCCTCTGGTTCTTTTACGTACACGGTGTAAAGCACCGACACGAGAACTTGGTTTAATGTCCCATCTGAAAGACTGTTAATTTTATTAGAGTCAGACGGGGGATCGAACCTGCGATCCCTGGATTACCAGTCCAGCGTGTAACCACTGGACTACAGATCCGTATGTACAGCATTGTGATAGGGCGCATTCCATATATCAAATTTAAACTTGGAGGCACATGACTGATGGTTGGACGCTATGTGTGCGACTGTATGTTTGGTCAAATGGACATTTGACTACAGCTCCCATTGATCATCAATCATTAACGCGGTGTTCTGTCATTGAGAGTAGTAGTGTAAGCATTAGCCAGTATTAGTTAAATCAAAGGTTTCTGGAACAACCATTGTCTTTGATAGCCCGTGCAGGTAGCCTGTGGAATCGGCATGCTACCATTGACGTCACGATTCATATATCCTATTATTTATTTATACTTCACTCGTGTTTATCGAGGTGTTTATAATAATTGTACTAGCGGTAAATAATTGGCTTGCTATTGAACTATCACTCTATTAAAAAAAATAGAGTATTACTCTATTACAATAAAGTGCGGGTTTAATTATTTATGGGTTCCGTCTATGCCACTCGCGTTTCGCATGAGTATATGTAGTAGTTACCTGCTCCTGAGTCGATAAGAGAAACTGGTATATAGTTTATGCTACATGCTGGGGACAATGGATACCTGTATGATTATAACCGGGAAGTATTGAGATTGTACGGTGATCGCCAGATCAGACAGGGCGGTTTTCTCCGGGTTCTCCGCCCACACACATGAATGACCACATTTACGCTTTCATCCGCGCCAACGAGAGTGATTAATACATGTATAAGTTGTTGAAACTTGCTTTGCAATCGTTGTAAAATAAATAAAGTTTAAAAATTTACATATTTGGTATATGCATATGAGCTTATTGGAGTCCTGAGAGTTTAGTTTAAATATTGAATAAATCTTTGAATAAACATAGTCAAGTATAAATAATATGTACATACATGTATGATTGAGGAGAAAGCAATCTGCTTGTATATGGTTACCCCTTTCCTATGTACATACATGTAGGATTGAGGAGAAAGCAACCTGCTGGTATATGGTTACCCCTTTCCTATGTACATACATGTAGGATTGAGGAGAAAGCAACCTGCTTGTATATGGTTACCCCTTTCCTATGTACATACATGTAGGATTGAGGAGAAAGCAACCTGCTGGTATATGGTTACCTCTTTCCTAGGAATCATTTACAAAACATACCGTTATATTAGGCAACACAATTACTACCAAATAAATGTACATGTATTGAGTAACTCAATAGTTTTGGAATGTGAGAAGATGTTATTAATTTCTAAATATATATTAAGATATGAGTGTGATTGTGCAACAGAAAGACTTATCATCAAACTGCACAACCACAATTGGTCTGAGAGTTTCGCCCTATCACTTTCGTGTGAGCTATAACCACTAATCCCAATATTTACATAGGCATCTAAAATTATGAACACCGATATGTATTTGTCATAATGTTTTGTTATGATCCGCATTTCCAATTCTAAATTTATGACACATTCAGTGATGTTTGCAATACCACTATGCGTTCATCTCCCAACGCGCTTTTTAAATCATCACAACCACCCATCAGCCACCCACCCTCCAGGAGTAACAGATATGTGCATACTTTTGAAGTCTCGGTTTCGTTATCTTTGCCTCCATACGATGTCCACGGAAATATTTCATTAATGGTAATGACATTAAAATAAGGCATTTTCCTCTGAAGATATACTTCCTCAAATTAAAACGAATGACTATAACAACACTGTGACACAAGTGGCTTGAATACGGCAAAATATAAATATAAAGCTATAAACACATATAACACATATACATGCAGATTAACATATACATGTAGTGGCTTGAATATGGCAACATATAAATATACAGTTATAAACACATATACATGCAGATTAACATATAGTGGCTTGAATATGGCAAAATATAAAGTTATAAACACATATACATGCAGATTAACATATAGTGGCTTGAATACGGCAAAAATATCAATATAAAGTCATAAACACATATACATGCAGATTAATATATAGTGGCTTGAATATGGCAACATATAAAGTTATAAACACATATACATGCAGATTAACATATAGTGGCTTGAATATGGCAACATATAAAGTTATAAACACATATAACACATATACATGCAGATTAACATATAGTGGCTTGAATATGGCAACGTATAAAGTTATAAACACATATACATGCAGATTAACATATAGTGGCTTGAATATGGCAAACTATAAAGTTATAAACACATATACATGCAGATTAACATATAGTGGCTCGAATATGGCAACATATAAATATAAAGTTATAAACACATATACATGCAGATTAACATATAGTGGCTTGACTATGGCAACATATAAAGTTATAAACACATATACATGCAGATTGACATATAGTGGCTTGAATATGGCAACATATAAATATAAAGTTATAAACACATATACATGCAGATTAACATATAGTGGCTTGAATATGGCAACATATAAATATAGAGTTATAAACACATATACATGCAGATTAACATATAGTGGCTTGAATATGGCAACATATAAATATAAAGTTATAAACACATATACATGCAGATTAACTTAATACAGACTAAACAACAAGACATGTTACAATTAGACAAATAAACTTTGATCTGTTATAGACTCCACCCCCTTAGGGATTTTTGAAGCGTATGATTTTCTGAAATTATGTAGCATACACTTTTAAATGAAACTTGTTTACACTCTGAGCGTTGCTGCTTTACTGAGTAATCGTCATGTAAATTACACCATGCTATGTTACTTAACGACAATCAGCGTTGCTGCTTTACAGAGTAATCGTCATGTAAATTACACCATGCTACGTTACTTTAATGACAATCAGCGTTGCTGCTTTACAGAGTAATCGTCATGTAAATTACACCATGCTACGTTACTTAACGACAATCAGCGTTGATGCTTTACAGAGTAATCGTCATGTAAATTACACCATGTTACGTTACTTTACTGACAATCAGCGTTGCTGCTTTACAGAGTAATCGTCATGTAAATTACACCATGCTACGTTACTTAACGACAACCAGTGACTATGCTATATATTGTTGCGTTCCAGTGAGTAAGGGCCTACCCTACTGTCGTGGTAGCATGCGTAGAGTGTTCACGTGGTCCCTACTCGGCACTGGAGCGCTTCTCTAGCTAGTGCTCTTCTTGCAAATATTACGGTACTACAATGTCGTGGTAGCGTGCATAGAGTGTTCACGTGGTCCATACTCGGCACTGGAGTACTTCTCTAGCTAGTGCTCTTCTTGCAGATATTACTGTACTACAGTGTCGTGGTAGCGTGCATAGAGTGTTCACGTGGTCCCTACTTGGCACTGGAGCAATTTTCTAGCTAGTGCTCTTCTTGTAGATATTATGGTACTACAATGCGTTGATTGCACTATATATACATGGTGTATATGTGCGTGGGTATAAAGAGAATGTACAATAAGATCAGTTTAAAGATGTGTTTACTCTTGAAACACATATAATAAACACGATTAGAGACCGTACGCCCAAGACCTCCGAGGGTTATACGCGCGAGAGATGATAGACACTACCGACGCAGTAAAACAGTGACAGCGTATATTATATACTATACTTAACCACTCACATTCAGTAACGACACAGTACTAATAATCTTTAATAAATTACAGCAGAGTGTGATCCCAAAGAAGTCTAAAATCGCCAATGTTAAAGTGCCGTTCTCTTTTGTTGAAATAATAAAATAATGATAATCTCGACCCTAACCCCAAGCTGGTCGGACTACCAGAATATGGCCGACCCGACCCAAAATTGGTCGCGACCCAAAATTGGTCGAACGTTCCAAAATTGCTAGGCGACGCCACACTAGCGATGGAACAAGAATGGCGAATACTAAAAAAACTGACATACAAGCAATATTAAATGGCTTACTATTAAACTTAATACGGTAATACATTTATCGGATCAAAGGTTATCGATCTCTTCATAGTTCAATGTTTTACGATGTGCCTTGTTAATCAACCAGAATGCAATGTTAAAGATGTGATCGATGGCTCCATAACTTGTCAAAGAGAAATGATCTTTAATGATTTATAATGGGTGTTCATTGGGAATTAAACAATACCACTTGGCATAAATGTAGACAATGTACTACATGTCACATATAAGCACAATATTCATCGTCGGATTACGATTCCTCGACGGTACAAGCTTAAACACAAATAAATAGACATCGTGGAAACATGAGACATACACCGGACACAAGCGCAAGGGCAATTGGTTCAAAAGGCGACAGAATAGATCGGATTTGAACGGGCAAGCATTATGTGTTTCATGTGTAAGCTGGCCTGCAAATATAACTTGTCTCATGCTTCACACAAAATCGCACGACCGCGGAAGTCTTGGATTATCGCACGACACGGTCTATACAAGGTAATCACTCGACCTCAATAACATATAAATGCAACTTCCTATATGCGGTACATATCATTATCACATATTTAACCACTAAAGTTGTAGTAAATGAAACAATAAGGTTGTAGTTATTATTCGATATGTTTGAACACTTAACATACATCATATGTAGTCATTTACGTTACCTTTCGTTACGTTACCAAAATTATTTTATTTTTTGGATAATGTTAGAGAATGTGTTTTCGTAAATATATGGCATTTGACACTAACAATACACAGTTGCTCATTCATTCATGTCTGATAAATATATACGATACACTTGGTGACACATGTTTTCGCCTCAGGACGGAAGATGGCATCTCGATAGTATCAATCCCTGAGGAGCACACGTCCCAGTAGGAGAATTCCATTGTCTCCATGGGTTTGGCAGTGATGTGGTGTGAATGTGATGTGAATGGTGTGAATGTGATGTGGACGAGGTGAGGATGTTGTGTGGATGCCATATGGAAATGGTGTGAAGGTGGTGTAATGCATATGTAGTGTGAATGTGATATCTATGGTTGTGCTGTGGCATGATATGGGTATGATGTGGATGTGTTGTGGATGTGATGGACACGTGGATTTTGGCTATATGATATGGACATAGTGTGAATATGCTGTGGGTGTGGTGTGGGTGTAGTGTGTATGTGTTATTGACGTGGTTTTGGAAGAATGGGCGTGGTTATTATGTGGTTGGGAACATGATGTGGATGTGGTCAGGTTGTGATGTGGATGTGATATAGCTGTGGCTTGAACGTGATGTGGGCGTGGTGTGAATGTGATGTGGTGTGAATGTGATGTGGGTGTGGTGTGAATGTGATGTGGGTGTGGTGTGGCGGTGTTGTGGCTGTGATGTATACATGGTGTAGATGTCATGTGGGTGTGGTGTGAATGTGATATAGCTGTGGCTTGAATGTGATGTGGGCGTGGTGTGAATGCGATGTGGTGTGAATGTGATGTGGGTGTGGTGTGAATGTGATGTGGGTGTGGTGTGAATGTGATGTGGTTGTGATGTATACATGGTGTAGATGTCATGTGGGTGTGAATGTGATATAGCTGTGGTGTGAATGTGATGTGGGTGTGGTGTGAATGTGATGTGGGCGTGGTGTGAATGTGATGTGGGTGTGGTGTGATTGTGATGTGGGCGTGGTGTGGCGGTGTTGTGGCGGTGATGTATACATGGTGTAGATGTCATGTGGGTGTGGTGTGAATGTGATATAGCTGTGGCTTGAATGTGATGTGGGCGTGGTGTGAATGCGATGTGGTGTGAATGTGATGTGGGTGTGGTGTGAATGTGATGTGGGTGTGGTGTGGCGGTGTTGTGGTTGTGATGTATACATGGTGTAGATGTCATGTGGGTGTGAATGTGATATAGCTGTGGTGTGAATGTGATGTGGGTGTGGTGTGAATGTGATGTGGGCGTGGTGTGAATGTGATGTGGGTGTGGTGTGATTGTGATGTGGGCGTGGTGTGGCGGTGTTGTGGCGGTGATGTATACATGGTGTAGATGTCATGTGAAAATTGTGTGGATGTGTTATTGACGTGATGTTAGATCTATGTTTGTGGTTATGACGTGATGTTAGATCTATCTTTGTGGTTATGACGTGATGTTAGATCTATGTTTGTGGTTATGACGTGATGTTAGATCTATGTGTGTGGTTATGACGTGATGTTTGATCTATGTTTGTGGTTATGACGTGATGCTTGATCTATGTTTGTGGTTATGACGTGATGTTTGATCTATGTTTGTGGTTATGACATGATGTTTGATCTATGTTTGTGGTTATGACGTGATGTTTGATCTATGTTTGTGGTTATGACGTGATGTTTGATCTATGTTTGTGGTTATGACGTGATTGGGAACATGATGTAGATGTTGTGTGAGGATGTGATGTGATAAGGAAGTTGTTTGAATGTAATACGGGTGGTGTGTGTTTGTGGTGGCGTGTGATGAGAAGACGTGTGGGCATGCAGAGGAGATGGTGTAGATGTGTTGAAGACATGATATTGGATGTGGACATGGTGTAGATGTGTTGTAGATATGGTATTGGATGTGGACCTGGTGTAGATGTGTTGTAGACATGAAGTGGACATGGTGTAGATGTGTTTTAGACATGAAGTGGAGATGGTGTAGATGTGTTGTATACATGGTATTGGATGTGGACATAGTGTAGATGTGTTGTAGACATGAAGTGGACATGGTGTAGATGTGTTGTATACATGGTATTGGATGTGGACATGGTGTAGATGTGTTGTATACATGGTATTGGATGTGGACATAGTGTAGATGTGTTGTAGACATGAAGTGGACATGGTGTAGATGTGTTGTAGACAAGGTATTGGATGTGGATATGGTGTAGATGTGTTATAGACAAGAAGTGGAGATGGTGTAGATGTGTTGTAGACATGATATTGGATGTGGACATGGTGTATATGTATTGTAGACATGGTATTGGATGTGGACATGGTGTAGATGTGTTGTATTCATAGTATTGGATGTGGACATGGTGTAGATCGGTTGTATACATGGTATTGGATGTGGACATGGTGTAGATGTGTTGTATACATGGCATTGGATGTGGACATGGTGTAGATGTGTTGTATACATGGTATTGGATGTGGACATGGTGTAGATGGGTTGTAGACATGATATTGGATGTGGACATGGTGTAGATGTGTTGTATACATGGTATTGGATGTGGACATGGTGTAGATGTGTTGTAGACATGGTATTGGATGTGGACATGATGTAGATGTGTTGTAGACAACGTATTGGATGTGGACATAGAGTAGATGGGTTGTAGACATAATAGTGGATGTGGACATGGTGTAGATGTGTTGTAGACATGGTATTGGATGTGATGTGGACATGGTGTAAATGTGTTGTATACATGGTATTCGATGTGGACATGGTGTAGATGTGTTGTATACATGGTATTGTATGTGATGTGGACATGGTGTAGATGTGTTGTAGACATGGTATTGCATGTGATGTGGACATGGTGTAGATGTGTTGTAGACATGGCATTGTATGTGGACATGGTGTATATGTGTTGTAGACATGGTATTGGATGTGATGTGGACATGGTGTAGATGTGTTGTAGACATGGCATTGTATGTGGACATGGTGTAGATGTGTTGTATACATGGTATTGGATGTGATGTGGACATGGTGTAGATGTGTTGTAGACAGGTGTATATGTGTTGTATACATGGTATTGTATGTGGACATGGTGTATATGTGTTGTAGACATGGTATTGGATGTGATGTGGACATGGTGTAGATGTGTTGTAGAGAGGTGTATATGTGTTGTATACATGGTATTGTATGTGGACATGGTGTAGATGTGTTGTAGACATGTTATTGGATGTGGACATGGTGTAGATGTGTTGTATATATGGTACTGGATGTGGACATGGTGTAGATATGTTGTAGACATGCAATTAGATGTGGACATCGTGTAGATGTGTTGTAGACGTGGTATTGGATGTGGACATGATGTAGATGTGTTGTA